>JAAAKM020073195.1:173548316-173575771 GCA_010016025.2 Alatinidae sp. Z8VKAUB7J3 | reverse complement strand
CATCAAGGCCGTATCCAGGGAGGAATACCCTCCGGCTTGAGCCCCCCTCCCCCACGAAATTTTTGTCTGACTCTTGAAAGTAATACATACGTGCTTAAACAAACTTTTGATGCATTTTGTAAACTTTTTTTTAACCCCTCCCCCCGGACAGAAGTCCTGGATACAGCCTTGATTAGGCCTATATTCTATAGCCAGAAACCGGCCTCTTAATTAATTTCTATCTCCAGCCATTGATATACCACGTAAAAAATCCATACTGCATATGCAATGTGTCATAGACTTCAGTGAAATTACACCGAGAAATGTACATCCTTTCGGGCATTTGAAGGGTTTGTCAACCGGTCCAGAGTTTAACAAACGGCTACTAAAACTACATGCACTGTAAATTACTGCATCACTTTCATTTCGTAATTTTAGCAAATATTTCAATACGAGAAAAAATTGTATATACATAAGGAAACATATTTGTAATTGTTTCTTCAAACATTTTCTTGTAATTTTTTTCATAAAAAGTTTCGAATACTCTTCCATGGACTATCTCACAAAAAAAAGCTCAACATGAATATTGAAAAGCAAAAAAAAAAAAAACATTTTGATTGCTAAATCGCGGGAGAAGCCAAGATTCCATTTTAGGCTGAGTAAATCCCACTTTGTAGTGGTTATCTTGACAATATTTGGCACACATTGGGATTAGCAATCAATCTCCCGTTTGTCCTTGGCAAGACCATGGCCGTGCTCCTGATCGCCTTGCTCACGGGGAGATGGCGACTGCTTCGCGCTCACCTTAGTGCAATTGCGGCCACGGCCCGCGACCGGCGTCTGATCTGGAAAGCAAGAAAGAACGCCAGACGGTTCAGAACGGCAAAGGCCCGCAAAGTAATGCGGGCCCAGCAGTTTTTTCTACCCGTGTATTGGGGTTACTTCCGACGTTACATCCTGGGTCGGAAGCCCACGGTATTCGAACGGTAAGTTACACGGAGAAGGACATCGGCGTGTAGCTATATCCAGGGAACACGCTGGAGATCACCCCAGGTCCGGCGCCCATAACACGATCAAGCACGGTGGCTTGGACTTGTCGGAAGTCGGTGGTCGGCGCAACCGAATCGCCAATTCTCTGTGCCGGCGCGATGCCGGGAAAGCTGCCGTAGATGCCACCAATGACGCGGCCACCCAAAATCGTCATCGGATTACCGTAGCCGTGATCGGTGCCGGCATTGCCGTTCTCGCTCACCTGTCGTCCAAACTCGGTCTGGATCACGACACCCAAATCATCCTGACGGGCTGGGTCGGCGTCTGTGGCGATGTCATTGTAAAACGCTGCGACAGCTTCAGAGACACGAGAAATATTTCGACCGAAACCGGCGAATTGGTTGAGCGTGTTTTGCCCGTTGTGCGTATCCCAGCCGCCAATGTCCACCGTTGCTACGGTGATTCCAAGGTCGAGCTTCCACAGTTGGGCAATAAGCGCCAGGTCTGAGGCAAGCGAGTTGTTGCCCGGATAGCCGTTATTTTGCGCGTAGTGGTCGTCAATGTTGATAGCTTGGAGTAGCTGCACTGCATCCACGGTGGCCGAGCCGGCTTGATCCAGGCTGCCCGCGCCAGCACTGTAAAGCTCTAGGTGGGGGGATAAATGTGAAAAGTGAATCAATTATACAATTTTTTTTCTATCAAGGTATAAGCATATTGTAGCAATCGGTACTGCTGTATTATTCAGAACACACACGATAATTTTTCTGATTTTAAGATCTATGAAAACCGTTTTCATAGCCACAAATACTAAATGACGGGTGACAGAATGTATTTTGACTTGTATAATTTGGGCCATATTAAGACATTTGGGGTGGGGTAAGATTAAGTCAAAGTAGGTTACTTTACCCCTCCCCCCTAAGTTAGGCTCCTTTTTATGTTTATTGTTACTTCTGCATATTCAATGAAAGGTTGGTCCGTTTTGATTTAAAGAACAAAAGATAAAAAAGAAGTTTTATGTAATTAGCTATCTGTGTTATGAGACAAAAACAACTTCTATCAATTTACTGCAGCACATGGCCTCCAGATACAGCTATGCACACTCCTCCATTCCATTCTATTCGGAGCACCCCTCTTTACTTTTTTTGGCTAATGATACTTTGTTCCGGAAAGCAAGTACACAAAATGAGCTGTTTCTCGAAACATCGCTGTGTTAAAACTTAATATGAATAGATATGGTTACGTATATGAAGGGACCGCCCTCTCCTCAACCCACTACTCTTTTAAAGATGTCGATCTTTTTTCATATGAAACAGAATGTTTCTTTTTTATATTTAAGTTACCACCAAGCTTGACACAGGAAAGGAAAACCGTTACAACTTGCCCATTTAGTACGAAAATATCAGTTTACGCAATAGAACCAAAGCGAAATCCCTTCTCGGTTCTCGACACCTGCACCAAGGGGGCCAAGTCGCTTGCCGGGCGCTCTGTAGCCGTATTCATAATTTTCCTAGGCCTAAGGTCCATTGATATTTCTTGGGAATAGAGTTAACAGGCTTGCGGGTGCCCCGAAAGGGTCGAGGCAGCCCGTGCTTCGGCAGGCTGGTGATGAATTGTTGAATTGTTTCCAACTTAATCATTTAAAGATATTTTTGGAACTAGTTTGACTCAGCATCTTTGAAAAAAATTAAAATATTGGAGGTCAGGGTTATGACAGTGGCCATGTTTTAGATGGCTCTAAAACAAGGGAGCTTCTTTAGACTTGTAAAGATCAATTAAATGCTTTACAACTAAGTTTATTAAAATATAATTTTTAGACACTCTTTCGACTGGCCGCATTTGAAAAGTATTAAAATAATGGAAGTCAGGGTAATGACAATGGCCAGTTAGGGCTCTAAAACATGGGTGCTTTAAACATGGGTGCTTAAAGCATTTAAACAACTTTTAAATGCTTTCCAACTGAATCGTTCAAAGATAATATTAGGCACTCTTTTGACTAGCCGCATTTAAAAAATATTAGAATATTGGAAGTCAGGGCCATGACAGTGGCCAATTAGGGCTTTCAAACATGAGAACTTCTTTAGGATGGTAATAATTTGTTAAATGCTTTCCAAAGGGCTTTCCAACATGGGAACTTCTTTAGGATGGTAATAATTTGTTAAACGCTTTCCAAATTGTTTAAATATAATTTTAGGCACTCTATTGACTAGCAATATTTGAAAAATATTGGAAGTCAGGGTCATGACAGTTGCTAATTATGGCTCTAAAACATGGGAGCTTCCTTGGGCTTGTAATTATTTGCTAAATGCTTTCTAACTGAATTGTTCAAAAATAATTTTAGGCACTCTTTTGTCTGGCCGTGTTTGAAAAACACTAGAATATTGAAAGTCAGGGCTGTAGCCTTTCATGACAAAGGTATAGCCCTCTACAGAGAAGCTGTTAAAATTCATAAACAGCAACATTTATGTCTAGTTTTGAACAGAGATTTAGGTGATTTAAGAATAAATGATTAGTATTTCAATTTTCTCAGTTTACGAAACATTAGTGGTGGCCACGATGCACTCCGTTACAATATTTTGCGCCAGCAAAAATTTCCAGGAAGCAGTAGCATTTCACGTTGAATTGCAAACGAAGATGTGACTGAATACTAAAGAATAAGACGATTATTATTATGCTATTGCGTAATATAGTTATTTCAGAAAACTATAATTGATAACGGAACGTTTTATTTCAGTGTCTGTAAAGGATAAGCGGGAAGGAGGAATTGAATTCATGACAGAGTTTCCTAATTCAAAGAAATTACTGATTTGCCACACTATGACTGGAAAATAAATAACAAAACGATGATTATCCCAACGCTTATTTTAGATATTTTGGATGCCATAGGCATTCGGACATTCCTAGTTGATGAAGAAGTTCTTTTGTATCTATGAAGTAATACAAATAACGAACAGCTAAAGTAAAAGGCATGGATAAAAATTGGAGGTTGTGATGCACAAAATGAAGCGTAAACAAGAAAGGTGGCCAGAGGACATGTAACAACCAGCATCACGACGAATACATTGAATCGTAAATGAAGTTTGTGATTATAAGAGAATCAATGACGAGTTTCACAGCGAGTCCTAGAAGAAAACAGATCCTATAAAGTGGATGATTTTCTTATGATATTACAGGAATGAGTCTTTGCTTGATAAACTGGAAAGGTGTATTAGTATTTAGAAGCTCTGGAACGTGAAAAATTATACTATTTAATAAATGACTCTAAACGTCTAAAGTAACATGATAATGATCAGCTAAAGAAAAAGATATAAAACGAGAAACAGGAACAAATAAAATTGAATTAGAAACCTACATGCAACTTAAAACTGCAGAATAACACCAGAGTTATGCTATTGCGTAATTTAGATACTTCAGAAA
The DNA here is from genome assembly GCA_010016025.2 of Alatinidae sp. Z8VKAUB7J3. NCBI lineage: Eukaryota > Metazoa > Cnidaria > Cubozoa > Carybdeida > Alatinidae > Alatinidae sp. Z8VKAUB7J3. Next base: position 173,571,388 of record JAAAKM020073195.1, on the reverse strand, counting down.
ATTACAGCTGAAAAATAAAAATGTTATTTTAGTGACTTTAAAGGATAAGCCACGATCCCAGATTTCACTTATCCTAACCTCACCACATTTTTAAAACCATGGTTCTTTTTAGCAATCTCCAACTATTTCAATTTTCTGACTTTAAAATCATCTGGATGTTTAATCAGATACAAAGACATATCAAATAAGGATAAATCTGCTTAAAAATCTTAATATTTTTGACATCTTGTAACAGTTCAGCAAATTATGGCGTCAAATTCGAGCCAATTGCATCAATTTTGATGAAATTAAAGTCAATCTTGAGCTTCCTTCCAGATTATTTCCGATTCAAATTTTTATCTAATTCTTTAGAAAGAGTCCAAAGAGTGTACTGATTGAATGCAAAGAAGATTTTCAGACTAAAACCAAGACAGAATTCCCAGTCCTTTTCGTTTGAAAATTAAAAAAAAAACAATAGGATCAGAAATTAAGTGTTCTTGCTCCTTATTTTCAAATAAAGGGCCGAAAGTACATACCAGCAGCTTTCAATAATAAGAGAGAGTCTATTGACGGGAGAGCAATGACTGACATTGAAACTGAAAGACCATGAAACGGAGATCAACACCGCCGGTATGGACTGTAAAGTTCAATGTCGAACTCTTTCCCTTTTTTTACCTTTAATGACAAAAATTCGGTCCGTTTTACCTTCAACCTAATTATACTGTTACTTTTGGTAATTTTATAATTCCCCTTAAGAACGTTATTCATTTACATGACATCTATTCATAAATTAGTTTATTACATACTTATTGCAGAAATCATAATTTGCCAGGCCCACATCCCTCTAGTGTTTACTTAAGAGCTTAGCGTATTACTTTTCTTTGTTATCACAGTGCTTCAAAAATGAACGTGCTCACTCAGGCATAGTGACTTCAATATACAGATGGACAGAAGTAAAACATTCTGAAAGCCAACATGTTGATAAACACAATTTCCAACAGGCTACACTTTTGAACTACTTTATGCCCTAAACTGGGGGTCCCCCCTTGGGGAAAACTAATATGCTGAGGAGGGGGGGGGGGGGGCAGAATTCCCGGATACTTGCTGATCCCCTTTCCCTATGCCCAGCTACACCTATATCTGCATACAAAACTGTAGCAATATTGTTATATTGCCTGAAAAAAAACTTCAACATCATGCAGCATTAAGCTACCCAAACAAATTTTAAATTCAGTAGTGAAACCTAAATAAAAATATTTTTGTGTTCATTTTTTCAGCGCTTCTTGTACCATTGTTTAGAATGGTTTTGTGTATTGTTGGGTAGGGGTGTCTGTTGTTTACTCCTATTACACTAACAATAAAGCACGATTCCTCTCTTACTACTCTGTGTACTGTTTTACTAATACCTTGAAATCTGTCTTATTGTTCACATAGATGTCATTATTCCTTTTTGGTAACTTAGGAGGTAGGCGCTTTCTCAGACTAAACTCTTCAGGGTCAAATACTATTCTTGGCTTTTTAGCTGCTTGTACTTCAGGCTCAGCCATTTTATATCTCTTTTAAGTACCTATAACAGATAATAACAATCATAGATGTACTCAAGCACAAAACTTAAGGGGTGCATTCGAGCTGTCCAAAGCACCACATTATGCTACATCTTCTCAAGAGATGGGCTGAGGCAACTTGTGTTAAAACAAAAGAAGCTATTGTGTTTGATTAATGATAGAGGTGATATTCACTGGAAAGAATCAAAGCATACTTTTCTTGATTTGGAGTTAGCATGCTAAACTACCCATACATACCATACATACAATACATACCACTAAAAAAAAATGTATTAAGAAAACAACAAATATAAGTGAGGATAATTTTTGGCCAGTAAATGCAACAAGAAAACAAAGCAGATTTAATCTGTCCTGAATACTAGGAAAGAATAAAGAAATATATACGAAGTTAGAAAAGAATTCCTATTTCATAACATGCAGAATAATTGTACCTAACACACTTTGTATGAAGACTCGCTAAATGTTACCCCCACCCCTCTTAATGCGCAAATATATAACCAAAATTTGTTTATAAAGCATTATATTTTTTTCATACTTATCTATGTTTCATTAGTATTAACTTCTTGAGTATTGGCACTAGAACAGATGTTTATCAATGATTTCACTGAAGACCCCCCCCGCCCAGGTAATCATCTACTCCATTCTCTAAAATTTGGTGGCGTCCACCTAAGCTTAGAGCCAATATGTCAGATGAAAAAGCGTAAATGACTTATATCTTTCTTCCAAGAATATATGAGGTCTCTGAGGTATGAACACAATCATGTACGGTTCACATACAGCAGAGATATGTCAGAATGTATTTATTTTTACTTATATCTCAATGCCTAAGCTCCTACGAAGGGGGCACAGGGCCTTGCCTCGAATAAAACCACGAGAGTATCAAGACTGTTCCTATAATTTCTTCTTTTCTATCTACCCAGTTGTTTTTCAGGAAATATTTTCTAGTGTATGCGCTTCCGAATTAATTTAAAATGATTTATTTTGCATTGTTTTAGACAAAAGAAAACGTGAAGAAAGAGAAAAATATACCTTGTGTTTGTTTATGCCTGCGACCACTGAACGAAAGTGATGAAATTTGAAATGTAATAAAAGAAACTAAAATATCTCTAGAACAATAAGTTTTACCAATAAGTCTCGAGTCAGTAATTCTTTAAACTTATTGTTTCAGAGTGAGCAAGCAATAGCGCGGCAAATAAGCAATGTGGGTTTGTTCCCCCGTTCCCCCTTCGAGAATACTGGATTTCCATGTCTTTTTCTTTTATTTTTCCTGAAATTTGAATGCCGAAGATGATGGTAATTCTTTTTCTTAAGATAACCGACAGCGGTCCCTGGATCCGCGGCCGAGGCACCGGAGTTGAGGGAGCGCCTGCAGCGGTTCTTGTCCGAGATTGGATATGATCCAGGCGCGGATCACCGTATCGCAGCTTTCCAACGCCGCTATCGACCAACGAAAATCGACAATCAAGCGGATCAACAGTGCCTGGCACTGGCGCAACGGACTCTAGCGCTCTACGGGCAACACGGCTGAGTTCCGGAAACACAGGTCCCCGACCATGCGTGACACCAATTCGCGCCATCTGAAATTGGACTCTCGGTCGTTTCTGAGCTTTGCTGAATCAGCTGGCCACCTCAATCGGCCCAAAACAACCGGGGACGAGAACCATGAGCAAAACTGTCACCTACTACTTCTCAACCGTCTCGCCCTTTTCATTTTTGGGGCACGAACAGCTTTTAGATATCGCTAAGGAGACCGGGGCCGAGATCGAGTTCGTGCCGGTTTCTGTGCCTTTGATCTTCCCCAGGACCGGCGGTGTACCGGTCAATCAGCGTCCGCCGGAACGCCTTTCCTACCGGATGGCGGAATTGAAGCGTTGGTCGAAGCATCTGGGCATCACCATGAACTTCCAACCGGCGCATTTTCCGACCAATGACCAGGTTTCGGCCCGTGTCATCGACGCGGCCAAGTCGACAGGGTCCGGGGACATCGGACAGTTGGTTGGTGCCTTCATGAAGGCCTGTTGGCAGCAGGAACGCGATGTCGGCGATCCCGATACGGTCGTGGAAATCGCCGATCAATGCGGATTCGACGGCCGGGCGCTGCTCGCCACCAGCCGCGAGGATGGTTACGAGATCATGCTCAACAACCACTGCGATAGGGCGATCGCCGACGGTTGCTTCGGCTTTCCCTGGTACGTCGTGGACGACGAGCCCTTCTGGGGTCAGGACCGGCTGTCGTTTGTCGAGGCCGCGCTTCGTGAATAACGCCACCCCTTCCCCAAACACATCGAACCAAAATTTTGAGATATCCATTTTGTTCAACGTAGTCGAAAGGTCTGGAAATTATGTATTTGAGGACGGCAACCTTCACAGTCCTCAAGGCAAGCGTTGTAAGTTATGCCCTGGGGGCATATAAGGTATATATAGAAAGGGTGGTCGTATAAACTTTTGAGGGGGCTCATTGGAATGGCAGTCAGAAGCTCTAATGCTATTTTATAGACTCAGAGTGATCAGAGGGTAGATAAATCCCCCCCTCACCTCGTACTTTCCCGAAATAAACTGATAGAAATTTCGAGGTGGCCTTTTATTGTCTTATAAACTTCGATTGGAAATTAAAAGGGCTAGTGCCCTTTTTTAATAGTCAAAAGCGATTATATAGTCAACTAACCCACCTCCCACGCCCATTATTCCTCCAAACGCATCCAATCAAAATTTTGAGATAGCCATTTTGTTCAACGTAATTGAAAGGTCTGGACAAAGTCTTTGAGGATGACAACCCATATAGAGCCCTCATTACAAGGTTTATATAGAAAGGATGATAGTATAAACTTCGGAGGGGCTCATTGGATTCGTTACCAGAAGTTTTAGTGCTCTTTTTGAGATTCAGAGTTATCATAGGGTGGATGCCTCCCTTCCCACATACATATTGTATGTCCCAAATTGTATTTTTAAGACTTTATGCGCAAATTGTATTCTGGTCTTAAGAAGGCATGGGGGTTATCAGCCCTACTCATGTTGATTTTTGCTGGTCTGGGTCTGACTAGGCTATTTCTTGTAATTTCTGTTCGTTTTCAGTTTCATTTATTTATTGATAGTGATTTGTGGTAGCTTTACGCTTGGAAGATTATTTGACTTAATTGTTGCTCATTCTTGGCTTAATGGAGCTCTTTTCTTTTCTTTGAAAAACTTGTCCTGTGGAAAAAGCTAGGAAAGTCTCACAAATAGGATAGACCATTAAAGTGTCCAAACTTGTCCGGAAAATCGAAATATGTTTACCTGCATAGGGCCTGAGGCAATGAAGAAATGATTGGTCCATAGCCTTGAGAGTTGTCATATAATTCAAATAATGGCGCCGCAACTAGTTTGTAGTTCTTCGGGACGGCAAACAAGGCTGAAAAATATTATTTGTCTTTAGTATTGGTAAATCCTGGATATTAAGAATGTCTAGAGAAAAAGAATATTGATAGAAGACAGAAATAGTCAGTTTAGGTCATTAACAATTAGAAAACCGAATACATTCAGTGGCGGTTCCAGCCCCTCTTGTACCTTGGCAAATTCTTGATTAGTTTCCCCCACATGCCCCCCGAAAATTTTCAGACCAACTTTTACCAAAATGGTCCTTTATTGACAAAATTTTACAAACTGCGTCCTCTACTTCAAGAAGACAAAAAAAGTCAGTTTAGGTCTCCACAAATTAGAAAAACCGCAAACCTCAAATATTAAGAATTAATAACACTGGAGCTAACATAAGATCTGAGGCAAGCAAGGAATTATTGGGTCATAGCCTTGAGAGTTATCATACAACTAAAACAAAGGAAATAGTAGTGAATCGAGAAGCTACACAGGATCTAACGTCGGGTCCTGGGCATGGAAGAAGCTATTGGGCCAAAGCACAAAGATTTGTCATATATTTAGCTATGAGACTAGAGAGGTTGTTTAGCTATGAGACTAGAGAGACATGAGACTAGAGAGACATGAGACTAGAGAGATTTGATTGTTGAGTACCAAGACACCACACGTGCAGCTTTTGGAATTAGGTATTTAGCTCCAGCTATTTGGAATGATATCTCAGCTGGCATTAGGGAGGCGGAACATATTGGGTCATTTAAAGTAAAAAAAAAAAAATATTTATTGGGAGTGGGGATTTCCACGAGAATCCAGCAAAAAAGGAGCGGCAAAAACGCTTGGGCTTAGAAGCGTCAAAGCTTTAAATCCGACCCTGTATTTTACACTGAATAAAGAGACTGAAAGAGTAGGGGATATACAAGCAATTTTTAGGTTTTTTTTAGCTACGAAATTAACATATTTTTCAAATCAGAATTTTATCCTGAGTCCAAAAATAATATTCATTTCCGTCAGAAATGAGCATAATCCCCCCTCCCTAATGTGTAAATATGTACCCTGAATTGTACATATGCGATGAATTTTCCATTATTTTGACATATTGTTAAATCAGTTTGAAGAGAAATGATGGAATAAAGTCCATATCCAACGGCAATGGATGTTATATTTGGATTCAGGATGGAATTCAGATTATAAAAATACGTATATTTCTTAGCTATCTCCTTGATGAGTTAATCAGAAAATTTGTCAATTTTGAATATATTGCCTGTGGCCATTTCTATGTCAAATAATTTTTCAAGAGAAAAAAAAAACTATAAATAATTGAAACGCAAACGAACAAAGATTACAACAAATAACTAAGACAAACTCAGAATGAGCAGAAACTGCCACAAAGAGGAGTAGGGTTAACACCCCCTGTGCCATCTAAAGACAAAAAAGCATTTTGCTTTCTTGTTTATACTCTGTTTATACCCTTGTTTATACCCTGTTTTGTAGAAACCCTGTTTAAATATAAACAGGGTTTCTGATTATATTTATTGCTCAATAGTAATAGAAAACCCTAAAAAACAGAACTTTGATAACATCAGATGCACAAAAATTGATGCACAAGAATTGAATGGTTATGTTGATTCCGAATACATAAAGTTCATTAACTTTAGTGCTACCCCTCAAAAGGTACGACCCTAAGAAAATTTACCCAATTTCTAAAAAAGTGGGAAACATACTCAAAAAGATAAGGGTAAGGCGCATGCGCTCGCAGTTGATGTGATTGATGAAGACAGCGTTGCCGCCCTTATCACACATAAGCTAGTTATGGCTCTTTAAAATGGAATATCTCTTATCTGGGAGCAGCGTCCAAAATGAGGCACTTGTGACTGACCCGTTCATATATTGCCAAAAAATGAGGCTGTGTGAATTTGCTCCTGTAATATTTGAATTTAATATGTTGATATCCTATTCATATAATAGAAATATGTGGAGGTTTTCCTTTTAGTGTCCTGGTCTTTCATTTACCATTTATTTATTTTTAATCTTTGTCTTTAAAATTGATGTTTCAAATAGTTTTAACGCTTTTCTATAGTCTGCTTGTCACTTCTAAAATGCATCAAATTTTATCGTTTCTTGCTAATAATATACCGTATATATTCAATGACGATTTGACAACCTGGAACAGTTCTTTCACCCCCCTTCTCCCCTGGAATGTCAGGGCTCTTTCAAGCTGCCCCTTCGATTTTCTGTGTTTTTAATGACATTGGCTACTTTTATTTTGTCTTCTTTAGTTCTCCCATCCCCCCTCTCCAAATTAGAAATATTTATTGGGTATATTGTGCTGGTGGTGTATTTTTTATGAGTTTTCCTATCATTATCTATATTGTTTAAACAGTTGGGCGGCTTCTTGTGTGTTCTTTTAATCCTTCCTATACAAAATGTTTTCCCCATTCTGCAAAACAAATTTATGTGAGGATGCTTGATTATTCTCCTGGCTTAAATTCTCATATGTCAACCACTGATTAAGTGAAAACTCACTTGAGGGCTTTCAAGTGATTTCTTTGAAGCCCTCTAGTGATTGGGGCTTCATTTGAGGTGAACGGGTGCTTGTAAAACTAGATCTTCAGGAATATCGAAGAAATGCACCTCTCCATCACCGACCTTAACCACAAGGGGGTAATATATGTTCGTTGACGTCCTTGAGAGCAACCATATTGATCTTGATCTGGAGGCCTGCGGCAGTCGCTGCGCGGATCCCGTCCATGACCTTGCCAAGGTCGCCCCAGCGGGTGACTGCCTTGAATTTCTGCGGATCGAGCGTATCGATCGACACATTGATCCGGCGCACGCCGCAATCGTAGAGTTCCTGCGCGTAGCGGGCGAGCTGCGAGCCGTTGGTGGTCAGGGTCAACTCTTCCAAAGCGCCACTGTCCAGATGCCGGCCAAGGCTGCGGATAAGGCTCATGATATTCTTGCGGACCAGCGGCTCACCGCCGGTCAGGCGCAGTTTACGGACGCCTTTTTCGATGAAGGCAGTGCACAGGCGGTCGAGCTCTTCAAGGCTGAGCACTTCGCGTTTGGGCAGGAAGGTCATGTCTTCCGCCATGCAATACACGCAACGGAAATCGCAACGATCGGTCACGGAGACGCGCAAATAGGAGATCGCCCGGCCAAAGGGGTCGATCATGGGTGCCCCGTCCGCTCCGGAAATCGTGCTTTTGGTATCCATCTTATCCCCTTGCAAAGGCTGGCTTATTGCCTGCCTTCAACCAGAAACGTCATCGTTGTTGACGAGAGCCTACTTATGTTGCGCGCATGGTTATAGTCGTCAAGGTCTCGGCAGGCGAGAAAAATCCTATGAGAAAGCACCCTTTGGAGCCACCAGATGGTGACGCCGGCCTGAACGTCCACGGTCGAGATATCTGGAAATCCCGATCGCTTCGTACTAAGTGCCGTCGGTGTGTGCAGGCAAACGATATGAGGTGAATGGTCTCAATGACGGCTCGGCCTACCGAATTACGGGTATCAAAAGACCGAAGAACACTGACTGTTCGCTTCGAAGATGGGCAAGACTTCGCATTGCCGGCTGAGGCACTTCGTGTGATGTCGCCATCTGCCGAGGTCCAGGGGGCCGGGAATATCCGTCAGCGCCGCGGCGATCATCTCACCGGTGGAACTCTCGGCGGTGGCGATGGTGATGCCTGCGGCGGTGGCGCGGCGGATGAGCCCGGCGGTGTCCATGACTACATCCCTAGAACACCGTGGGACAGGAAGGCCAGTGCAACAACGCCGATGGCGGCCATGATGCCGGCGATCACGTCGTCCATCATCACGCCGGTTGCGCCCTTCTGCCGGTCGGCCCAGCCGACCGGGCCGGGCTTCCAGACGTCGAACAGGCGGAACAGCACAAAGGCGGCAATCCAGCCAGGCCAAAGCGCGGTGATCTCGATATCATGCGCCCAGGCCGGATAGGACACGGCCCACAGCGCGGTGAACTGGCCCGCGACCTCGTCCAGGACAAATTCCGACGGGTCCATGTTTTCGCGGTTGCGGGTCATCGCCTCCGCCGCCCAGACACCCACGACCATGCAGGCCACGGTCGCCAGCGCCAGAAGGAGAAACCCGCCCAGCTGATGCAGTGCGTAGGCCATGGGAAGCGCGGCGAGGGAACCCCAGGTGCCGGGTGCGGGGCGCAGGTAGCCGATGCCGCCGACGGTGCCGATCAGGAAAGCCAGACGCGATGTCTTCATGTCTTCACCAAAGCTGCAGTGGCGATGGCAGCGATGCCTTCGCCGCGGCCGGTGAAGCCGAGGCGTTCGGAGGTGGTGGCTTTGATCGACACGCGGTCTGCGCTGATGCCAAGGATCTCGGCCATGACTTCGCGCATCTTGGCTGCGTGCGGGCCGACCTTGGGGTATTCGCAGACCAGGGTGCAGTCGACATTCGACAGGGTAAAGCCCATCTCGCGGGCCAGACTGGCGGCGTGGCGCAGGAAGATTTCGCTCGCGGCGCCTTTCCACTGCGGGTCAGAGGGCGGGAAGTGCTGGCCGATGCCGCCCTGCGCCACTGACACATTAGCATTACCTTAACAGTGGGTGAAATTCTTGAAGCAATTGTGAATATTACAATCAGAAAACATTTATTTGAGAACAAACTGCTCACAAACAGCCAACATGGGCTTCAGATCTCGGTACTTAGTTGAGACAAATCTTAAAGATGTTTATAAGTTGCACTAAGTTGCTAGATTTTAATACTCCAGTTGACATGATCCTTTTAGATTTGCCAAAGCAGTTGATAAAATATGTCATCACCAGCTGAAAATAAAACTGATAGCTATTGCTATTCATCTGGAGGTTATAGAATGGGTATGCAGTTCCTTTTTGGAAGAAAGCAGAAAGTCAAGGTATTTGGAGACAATGGGAAAAGATTCTTCTCAGGAGTTGGCAGTGGTATACCTCAGGAAACAATCCTAGCTCCAGCATTGTCATTAATGATGATCCAGAACTTGTAGGAAATAAAATGAACCTTTGTGCTGATGATTCTAAGCTTATTGGCTCTGCAGAGGTCGTCAGTTACAAGAGCTTCCATTCAAGAAGACCTGAATTTGATTTCACTCAGGGCCCACGAGTGAAAACTTGAATTTAACATTCAGAAGTGCAAGTCAGTGCACTTTTGGAGAAAGAACATAAGGTGGCAGTACCATAGGATATAAGGGAATGGTTAAAGGCAATTGAGTGACTCTTTGGCAGAGGGAAGAGATTTGGGAATTGTTGTTGACAAGGAACTAAAATTTAACAAGCTTGCTCATACAGCAGTTGCAAAAGCATCCCAGAAGCTTGGCATAATCAAGCGTACTGCACATAGCAGATCATCCAAAGCTATGACCAAAATGTAAAAGTGTCTTGTGTGACCATTGCTAGAATTTGGGATGTGTGTTGCAACACCCCTAAACAAGGGTTATCAGCAAAAAATAGAATATGTTCAAAGATGGGCACAAAAGCTGTTATTCCGTCCATCGCGATCTCTTTTCGAGAAGAACGCTAGACCCCGTACCGCACTACGGAGTCAAGACATTTTCCTGATTTCGAGTGGATTCACTCCTGGCCCGAGGGATCTGGGGCCGGTCGACTCATGGAGCGTCGAGCAGGACCGCACGAAGTCGGGGAGCCTCGCCGACCTCGCCCCAGACCACCAGGAGGCGATCTCCGACGCGACCGATCTTCGGATACTCGGAGACACGGGCATCCGCCGTCGGCCCCAGTCGTTCAACGGGCCCCATCTCTCCGGTGAGCGCCACGCGCCGCCACACGACCTCGGTGGTCCCCCCTTCGCGACGGAGCCAGACGACCACGGCGCCGTTTCGGGTCGATGAGACGTCGACCTGACCTCGGGGGCGCTCCTCGTCGACGACGAAGGGCGCGGCGAAGTGCGCGCCGGCGTCCTCCGAGAAGGCGACCTGCACGCGTGGCGACTGATCGGCCGCGGAGTACCAGGCGACCGCCACCGAGCGGTCATCGGCGGAAGCGGCGGGGCCGTTCACCGGGCAACCGTCGATGCGCCATCCATCCACGTTCACGGTGCTGGGGTCGTCACCGGTGGAGGCCAGGAATTGGTAGGACACCTGTGCGATGTCTCGAACTTCGTCCGCAGAGCGGTCCCGGTACGTGGCTACGAGCGTCGTGGACGACCTCACCAAGCTGGTCTGGCAGCACGAACAGACACGAGGGTCGAGGACTACCTCCGGACTCAGCTCGCCAGTCGCCGCGATGATGCGGAGGTACAGCGCGAAGTCCCCGTCACCGGGTTCCTTGCCGACGGTGTCCCGACCGTCCAGCCAGATCGCGCCGAAACGCCTCGAATCCAACGGCACGATCGAAACGAACCCGTGCTCCGTGGGACCGTCGTCGTCGTGCAACCGCCTCGGCTCCGACCATGTCTTCCCGCCGACTCGGGCTAAGCTTACAGAGTCACACCACTGACCCCGTCCCAAAATAAACAATTGGGTATACTGGGATTCAAACCCTCACCCTCTCAGACAAAGGATCCTGAATCCAGCGCACCAATCCACTCAACCAGGACGGTGATCAAGGTAATTCATTAAAAGAAGTTCTGCTTTGTTGTCTTAAAAAAAAAAACAAAAAAAAACGTTACAAGTCAGTAAAACCACATTTCCTCCTGAAGTTCCAATTTTCAATTGAATTATTTTTTACCAGCAATTTTAGTGAAGATTTAGATGTGGAAATTGTGGATCAGATCAACGCAAGAAAGCTGACATATTCTTTTGGCAGAGATTTAACATAGACAAGATGTTTGTCCTCTTTATACTTGATCCAGTCTACTTAACCCGAAAGTTTCACACCCATTTTCGCAAATCAATAAAACCCACTTTATGAACATTTATTTTTCATTTAGCTTTTGGCCAACTATTCATGTCTAAGAAAGTTGCCAACAGATCAGTGACAAAACAAATTTGGGCGCCTTTATGGCGTCAGAAAACGATATAAAGTGTTTCCCCTACAGCTTAAGTCTCAACTGAAGTCCCCTTGTCTCTGTTAACATGCCCTTAAGTCCAAACCAAACTAAAGAAAAAACATTCTATTTTCAGATACTTTTTTGGCATCAAAGACACACAACCAAAACATAGCATCACATTTATTTTCTGAAGAGAGACCCAACTGGCCAAGATACTTAAAAATAGGTATTTCTAGCTGATGAGAGATGATATTTCTGAGCATCCTTAATCTTTTAGTCTTTTGTTCAGGAATAATAAAAAATCTTCAAAATCAAGAAACAGGACTAAAGAAAATTGTAACGATTCCATGGTGATTGTGAAATTTTTTAAAACTCATGTCTGTGCCAAACAATGTATTTTTCTTGACCTTAGTAACTATGATAATGAGGATTAGTTGGGTAAAAGGGTCTGTGGTTCATGAAACGCGTTCTTTACTTTTTTGGAGGGTTAGAGGGGTGGCTATAATAGATAAGATTTGAGGTTATGACATCACACTGACGTAATAAACCAAAAAACTCTTAAACCTTTTTGCTTACACAATTAAAATTATATTTCCCTCATTGCTTTTGAAATTATTATTTCATTGATTAGCACGGTCTTAAACTTCTAGTTATTCCCCAGTATGGAGTTTAACTTTTCCTCGCTATCTAAGCCCAATCTTTAAAACCAGTGATTAGGTCACTAATTTGATAATACGGTTAACCCTTCTGTTGCCAGATTCAATCCTGGATGTGGAAACCAAATACATTCTTTCGTACTCGTCACTTTTATTCTTTTAGTTTTTAGTCTCTTTATCTCTCTCTCTCCCTCTTTTTTCAACTAGATAAGTAGTGTATATAATTTTAGACTAGAAGAACTTCAATTTTTGATTTGTAGTCTCAGAGTATCACAGGACTCAAAATGTCAAACTTGTATGGTGAAAAAGACAACCTTTCTACTTAGCTTCAAGGCAACCTGGGTATCCTTTCTTTAAAAACCCTAGCTCGTCAGTGTCCCAACCCCCCAGCTATTTAGTATTTTTCTTACGTTTATCAGACCGCTAATAGAATATACTTGTCCCGTTTGACATTACGGCCTGAATTCGAAACCAGAAGAACCGCCTGGAAAGCATCCAATACCGAACTTTACTGGTAGTTTCTAAATGTCCCAAATTCCCTTATTGCACTTCTTTGAACAATTTCCCTTACAACATAACTGTACATGTTTATTTGTTTTAGTTCATTATTTTTTTATTCGCTGTTGATTTTAAAACTTTTTTCTTTAATTTGAGCTTGGAGTTATTTTATTTATTTATTTTTTTACAGATAGTTAATAACATAAACTATACTAGATGCCAGGAAAAACATACATCAAGTCCAAAAGAACAACATAAATACTGCTACATATTTGTTATGCAGTAAAAAACAATTTTGAGTTAAAAAAAAAAAAAAAATCACCACGTTTCTTCCAAAGCCAAGGGCTGTAAATGGCCGAAAAAACTTTTAGAAAACCCATTTAAAAAGGAAAAACAATCCAAATGAGGTTAAGCTGCTGGTGATGGCAACCAAACGTAAACTATCGGAAATATAGGGCGAATAATGCCCACGTCAAACTCCACTTAAAGCTTTATAAGAAGTACCATTTATAAAAAATACTGCTGTCATTTCATTATAAAGCACCTTTGCGCCTATGAGGCTGATTGAACCCCATGTAAATTATTCACTTCTTAGGCAACAGTGTTGCATTAAATCAGGCGATTCAAGTAACTCTTCACAGGCGGAGACAATGGCGTTTGCGTGGCTTTCCTTTATTCCTTCTAACTGACCATTTGCCTTGGCAGCAACAGACTTCACCAATAAAAGAGCCTTGATGAAAGCTACAGGCATAGTCTTGTCACTAACATTAAAGTTATTTATCGCGCGTTGAGTTTGCGCAGCATAAAGTGCTTCCTTTGGAACTTCTACTTGCCCTATGCTGTCGGATTCAACTCTAAACTCACTCATGACTTCAAAATCTCCTTTTAGTTTAAAAAATAGTCACTTAAGGTGGTAACTTCGTACTTGATGAGTACCACCTGTCTCCTGGATTCATCAGTAGTCGCAAAACGCTCCATTTCAACGAGAGGATGATAAATAGCGTCAAAACAACTACGTCGCCAATGTTCAGGCAAAAAGGCACTGCAAATGGTGTCAAACAAAACACAGACAGCCCTGTTAAGGCTGCTCAACTGTTGTGACAGCTGATCAGCTTCTCGCACTGCTGTTTTAGCGGCCGCGCGTACTCATCGCCGACAAACTTAGCCCACGTGCCGCCGAAATTTTTGCGAGCCGGGGAATCGAAACCGACGTCAAGACAGGCCTCTCAAAGGAAGAGCTGGCAGACATCATCGGACCTTACGATGGGCTGGCCGTAAGGTCCGCCTCCAAGGTTACGCCGAAAATTCTCGACCGCGCCGACTCGCTCAAGGTTGTCGGTCGGGCCGGGATAGGCGTCGACAACATCGACGTGCCTGCGGCCACGGCCAAGGGTGTCGTGGTGATGAACACGCCATTCGGAAATTCGATCACGACGGCCGAGCACGCCATCTCGATGATGATGGCTCTCGCCCGTCAAATCCCGACCGCCAATTCCTCGACCCATGGTGGCAAATGGGAAAAATCGCGCTTCATGGGAACCGAGTTGTTCGGAAAAACGCTAGGCGTTTTTGGCTGCGGCAACATCGGGTCGATCGTCGCCGATCGGGCTATCGGCCTAAAAATGAAGGTGATTGCGTACGATCCCTACCTACCTGCGGCGCGGGCGACCGAAATTGGCGTTGAGAAGGTTGAACTGGACGAACTGTTCGCGCGTTCGGATTTTTTGACGTTGCATACGCCGCTGACCGATGACACGCGCGGCGTGGTGAACGCCGAATCCATGGCCAAGATGAAAAAGGGGGCCCGTATCATAAACTGCGCTCGTGGCGGGCTGGTCGATGAGGAAGCGCTTAAAGACGCCCTCGATTCCGGGCATATCGGCGCGGCTGCTCTGGATGTATTTTCGCAAGAACCAGCGACCGAACACCCCCTGTTTGGCTATGAGAACGTCGTATGCACGCCCCACTTGGGTGCTAGCACGCGCGAAGCTCAGGAAAATGTCGCAATCCAGGTTGCTGAGCAAATGGCGGACTATTTGCTCACCGGTGCCGTGACCAATGCTCTCAATATGGCCTCCCAGAGCTCGGGGGAACTAAGGATTATAACTTGTGCCCTGAGTGCATTTAGGGTATTGGATGGAAGAAGTGGTAGTATATATTTTAGAGGGAACTCAAATGATTAAAAAATTTAAGTTTTAGTTCCCTTTTTTAGAGTCAAAGTGATGCTCTGGCAGCTACCCTTTTGACTGCAGGGACCAGTTTTTTTGGCGTGACAATGGTTTTGACTTTTATCTTTAAAAAAATGGACATTTTCCCACTCAGAAATCCTTCAATCGCTTTGAGGTCTTTCCGACTGCTTTATCAGTCACTTCGTATGTTGTTATGTTAATCAAGGTCTCTTCATCATATCTGAATGGATTTAAATTGTCGTAGATGGATGCAAATGATAGTTGCAGTCTTCTCAACTAGAAATTCTACTTTCTCAGCCCTCACCACTTTATTGTCAGAATCATTTTCCTGCCAGATGGCACAGAACCCTTGAAACTTTTGTACAAAACGGTACTGTAGTTGTCCACTTTGAAACGGCTAACGAGCTTAGAGTTATACCTTTAATGTCACTTTTTTTCTTAGCTTCTAGGCTTAGGCTATATTTAAGGGCATGACCAGGTGGCAAAAGGTTCATTGAGCCTTCTTTGCGCTTGATATTATAAAAGGTGGACAAAAATTTTGTGTTTACTCCTTCTGGAATGTCTTGCATTTCTTCCAAGTATATCATCAAACACTCAGCGTACAATGGCCAGATGATGCCATGGCCACCTGGCCACCGGGTAAGTTACCATAGTGAGCTCCTATCCTGAAGAATAACATGGTAACAAGTGACTATACGATGACACGACTAGATTAATCTTAAGATAAACATCATGATAAAGAAGTAAACAAAATTTTATAAGAATTTGCTGAACCTGTGGAAGCAAATCAGTGAATCAAACACTTGATTTTGATACATTTAATCCGTCGGCCACAAACAAATGATCGTTAAAGCCTTCCGGAAAAGCGCCGCCGCCGTAAAAAGTTATCCCACAGGAACCGGAAAAATAACCGGATTGTTCCGGGTGATTTACCCGCGTTTCCTGCTCGCCTATGGGGTAAATCCGAGACAAGCCGTTTTCTTCATGATCGGAAATTATCGTCAGCGTATGCGAGGGCTCCGTAGGCAATCCTTCCAAATAGCGGCCGGGAAACGCCAGATGAGAAACATGTTCCAGATTATGCGTTTCAAACATACGCCCCCAATGATCGAAGGCCAGTTCAAAGCCGCCGGAGGATTCGCCGACTATTTCCAGTTTTTTTTCTTCAATACGAAAGCGAAAATCGCCTCCTCTAAGATTGAGTTTTCCAGCAGGCGTTTCTATAAAAAAAGCTTCGCCGGAATTGCCGCCGTTCGCGGCGTAAATCCAATTATCAAGGCCATAGGTCAGGCCGTTGAAGTTATGTTGTAAATTACCGGCGCTAAAGCCGTCCATGATAACGATCCGCTCGTCCGCCACGTCGTCTCCATCCGTATCTTTCAACCAGATCAATTCCGGAGGGGCGGCGACCAGCATGCCGCTTTTATAGGGAAGGAAAGAGGAAGCAAGGCCCAAGTCGCCGGCATACTCGTGTCGACGGTCATAGAAGCCGTCGCCGTTTTCATCATCAAGCAGAATCAGTCGGCTAGCCCCGTCTCGTAAGGGGTAGCCGGGCATTTCTAGCACAAAAGCGCGGCCATGTTCGTCGAATTCCATATCGACGGGCTCAAAAACCAGGGGCTCCGCAGCGACCAAGTCCAGTTGAAAATCAGGATGAATTTCAAAGCTCTCAGGCAAACCTGAGTCACTCTGCCGGCAGGCGTTTAAAAAGCATAAAACAAAGAGCAAGAAAAATAAAGACCGGACGGATAAAAGAGAGGCTGATGCACAAGTATTGGAACTTTTCATGGAGGGAGAGCTGGATTTCTCGGCATTATTTAAAAAACGATCATAAATTAAATTAAAAAATAAAATGACATCATTAATATACAATCCTAAAGAGGGCTTATGACAGAATTGCCTCTCACTCACTTGAACTATCTGTCTTGGCTTTTCCTACAGTTAGCCATGGCTTGACGCCTGCAACCACTTGATTTTAATTCCAAATCAAAGGACTCAGTCCAGGCCTTCGGTCTCGACCTTTCCGATATTATAAGTAATGAGTATTCAGTCCTATGATGGCAATGATAGAATAAATCGTTTCGAAAAGTAATGCATGCTACGGGAGATATGCATAAAGTCAAATTAATAAAGTGGTATATGTTTTAAGCGATGACACTATAACCCTATGAGGGAAATTATGCAATAAGCCTTTAGAAAAGCCTCGTTTAACATGCATAAAGTCAAAACTAATAAAGTTGTATTTATTGCAAGCGATGATATGAGAACCCTATGATGGAAATGATACAATAAAGCCTTTTGAAAGCAATGCTTAGCTTCAGGGTATGCATAAAGCCGAAATTAAATAAGTCGCATATATTTTAATTAATGATACGACAACCCTCTGAGGAAAATGATATAATAAAGCCTTAATTGGTGACTGAAAATCAAAAAATTAATAAAAAGCACTTTTGCATGCAACAAACTCAGCTAGTATGTAAATTCCAAGTGTGTTAGTTGCGGACTGAGTATTGAAAATTTCATATAAGCACTTTCGACTAGAATAAACGCAGGTAGTTGATAAATTACGAGTGTTGTAGTTGCTGACGAAGTACCCTAAAAAATATTAAAATCACATTTGACTGCAACAAACTTAGCTACTTGGTAAATTCCAAGTCTTTTAATTGGTGACTGAGTATCAAAATATTAGCAGAAAAACTCTTTACACTCCGCCTAGGTTAGTTTTTGCAATTATTAGTTTGAATCTCCCTTTCATAATCATGAATCACTAGTTTTCAATAAGCCAGCAATAATGATAGGTCGTGTACACCAACGACCAGGACAGCAGTCTAATCATGGATTGAAATTAAAGAAAGTACACAAAACTATATCTGCATAATAGACTCCTACATGTAACAACTACTCAAGAACTTTACTATTTAAGGCACAGATATGCTAATAGGTCTTGATTCCGCAAGCTATACCCTTATGAATAATAAGTGATTTTTTCTTCGCCCTGGCCGAAGAATGTTTATCCTTAAAATAATGACTGCAATAAACCATGAAGTTGAAATATGCCTACCCTTTATTAATGACTTCAATAAATCAGTCAACGAAGACTAATAAGTTTTGGAAGCGAAAATTCTTAATTGATACATACAATCTTTAACTAATTTAAATGGTAGTAAAAACTTTTGCATTTAAGGAAAGTTTTGCGTCAATCATTAAAAAACAACTAAATCCTTGAGTGTTATAAAAGGACTCCCAATAATACTCTTCTCTTCTTTATGTCGTAACATTTGAATTTTTCAGGGAGGTTTTTGCTAGAGCTTATTAAAATTTTATTAATCCTAAGGAGGGCTTAGTATCTTCTTTGATTTTGGCCAGTGATCATTTTTAAATTTTGTAAAACTACCAAAAACAAGGAATGACAGAAAGTGAAATATAACAATTTTAGCATAAGGACTATATAAAGGATTTTTTCTCGGGGGAAGGGGGGTAAAAAAAATCTGGTGGGCTTTACGAAAATATAAGAAAACACATCCAAAATCTGTTTATATTCATTTTTTCTACGTTTTTACGAGTCAAACAAATATTTCAGGAGGGATGAAAGGAGAGACCCCTAGACCTACCCCCTAGTTACGGCCTAGCTTAGCATCCTGTACCCCTGGGAAAAAAAAACAAACAAAAAAACAAATAAACACACATCTGTGATCTTCCTTCTAGCAAAAAAATACAAAAGTGATACGTTGAATCTGACGGTGTGATTTTCATTAAGATTCTATGAATTTTATGGGGTTTCCTCCTTTTTTTGCAAAAATCAGGCAAATTTTCTCAGGCTAGTAGCCTTTCATGGGTAAGATTAAACTTATTAAAATTTTCGTATTTAAAATCAGTATAAAAACTTAATTATTTCAAATATCTATTGGTATCAAAATTCTGTTTTTTAGAGTTTCGGTTACTATGGAGCCGGGTCCCTCCTTACTTACAATTCGTTACCACTAACTGTTTGATAGAAAGCTGAATTAAGTCATTTCAAGATTAGAATGTGTTAACATTGTTTATTTGAGTCTTCTTTTCGGCCATTTTCTGAACGTTTTTCTTGGAAGGCTTTCTTTAGAGTGAAAATTATAACTAAGAAGAATGGTTGGTTGGGGCTTAGTCAACAAGTATACTATATTGGGGAAAATTTGAAGGAAAATTAAAAGGAAAAAATTAAAAACACTTTTCTTAGTTAACTTTATTGAAGCTATTTATGTGTTTGTACATTGTATCCTATTCAATGAAATAATAGCCCAATAGTTTAAGATAAGCCACGCGACTTTTACCACTTCAACTATTTATGTACCAAAGTGAAAATGTAATAGCATGGTTTAAAAAGCTAACACAACATAATAAGTTGTATTTAACTTTGAATTAAATTATCAAATAGTAATCGAAATTGTTGACTTAATTACTGAGAGGGGTTTCGAGCCTGTTTCACCCGAAGTCTTTTTTTAGATCGTCCAATATTGTCCATATAAGTAACCTGTTTTTTGCTGTTTCTATAAATTTGCTTTTCCAGTGGAACAAATTATTTGCATACATTTTATGATCCTCAGAGATTCTACCCATCTCTCCTCAACTCTTTTTTTATCACTGATTATTCCTATTTTTAACTGGGAGAAGTCCAGATTGACTATTGTCTCTCAGTTTTCTGCCGTGCCAATACAATACTTTATTATTAATTCTGTTTTGTTGTATCTCCTAGATCTTCAGGGATTTTATCCGTGGCCTTCACTTCACCACCACCTCAATTCATATTTAACGCTCTCTCTTCTTTCCTTACATTCCCCTTACTTTAAATGATCAATTAATCTCCCTAAGACTGTTTTACTTTTTTTTTTTTTTTAGCTTAATATTATTGTATGGCTTTCAATCGTATGCTTAATAAAGTAGTAATATATTATTATAACACTAATCAACGCCATCTACGTAATGAATGTCTTATTGTCTAAGTAACTGGATACTCAATCTAGTTTGTTGAATTTCTTCAGTATCTGGGCACAGAAGCAAAAGCCGAGCTCTTCAGATTTGACTGGAGCGATGTCATACACATAACATCTGGGTTCTTTTGATTTTGGATGGCACGAATATATAGAACAAGGTCAGAATCGAAATGTTACAACATGGATAGTCAATGGGGAATTTCTATGATTTGGAAGTTCGCTCTTTCTCCGCTTGGATTTTTTAAGCTTTCAATACTTTCGTATGGCTGTTTTAAGATTCGTTTAAAAAAATATATATTTTTGAGCGCTGATTGCTTTCTAGTGTCGTTTTTAACGATTAATCTAAAGAAGCCGCCAATAAATCCAAAAAAGCTCCAGCAGTGTCTGGAATGCTCTCTTGTAAATTTTGTAATTTTATTTTCTCAGTCTTTAGATTCCGCTTTTAATTTTTTCACTTCACTCACTAGAAAGTGAACATCTTCAAATAATTGATTGTCATGAATTTCCTTTCAGATTCGTCAAAGATATATGAAAAAGAGGACAGTTCCTGTTCGTTTACTCCTAAGAGGGTATGGAATTGCAGTGTAAGAATTGAAAGGGCATCGACATTTAGAAACAGAGTAATTATAAAAAATGTTGTGTAAAACTTTACAGAGAAATTTTGCAGAGAAAACCAAAAGGGAGGAATTTAGCTTTTGCTCTTTTCACTGGCTTATACATTAAACTCTCAAAAAGGAGGACCGATCAGGTTTTGAAAAGGAAGGGTTATTTGTTGCTTCAGAAATTGTATTTCCTTAACGAATGATGTTATTGGCCTATGAAAATAAATGATGGAAATTAACCAATGAAACCAAAGCACACTTTTTACGACTGAATTGCAGGAAAGCAGTTTATTCTGTTCTCTTCGGTGTGGGAGCAGAAAAGGTCGTTTACTTCTACTGTAACTATTTACTGTTTGAAACGTATTAATCTTTCCCTTCTTTGTTTTACAGACAGTTAAGTACCTTTGACAGTTGGAACGATTTAAGAATTCACGTTGCAATGGATACTTGTCTTACCAAAAGTGATGTAGGTAAGTCAAGTTTGGACGCTGCTTAAACTTTTGTTGGTCAGACTTTGATATACTGCCTGAACACTTTACTTTAGAGGGGGAGGGTGGGGGTTATAATTTCTTGGCCCAGGTACAAAAAAGATTTGGTAAAGTGTAGGTAAAAAATATAATGAAGAACTCGATGTTTCTGGGAAGAGAGGACTTAGTTCATCCTTTATTTTTAAGCAGTTTTGAGTGTCGACTTTGTAGCCAAGTTGTTTCTAGGCATGCATTAACGCCTTAACAGGGTAAGGGACTAAAGCTAAAATGTACTCGTTAAATACAATAATAAGTTCCTTATAACTGAACCAGTAATTTTTTACGACACAGCTTGAGAGAGAGGGAGGATGGGTGACGGAAAAACACACTGAACCAGTTATAACTGAACCGGTAATTTTTACCCCCCCCACCCCAAAAAAATTCTGAAAACTACTTTAAAACGATCATAAACACTTACTTAATTCATTTCTAAAGGTGCATTGCCTCGCTTAATCCCCACTCAAACCAGGCCTACATCCAGGAACTAGGGGACGAGGGCTGATATGAAGTTAAACTGAAACTGACTGGGAAAATCGAATAAACAGAAATTTCCGAAACAATAATTATGTTCTAATATCGATTAGTTCAGGAAAAGTCATAAACTAGACTTTCACAAAACTGATAATTAAGATCCAAAATAACACATACAATTTGTATTTGCATTTCTTAAGTTTCTTTTCCTACCAACGCCAATGTATATTTGCCATGATCGGCTTATAAGAAGAAAATATACAATCAAGGCCATATTAAGGGGGATTGACCCCCCCTGAAATGTTTGTCTGACCCGTAAAAACGTGTCAAAACAGACATAAACAATTTTTTTGCACTTTTTGACGGTTTTTATATTGTATACCCCTCCATCCTCCTGAAACAAAATCCTTGTGTAAAACACTCCCGAAAAAAATTTCCTGGATACGGCCTCGCAAACAACATTCATATTTGTTATAGAAACCCTCCAGCAATCTTCGCTAACAATATTTCGTTAGCACACGGAAATGTGCTTTCCATTAAAATTGTCAGCCAATAATTTGTAGTACGATGTAAAAAGGGAACAAAAAATATGGGGTGTTGAAATTGCCAACACAGTTCAAATTTGGAAGAAAATTTTAAATTACATACCAGTAGAGATAATTTTCTTTTTGTGACGCCCATTTTTCATCAGCTTGTACACTTCAGTTTCATCAATAACAATGATCTCTCGTTCTTGTATGTCGACGTCTAGAGATCTTGGATCAGTAAGACCTGAGGTGACCTCTTGTAATTCCCAGGGCTGGTGCTCATTATGGAGGTGGGGGCTCTTGTCTTAATTTATTTTAAATGATTATTTAAACTATAATAATTAGTATTAATTTCTTTAATTTATTTATTATTTATTTTTTTACTTTTTAGTTTATTGTTGTTTTATTAATTAACTAATAGCTTATTAATTATTTTAATATCCTAGTTGTGTTCTCTACTTTATTGATAAAGAATCATTTGTTTTAAAATTTGTGTCCCCAAAATTTCTGCGCTTTGGGCATACGCCCCCTCTGCTCCTCCCCTAAAACCACTCCTGAGATCCAGTTATAAGATTCTATATGTCAAATTTAATACACTTAGGTTATAAAGTATAATACACTTTATTAAAAATCACGCTTCATTGCTTATGTCAAATTTAGTAAATTCAACAGCACAATAAAGAGTTTACGTTTTGCTATAAGATTAACGTCATTGTGCTATAGTACGTCCAAACATAATCACTTTGCATTAGTAGACATTTGTGTACAAACAAATGTACTTATGGACTA
>JAAAKM020073195.1:173511638-173548306 GCA_010016025.2 Alatinidae sp. Z8VKAUB7J3 | reverse complement strand
TTAAAAGCACAATATGAGTCAATCAATTTATGAGTAATGTGAAGTGAATCGCTGAAAGACCCTCTCTGCGTTTAACACCTTAGGGTCCATGCACTTACACGATTGGAATTTCGCAATTCGCTGCGGAAAGTTTTACAACGACCTTTTTCTACCAATCAATCTAAAAAATTCACGAACTAAACTTATACTTTCAACCGATTGTTCTTCAGTTAGTACTCCTCCGAGTAATTCTTCACATAGTTTTATTCGATGTTCTCTCATAAACCTTCTAATGTCTGTCGTGTCACATTCTGTGTGGACACATTGGATAATGAGGTGTCCTAAGGTCTCTATCTGACCACAATAGGTGCAATTCGAATCTTCTCCATAGAACCGAGAAAGACATGATCTTGTAGCTGCAGGTTGTGACCTAAGTCGAAATGCAGTTTTTCCTTCTTCTCTTGAACGTAATAAACGTAAATCAAAAACAGAAACGGTCGAAGAACAGAACCTTGAGGAACACCAAACTCAACTTCAGACGAAAAGCGGGAAAATGAATCTACAGCGATAGCTCTACTTGACAAATAGGAATCAAAACAAGCGTGAGCCTGTCCTCTTACACAATTGTGTGATAGCTTATAAGGCAGAATCTTGTGAGTTAAAGAATCTAAAGCCTTATGGACATCTAGGAATACAGCAGCAGGAAATAAACCAGAGTCAGGCGCAGTGTGGAGAAAACTTAAAAGAGTTACACATGCATGCTCCATAGAGTGTTGAGCTCAGAAGCTAAACAGAAAATCCTGAAAAAATCTTAGAGCCTCTAGAAAAGCAAGTACACAGGAAAGCATGATCTTTTCAAAAATTTTGCTAAGAACACACAGCAAAGATATAGGTCGATAATTGGGTGAATAATTTCGTGATCCACCTTTATATAAAAAAATTACTCTAGCTAACTTAAAAGAATGGGAAATCCCAATTTTCAAAAGAAAGATTTATAAGCTTCTTCAATGGAGATATAATTGAAGGAAGAATGAACTTAACTGCCATAGTTGGAATGCAGTCAGGGCCAGACGACAAAGAACCTTTCAAGCTATTTACAATCCTGGCTACTTCAAAATCAGATGTAAGATACAACACCATTGACTTGAAACATTCCTGTAGAGTTTGGACTGCTGAAGACATGCAGCATTCGAACATGGCTTTGCTGACTTAAAAGCTTTCCAAAGATTATTTTTATTCTCCAACTCTTTAGAAGACCAGGGGTCATCTATGGGTTAAGAGGAATAGATCTTTTTAACCTTGAGTTAGAGGAGTTCAGAGCACATACTTCAAAAATCGGCGCTTTCACTGACTCATAAAAAGAATCAAACTTCGAATAAAAATCATCATCCTCAATAAAATATTCGTAGCGATTGGTGAGCACGTGTCCCATATCCGAATCGTGAAGTAGGGTGTTGAACAAGGACGAATTGTCGATCGTGTTCAATTCATCCGCAAAGGTTAGCGTGATTACCCGCCGGGTCCAATTGTCGATCAACATCCAAGCATCGGCCCGGTCTTGCCCGGCAACCCATTGCTCTCTGCCACCCGCGATGAAATGTCCATCCCAAGCATTGAGTAAATCAATGGCCTCGGTTCTGGCTTCGGTTGGATTGGCGGCGACCGCATCGCTAAAGGCTTGGCTGACAAAAGACCACAGATTCCCTCCATCACCAAAGGAATCGGTTGCTGCAATGTCAATGGCCAAATCGCGAATCTCTTCAAAACTGAGCCTTTCTTGGTTTGCCAGATAATCGCTAACCACTTGAGAGCGGTGGGCAGGCCCATAGGTGAATGCAGCGCGAAATGGCGCATTGTCATAGTTGCTACTGGCCTTGTTATTCCAGCCTCCGTAGAAGCCACTGCAAGAATTTCGATCATGGGCCAAGGCTTTGCGAACCGTTGCGTCATATTCCAGAGGTTCGCCCAAAGTTCCTTGCGGGAATCGGAAATCTCCTTCGGGTCGGACGGGGTCGTAACCGGACATCCAATAGGCGATATTGCCGTCTCGATCGGCATAGCAAAAATGTTGGCTGACCGCAGCCAAGGCAACGCCTTCGCCAAATTCATCCATCGATTGGGCTTTGGCAAGTTTTAAAAATCCTTCAATGGTCTTGAATTCTTGGCCCCAATGGGCATATTTCCAGGCAACAATTGCGGGTTCCTGTTCCAAGACTGGTCCATGCTCTGTTCGGAAGACATCGATGGTGACATCCGACAAACCGGCCACTTTGATGGTTTCCGTGCGATGGGGGGCGGACTCCAGAGCAGTATCAGGGTCGATATAAAGATCGGCAGTATGATTAATGAAAAATATTTTTTCATTCTTATCTCACAAATTTGTATGCTGTTGAAGTTTCGTTCTGAAAAGATTCAGTGTTTGATAGGGTAAAGCATAGACCTTTTTTGCTTGGTATTTTACACCGCTGTCTAAAAATGTTGCTTGAGAAGGAGGGATGGGGTTGGGTCAAGTATATGAAAAAATATAATTTTGATAAGGTTAAACGTGTGGAAAAAATGTTCTGCTCGAAACTTGCTCTTTTTGTAGTCTTACAAAATTCTTCACTTTTTCACATATTTTAGGCCTTCTATCTGGCAGTAGAGGGACCAAATGCCAGTTCAACAACCTCATATAGTGCCTTGCAGTTAATGTGTAAGGTTGGTTTCAAGCCCTTTTCTACTTTTCTTGAAAAAAGATCTCCGTACTTTTGATTAAATAGAAGAATATTTTTTTTATTAGGTTTATGGGGCACGATGAGTCGAAGAGAGAAAGTGGTAAAGCCCTGACGAATCTTACTGGTAATGCAAGTGGTGTTCAGCCAATAATAACAGTTACTGATTTGTCTGGATCTGCTTATTCTTTGAATCAGGTACAAAATTTTCATTGAAGTCTCGTCCGACTAGGGGAACCTATAGATGCTACATGACCTCGCGGTCAATATAGCTTATTGTGTTCAATTGCAATTGATTTCTGTAACTGATTAAATAGAAAAAACAAGTTTTTTTAAAATGAAAGTAAGGAGCAACATTAGAACTTCAAAACGAACAGAAATTACTCAGTATATGAAAGGGGCTTTTCCTCCTAAACGCCCCGCTCTTTACGCTAAAGTTTGACTCTTTCTCTTAACTCTATTTTAAAAACAGTAAGAAACTTTAGCGTAAAGAGCGGGGCGTTGAGGAGGAAGAGCCCCTGAATGGCTATCAGAATTTTGATCCGGTGAATTTTGAAAAAAATGAGCGTGCATGTCTGAAGTGGAAAAGCTGGGGCTAGTGGGATACCAGAACCTTTTAGAATTATGTTTAATGGTTCATTTGAAAGCTACTGCTCATAACTACGGGCTTTTTTTCAGTTGTACCATCTGCAAGTGCACGATATAGCACCAAAAACAGTGCTTTTGATGTCACTTCTGAAGTGGAAAAGCTTGAAATTTTAAAACGGTATCATTTCAGAAGTTATGGTCCAAAACCCTTTACTGGAAGTTAGCAGGAACACTTCAACTTTGCAACTTTGCAACGTTTGCAAGATACTCTCCCTTCAAGCCCCCTTAGTAAGTTGCGAAGTTATTATCCTACAAACACGTATAGATTAAGTTATATTCACAGAGCCGTAGTCCAGCCAATAGAGATTTAGACTTCAAATCAGAATGTCAAATGCTCAATTTGTGTTTGTGCATTTTTGTTTTCAATCCTGGTTTTGTCCCTTCTATATAATAATTTTTCAAATAATTTACTGCTTATGTAAACGTGATATATTCATTTTTTAAACTTGTCAAGCATTTTGATTCAAAAGAAAATGGAAATCCTCCATTTTAATGGTTTGCAACTACATTTTAGTCCATCACTAAATCCACACCCCAATCCCATCCCACTTAGGGGTTGGAGAAGTGTAGGCATGTGGTTCTGGAATCACTGAAAGTTGTATATTGAAAGAAGGATCACCTATCGATATGTTTACTTATTCAGTATTATTTATTTTTACTATTTAATAGACAGGATAAAACTATTTTTCATGTATAGCCTATAGAGAAATCTTGGTACTAAAAACCTATTTCTTTTTTTGTGTGTGATATTTTTTAGTTGTCAGGTTACATTCCAACTATTTTTGTTTATTGCTATTCCACACCTGTATGTCTAAAGTTTTTGGTGTTTAACAGTGGGGGGAGGGTTTAGTGAAATAAGTTACAAACTTTTGCATCGGGAGGCCCCAAAAAACCAATTCAACCAGGCCCCTAGTGAGCATTTCCAACAGGAACCCTAGTTGTCACTTCCAGTGGGGCCATAGCATTCAGTTCTGCCGGGTCCATATCAACCAATCCCAACAGTTGCTGAAGAAGTCAAATCCAACGGGGCCATAAAACAAATTCCAGCGAGGCCCTAGCTTCCACTTTCACCGGGTCCCTAACAACCAACTCCAAAGGGGACTCTGGCGAGTGATTCTAACAGAGGCCCTAGAAGGCGATTCCAGCGGTACCCTAGCAACCTATTGCAGTGGGTTCCTAGCACTTAATTCCAATGGCGACCTAGCAACCAGTGCCACTGGGCCCCCTAGCGAGTAATTCCAACGAGCCCCTAGCAACCTTATCAACCGGGGGCCCTTGGAAACCAATTCTATAGAGGTTCTAATGAACAATTCTAGTGGGGGCCCCAGCACGAACTGCCAACGGGGGCCCTAACATCCAATTCTACCGGTGTCCAAACATCCAATTTCACCGAAAAGACGTTTTCTAAGACATTTTTTTCAAGACTTTTCTTAAGACGTATCAAGACATTTCAACACATTTTTTAAGACATTTTATATCAAGATGTTTTTTAAGATTTCTTTGGTTGTTATGTGATAGGAGACTCTTTACTTATGCTAAGAAGGATGTAATCTCACCTGACATGCTAGACTTTGGTGACATGTGGGGAATCGCCACTTCTAATCTAGCAAGGCATACATGTAGATGTTACGTAATGGCAGCACAAATGTGGGTGCTACGGAATGGCGCCGTATGCGTGACTGTTACGTAATGACGAAGCACATCTGGGATGTTGTGCAATAATAGGGCATACGTGGGATGTTGATTATTTTTTTTACGAATAATGAAAAATACTGAGAATATTTTTTTTTGTGGGAATCTATTGCTCATGGCTCCATGCCGTTTCTCGGCGATTGTGCGGTGCGTCACATGGGTGCCGTGCTGCAGGAGTTCGAATCGACCCTTTATCCAGCGCTGGCCGAAAAGCGCACCGCCATGCCGGTGGTGCCCGAAGGAGCCCGCCAGTCGACCATGAACATCAACTCGGTGCATGGCGGCCAGGCCGAGCCAGAGGCCGACTTTACCGGTTTCCCGTCAGCCTGCGTGCCGGATTCCTGCCGCATGGTGATCGACCGGCGCTACATCATTGAGGAAAACCCGGAGGACGTGCCGCGCGAGGTCACCGATATCGTTGCCCGGGTCAGCGCCGAACGCGATTTCGAGTACGAGATCCGCGAACTGTGGCATGTCAGCCCGACCATGACCGAAAAGGATGCGCCGGTGGTGCAGTCGGTGTCCCGATCCATCGAAAAAGTGCTCGGCAAGGACCCGGCTTATGTCGTCTCACCGGGCACCTATGATCAGAAACACATCGACCGCATCGGCCGCCTGAAGGATTGCATCGCCTATGGTCCCGGCATTCTTGATCTGGCCCATCAGCCGGATGAATATGTCGGCATCGACGACATGATCGACTCGGCCAAGGTCATGGCGCACGCGCTGGAAGAGCTTCTCGACGCTTGATAAGCCGCGGCGCGTAAAGCTATGTATTGAAACACAAGAAGTGCTCGAAAGAGACCAACAGGAGGAATGAAAATGACGCCAATCATCAAATCGCTGGCCATAGCGGGGATACTGGCCGCGAGTACGGCGCTGACCCCGGCCGCTTTCGCAGCCAAGACCGACATCACCATCGGTGCGCAACTGGAGCCGCCAAATCTCGATCCGACGTCGGGTGCCGCCGGCGCCATCGACCAGGTGACCTATTCCAACATTTTCGAAGGCCTGACGCGCTTTGCCTCCGATGGGGCGATCGTACCGAGCCGCCAATTTTTTTCAACGCGTTGGCAATCCCCGCGGGCTCGCGGGTGAACTGTACTGCCGATGCATCGGCGAGATATTCCCTCTGTCGGCTGACGGCGGATTTGATCATGTTGCCAAAAAAGGTGCCGCCATAACCGATGACCAGCAGCCCTGCGCCAACCGCGAGCAGTGGCAGGCCATTGCGGCGCGAATAGCCGCCCGCTCTAAGAAGGCCGTAGCCGATCATGCCAATGAAGAGGATACCGTGCAGAATCGCGATCAGACGCAGGTTGATTTTGGTATCGCCATTGAGGATGTGGCTGAACTCGTGAGCGACCACGCCTTGAAGCTCAGCCCGGTTCAGATTGTCCAATGTGCCCTGGTTGATGCCGATGACGGCATCGTCAGGACTGAACCCGGCGGCAAAGGCGTTGATGCTCGCCTCTGGAATCAGGTACACAGGGGGAATGGGTACACCTGAAGCAATCGCCATTTCTTCGACGATGTTCAAGAGACGGCGCTGGTCGTTCACCTGTGTGGTTTGCGGTATCAGATGTCCGCCGAGTGCTTCCGCAATGGTGCGGCCCCCGCCCCGCAGACTTAGAAACTTGTACGCGGTGGCGACTGCGATAACACCGATGACACCGAGACTGATCCACGCCCACGCGTCGGCTGGGATGCTGGCCAGGTTTTCGGTGAACGTAAGCTCCGTGCTGGAGCTTCCCCACATAAAGACCACGGCGATGAGCAGGTTGGTCAGGAGGACCAACGTCAGCACGGCGGCACCGAACATCACGGCCAGTTGCCCGGTTTTGCGCCGGGCATTGTCCTGTGCTTCGAAGAAATTCATCGCTTAACGCGAGTTTGCAGCCAGGTTAGAACGAAACCTTCGGAGCGGCTTGAATCTCCGCGGAATCTGCAAACTCGAGAAGTTCCGCATCGGTTGCATGGCCGAACGGCTGATGATTTTCTCGGCTAGAGAGTGTCCACCAGGACTTCTTTTGAGCTCCATCAGGGCTTCACGAGACGATTTGATTCTTGTGAAGCACCTCTAAAATAAATTTTAGTTCAGTAATTAAATTCATACAAACTTTTTAGTTATATACATAGGTGTCAAATTTCAATAGTTTTGAATGAAATGGAATCAGAACAGAACATGTTCACAAAAAGTGTCCTTGTAAAATAATTGAATAAAAAAAACAATTTTCAACTGAAAGTAAGGAGCAACATTAAAACTTAAAACAAACAGAAATTATTATGTATATGAGGGTGTTGCTCCTCCTCAACACCTTAGTTTTTACACTAAAGTTTAATAATCATATGGTTGTTTAACTTTGTGAGTTCAGGCTTTGGTTGTTCTTATCTCTCTCGTAGTTTATTTTCTACTTAAGTCTCTTGTGTTTCGTAGGTCTTTTCATTCGAGGCACTCAACCGATACGATTTCCGATATACTAAAAAAGAAGTTTAAACAATGATTGTGTTAAATTTTTTCTATTTAGCTGCGAAGTGGAGAATGTTTTTACTCTGTTACAATTTTCATTAGTCGAATTTCCAAAAAAAACTTTTTTTACGTGTTTTTATGTGTGCTGTACTTCTAAAGCTGTTTAAGCTCCCTTCAATGGAACAAAATCTTATTTTTACTCAATTTTATATATTTTTCAAAAATAAACTTGATGCATTTATTTCATGACATATTTAGTTTTAGATAAACTTAAGTCTTTTTTATTTGGGTCGAATTGATAGCTCCACAGCTATAAATGCGTAGAATCTATGATATATCCAAGATATGTATCACTAGATATCGGGTACAAAGCTAATATACAATGTCAAAAAACCAAACGTAAGGATTTTTGTTTGAGTTCGGTTTTATTTTACCCTGTGGTAGCTCTGTAACATCGACGTCGAATTTAATCAAATTCCCGTTGCAGGCGATAGCCTTAAAGTCAAAATTGTCAATCCGGCTTTGGTAAGTCCGGTTCCTCCGGATTTAGAGCCTATTTTATCCATATATCCAAATCCGGCTCAAGACTGGTTAGGCGTCCATTGCACATCTTCGTTGGAACGTATAGAGTTTTGGGACGTCCAAGGGCGTTTATTGCGGGCGATCAAGATAGGAAAAAGCGGCGAATATCTGACGCGATTACCGGAAGAGCATTCGGGGCTCTTAATTGTGAAGATTTATACGGCCAATGGCGTAGCGACTCGTAAAATAATTATTGATTAAGGCGTCTGATCTAGTGTCTAAAATCTAACGTCTAATGTCTTTTTTTAACTGCCATGAGCTGGCGAAAAGCTCAAAATATAAAGTTATGTATCAAAAATTCCTGTGTACTTTCTTTTGTATGGCGTCCCTGCTCGTTATCGGGCGGGGACAAATCGCGGCGGTAGAAGGCCGCGTGTTGTTTGGCGAAACCATGGAACCCATACCCGACTATATCGTGTGGGTTCAGTCTTCCGCTATTGAAAATGGAACTCCGATTCCCGTAACGACGGATGGAGGCGGTTTTTTCCGTTTTGAAGCCAATGTGAATTTAGATCCGGCCTTACCGATCGATTCTTTATTTTTAAGCCTCGAAACTTTTGATTTTTGTCTGGGCGAGGCGCAACGGGTTGTTTTTTCCCTGCAACCGGGGATCGACTGGCAATTTTCGTATGAATTTATTCTTTGCCGGGGTATCAATCCGCCCCCGCCGCCCATTGATTGCGAAGCCTTTTTTTCTTATCAGCAGACGGATTTTGAAAATCTGGAGGTTGCTTTTACCGATTTGTCTTTTTCCAGAGACTCTAATCGCGTTTATCTTTGGGAGTTTGGAGACGGCGAGCCTAGTATGGAAGCTGATGGTAGAGAAACTAATTTTTTTACCTGCATCTGTGTACTTGCACAAAACCTGAAATAGCACCTTTTTTAAAAAACCACACTCAAGTTTAGTAATTCACCTGTTTCAAACTCCAATATACCATTTCTGAAGTGATGATAGCATCTGTGTTTGACTGAATTTTGATAAATTCCCTCATCATTTGTCTCTATCTCTAAAAATCATCCGATTCTTTGCTCTTTGACTTTTGTAAAAACCTAATTCATTTATTTCAAACTCTAGTATATCACTTATGACCTTTTACTAGTTTCTATTTTTTAATGAATTCTGATGAATCCCCACTTCTTATGTCCTTACATCTAAAAACATTACAATTCATCCTACTAAGACTTTGGTAAAAAACTAAATCACCTATTTGAGATTCTAGTATGCCACATGCAGGCTGATAGTAGTGTCTGTGTTTGACTGAATACGAAAAAATTCCCACTTCATTTGTCTCTAACTCCAAAACAATCTGTTTCATCAATCTTGGACTTTGGTAAAAACCTATTTCACTTATTTCAAACTCTACTACACCACTTGTGAGCTGGTAGTAGCATCTGTGTCTGAATGAATCGTGATAAATTCTCTCATCGTACATAAATAGCTTAAAAAAAAATCTTTTTTTCTTTCCGACTTTGGTAAAAATTGAGTCCATCTTTTCTAGTATATTATCTAGTAGAGTATCTCAGACTGTAGTAAATTACTTGTGAGCTAGTAGTACTGTTTTGTATGACTGAATCTTGATAATTTTCCACTACATTTGACTCTAACTCTAAACAAAATCCGATTCTTCTCCCTCACACTTTGGTATAAAGATTAATTCACCTTATTAAGACTCTAATATTTCAATTGGAAGTTATAACTAGTGTCATTTCTTACTGAATATTGATTATTCCCCACTTAATTTAACCCCTAAAATTGCCGGGCTTAGACGGTAATCAAGCCGCTCAAACCAATTTTCGGATGATCGCCAGCCATGTTTATACGACTAAAGAATTGTCCGAAGCGCTTAGGTCTGCCAAGTCTGAGGAGTAAACTTCATTCGGCCAAACGGCAAACGGTCGACGGCCGACCATAAGAGAAAATTTTAATTACAAATATCATGCAACATTCCGTTCAAACCACCTGGAAAAACAAAATGGCTTTTGACAGCCAGATAGATAAGCATACGATTAGAATAGACGCCGCCGGATTAATAGGAGACGATACAGGACCCAGTCCAAAAAAATTATTACTCTCGTCTCTAGCCGGATGCACCGGTATGGACGTCGTCGCTTTACTCCAAAAAATGCGCGTTCCTTTCGCCGGCCTGGAAATTGACGTCGACGCCGATCTAACCGACGAGCATCCAAAAGTATACGCTGAGATTAGATTGGTATATCGCTTTTTCGGACAGGAACTAGATAGAGGAAAAGTAGAAAAAGCCGTACGTCTTTCTCAGGAAAAATATTGCGGCGTGAGCGCAATGCTCCGAAAGAATAGCCCGATTAATTACACAATCGAATTTGTGGGAGAAGCCGCTTTATTAGAATCTTAAATATAGACGGCAGGCATTTGAAAATGCCTGCCGTCTGACAAAAAGTACATTATCATGCCAAAAAAATATCCTTTGCCGCCTTTTACGGTCGAAACGGCCAAGCAAAAAATCCAGGCCGCCGAAGACGCCTGGAATTCAAAAAATCCGGAAAAAATAGCCTTGGCTTATACGGAAGATTCTGAATGGCGAAACCGCTCGGAATTTATAAACGGCCGCAGAGAAATTGTCGATTTCCTGAAACGAAAATGGTCCATAGAACTGGATTACAAGCTTAAAAAATCATATTGGGCGCATACCGATAACAAAATTGCCGTTCGTACGCTGTCGATTTGGAGAAGAGTAAAAAATGGAAAAACGTGTTGATAAGGTTCCCTGGGAGAAAGGGTTTTCCTCTTCGTTTCTTCCTTTAATTCCCTCAGACTCCGAAAAACTGTTGTTTATTCTTTTGTCAAAAAACTTGGCGCCTGCCTAACCAAAAGCTAGGATTTTTTTGGGGGAAAGCGGCTGAACACCAATATGAAGACCACGCTAGCCTTATTGGATGATTCTCTCTGGAACCTGGCTTGTCCTGCCGCTTGGCCCCTTATAAAGCAACCGCGATGCCAGTTTTCTAAAAAAGGTGGAAATTGGCTCTAAAAATGAGAGGTAGGTCACAATGAAAATTTTTTTAGACAAGCTTGAATAAAATATGAATCTCTATAACTTGTTTGAAAGCAATGATTTACAAAGTATTCTTTGAGATCTTTTTTTCCTGAATATTTTTGACGAAATTTCATAAATAACAAGACACTGCCGCGTTACCTGGGCCATCCATCCCTGATAAAAGGCA
The DNA here is from genome assembly GCA_010016025.2 of Alatinidae sp. Z8VKAUB7J3. Taxonomy (NCBI): domain Eukaryota; kingdom Metazoa; phylum Cnidaria; class Cubozoa; order Carybdeida; family Alatinidae; species Alatinidae sp. Z8VKAUB7J3. The sequence continues at coordinate 173,537,023 of JAAAKM020073195.1, read as the reverse complement.
GTTTTGTAACTGTGTGAGTAACCTGTCTATTTCTAAATTGAGGTAAGACGTTTAAATATAGAGTCTTACAACTGTAACTTTTTGAGATACATTAACTAGTGCAGGAACAGATACAGGAATATTGGCATCGGACAAGAAAAAACCTTTTTCAGTCATCCCTTTTGTTCCAACCGGTCCTTGTATTTTGCAATGAGCCGGTACAGATAAGTCCGTTGCATTCCCGCAGCCTTTGCGGCTTTGGCTACCTGGTCTTCGTGCATGGACATCAGACCTTTCAAATAAGCGAGTTCCACCTTCTCGACGGCAATTTTTCCCGCCGCATCCCTAGCGGCTTTAAGTTCCTGGTTGCTGTAGGTGGAAAAGTGAATATTTTCTTCCATGCCGTTCAGCGTAAGCTTACTTTTGCGGTAGTTCTCTTTGATCGCCTTCATCTGCAACTGCTCATAAAAAGCCTGTTTGCCGATCTTCACCGCCGCGCCCAGTTTCGCAGCGATGGTTTCGGCCAGCTTGGCGGTTTCCGCCTCCAGCTCAGCCAAAGGGACGGCACGGTTGGCCAGCCCCAGTTCCACCGCGCGGGCAGCGTCGAAGAACTCGCCCGTGGTCAGCAGCGCAAACGCCAGTTTGCGGGGGATGTTGCGCGACAGCGCCACCATCGGGGTGGAGCAAAAGAGGCCGATGTTCACCCCGTTGACACCAAACCTGGTGCCCTCCGCCGCTACCGCCAGATCGCAGGAGGCGACCAGCTGGCAGCCCGCCGCCGTGGCGATGCCATGGACTTGGGCGATCACCGGCTGGGGCAGGGACTGCAGCCCCGTCATCACGCTGGTGCAGCGGGCAAACAGATCCTGGAAATAGGCCTTGCCGCCATCTTCGCCCGCACGGCCTGCGGTCATCTGCTTGATGTCATGGCCTGCGCAAAAACCTTTGCCCGCGCCGGACAGGATCACCACCTTGATGCTGCTGTCTTCGCGCAAGGCATCTATCTGTTCCTGCAGCGCCGCCAGCATCTCGTCCGACAGGGCGTTGAGCTTCTCCGGCGTGTTCATCGTCAGCCGGGCAATATTCCCTGTGTCGCAACGTTCCAGAATTGCCATCTTGCTCTCCTCCCAAAGCTTGCGGCAACTCTAGTCAGCGCGAAGGGAAAGGAAAAGCATGGCACTGGCATTTGATGTCGCAGGTCTGACGGACTACCTGCATGAGATCTTTCCGCAGGTGAAAGACGACTTTTCCATCGACGCGATGGATGAGCAGGGCCTGCGGATGCGCCTGCTGACGGCGGAGCGGCACCTGCGGCCCGGCGGCACCGTGTCGGGCCCGTCGATGTTTGCGCTGGCCGACTGCGCGATCTACGCGCTGATCCTGTCGCGCATGATTCAGAGTATATCACATCAATGCAAAATAGATACAATGCAAGCTTGCCAATTGAAAAGTACCAGTATTGCATTCTCATAATACTGAAATAGCTCTAAAAGTGGCGCTTCTGTTCAGTTCTCATCTTATAAAGCTTATAATTCGTTTTGCCTTTTGTTACGTCTTGTGTATCAGTTTTCCTTGTTTTTATGATGCCCTTCATTGTTATCCTCTGCCCCTAGGTTTAGGACCTTTTAAATATTTTTCTATTCTGGTCTTGAACATACAAAAGAAGGCTCGACGGCTCCAAGTAGCCTTGTTTTCTTCTCCAGCTGACCTTCTCCAGCTTTGCAAATGTTTTAATATTTTAATGTAGTGATTATGCTGTAGTTCCTTTTTTCTCTCTCCTTCTTATTCTTGATTATGTAATTTTTTTCTTTACCACGAATGTAAAATTTAGCCGGCTTAAGATCGGTGAGATAGCTATAAATGTATTTTAAGATAAAATCCAGTATCGATTGCCTAAAGTGATCGGTCTGAGATTCCAAAGCCAACTTTCTCTTTTGAAGGACCAATCTTGTAAGCGCAACAGCGCAGAGAGAAAGACGATAAGTTATAAAAGGATACTAGTCCTGACGGCTTTCCATGGGAAAAAGCTTTCTTAGATACAGACAGTCAAAGTGAGAACTCAGACGACAAAGGAAATGAGATTACGCTTTTGAATGATAGAACTCTAATCCGGGAATGGGAACTATCTATCGTTTATCTAGATACACATCTCAGTCATTAAAAAGAGCTATCATTGCTGTTACGCCCAAAGGTCTTATCTGAAAATTTATACTTCCAAGATAATTGCCAAAAAAAACGTTCCCTAAGCCTTTCTCAAAAGGAAGATCAGAAGAGTGATTGAGATGAGAAAAATCAATTGTGACAGACCATACATGGCCGTGCCGATCAGGACTCGTATCCCTGTCCACACAGACAAACTATTTCAAGTCTAGTGTGCTAACCATTCGGCTAGGACTGCTTAAGGTGAGACTAAACAAAATACGAGACAAGTTTCCTTTTTTTCAATATTTTGAAAAATCGGCTTCATAAATTCAAAAGGCCTTAAGTGACAATTTTTTTATTGTTTAGATACTACACCGCATTTTTGGTAGTTGTTTAAAAGCTGCTTTTATTTTATTTAGATATACTTGCACTAGATTCTTGCACTATTCTAGCCTAAAAGTAATAGGCCTTGAGCTTGAACCTTTTTGACAACAAATTGAACCATAAGAAGTTGAACACCAACTGAACTTTGAACTCACAGGAGCAGGTCAAACAAAACTATTTGTTTTGCATAGATTTAGGGTACAAATCTTCTGGCCAACAAATGGAGCTCAACTGATCTGAATTTTTAGACTTAGAGGTCGAACTTAATCAAGCTTGTTTCATGAGATAGTTTCGAGGTTCAAAACAACCCGATTTAGCTCAAGACGAAAATATTTATATGGCTTATTAACACTTCCCTTTCAACACACCTATAAAATAGCATAGATGGCTTATTTTACCCTAGAAAAGTTCCCAAAAACGATTCCAAGGCTGAGTTCTGAATAATGTCGGTAAATACATCCGTATGCGGGGCGGTCGCGAACCCTTCCTTCCCCAAAATCTTTTTTACAACCATGGCCGTATCAGGATTTTTTTCGGGGAAGTGGAGGTGGGGGTACAAAAGGACTTTTGTTCGTGAGAGGGGGTTTATACAAAATAGACTCATAAAATGCATCAGAAATTTATTTATATTCATTTTTGTTACGTTTTACGAGTCAGACAAATATTTCAGAGAAATCAAATCCCCTATCCTCCTAGATAAGCCTTGCCTGGAGCGAGGAAAATATACTGCACCTAAATTCGTCAAAATGGAGTAAAGACAGATATTTAATAATATTAATTAAAAAACAATTTTTCTCATAAAATAAGTTTTTCAAAGAAAAGTACAGGACTGCAAACCAAAGACAAGCATACACCAAGTCAAATAATAGTTAGAGCATAAGACGAACACAAATCACTATCAGTATATAGAAAACCGGGAGTGAATGGAAATTACAATAGATAGTCCGATATCAAAGGCAGCGCTACCAAGTAAAGAGCTACGTGGGCACAGTGTATTAGTTATTTATTTTATGTCTTCTTTTTTTTTACCAAGGCCCTTCATATAGAAAGAATTGTCATAAAAACTTCGGAAGGGGCTCATTCGATTGGAAATTGAAAGGGATAACGTCATTAATTCATTTTTTAACATTTAAAAAACATTTGTTTAAAAAATAGTCCGAAGATCACATTACAAGGCCTGCCTGAGATACAATGGAAGGGGGATGGACACGGGTGCAAAAGCCCGTCATTAGAGTTATACAACCTCCCAGAATCTGGGGGCAAAGGTTATAAGTTATGCCTCGGGGGCATATAGGCTTCTCATGGAAGGGGTGCGTTTGTGAACTTTAGAGGAAGGCCGTTTGATTCGAAATTTGAAGTTCTAGTACCCTTTTTAAAAGTCAAAAGTGATGCAAGACAACTAGCGTAACCAGGGTTGCCAACTGCTGACATCCAAAAGTGTGCAAATTAAGGCTAAAAATGAGAAATTTTAGCTCAAAAAGAGAAAAAAAAAACATTCAAAAATATAAAAAAATTGCATGCGCACGGTTGCCGCTGTTTGCGCATTACCTCTGAGGTATAAAATAATACATTTCAAATGGAAATTGTGCAAGTTGGTGACCCTATTCCTTGGGTTATTCTGACGAAGTTGCCAACTACTGACGTTCAAAGTGAATAAAAGCTAACATCTAAAAAGAGGGATCTGAAGTTTCTTCTGAAGTTTAGCATAACCCTAGAGGTATTTTTTATGTTCTTTGGACTACTTAGAGCAGAATCGCTATCTCAATATTTTAATCAGATTCGTTTCGTGAAAAGGGGTAGTCAGGGGGGACCTAACTACCCTTCATCACTTTTGGATCTTAAAAAGGAATTATAACTTCCAGTTTTCAACCAAATGAGCCTCCTATAAAATTTATACAACCAAATTTTGATATTTGAATTAAAAATTTTGAACGGCAGTGTTAGGGGAGTTGCTGGAGGGGGGCATTTGCCATTCAATCACTTTTAAAAGACTAACAAAAAGGGCACTAGTCCTCTCAATTTTCAATCGAATGAGCCCTTTTTGAAGTTTCTACGACAATAATTTGTTTAAGAATTTTATATGCCCCAAGGGCATAAATTACAACCCTTTCCCTGAGGGCTACGTGAGGGGGTAGTCATCCTGAACGACGTGATTTCAAGAGCTTTCAACTAAGTAGCACAAAGTGGGAACATCAAAATTTTTGACTGGAAGTGTTTGGGAAAATGATGGCTGAGGGGGGAAGGGCATTTGGCCTCTGATCACTTCCGACTATTGAAAAGGGCACTAGCCCTCTATAATTTCAATCGAATTAGCACTTATAAAATTTTTACGACAAAACTTTTGATAACAGCCTTATATACCCCAAGGGCATAACATACAGCCCTTGCCCTGGTGACCTTGGAGGGGGGTTGGTATCCTCATAGACATAATCTCCAGAACTTTCAACGAATTTGAATAAAATGACTATATAAAAAAATTTCCTGAATGTGTTTGGGGAAATAAAGGGCCTGAGAGAGGGTTAGTTGCCCTCCAATCACTTTGGACTATTAAAAATGGCACTAGCCCTTTCAATTTCCAATCAAATGAGCTCTTTTTGAAGCTTTTGCGATAACTCCTTACGCTGAGTGCCTTTGCCCTAGCAACAGTTGTCAAGGCAGACAATGGTTGCCGACTACGACCATCCGTAAGATATGACGCCGTACATTATGGTCACGTTCATTATTAATAAGGGAGCCGCGCCGCTCCATCAGCGCGACGGTGAGGGCATCGCCGATGGCGAGCGTCAGGGCGGCCGAGACGGTGGGCACGAGGCCGGTCGGGTCGGCCTCGCGGAACTCGCCCCAGCACAGCGCCACGTCGGCGGTCCGCGCGAGCGGGCTGTCCATGGGACCGGTGAACGCGATCACCTTGGCGCCTAGATTGCGCATCGTGGGGACGAGCTCGAGCACCTCGCGGGTGCTGCCCGAGTTGCTGATGGCCACGACCACGTCGCGCGAGGTCACGATGCCCACGTCGCCGTGGAAGCCCTCGGCGGGATGCAGGAACGAGGCGGGCGTGCCCGTGGAGACCAGCGTGCTCGAGAGCTTGCGGCCGATCTGACCGGACTTGCCCATGCCGCAGACCACGATCCGGCCCTGGCAGCCGAGCATCAGCTCGACGGCTTCGTCGAAGGCCTCGGCCATCGCCGGCATGCGCTCGAGCAGGTTGCTCAGCGCGTCCCGCTCCGCCTGCACGACCTCGCGGCCGATCTCGTGGGGCTTCCTCGCCATGGCAGGAGGATACGGCCGAGGCCCCGATTCCCCGCATCCGGGCTTGGCGCGGCTGCCGGGTCCGGCCCTATGCTCACGCCATGAGCGATCCGTACGCGCACTACCAGGCGATCCGCGAGGATCCTCCCCCGGCCTGCCTGCTGCTGGTCACCGAGACCGGTCTCGACGACGCGGAGGCAACGGTCATGGCGCGGCTCCAGGAAGCGGGCTTCGAGGTCCGGGCGCTGGATCCGGCGGCCGCCGCCCAGGAGGTGGCGTGGCGCCTCGAGGTCGACCTCCCCGGGGGCCGTTGGTCCTTTAATGTGTTGCTACAGCTGGGCTTGATCTTTGTGTCCTGTATTACCAAGATAAGGTCAAACACACTGAGTCACCACAGGACTTTCTAGGCCTTAAATAGGTATATGCTTTCTTTGAACAGCAACTGTGTACGTATGTATGTATAATTTTTTTTTTAAACCCTTTCGTATTATTATTATTTTTATTTTAATTGGCACCATCGGATTTTCTGGTTTGAAAAAAAAATATGTAGATAGGTCAAGAGTTCGAGAAAATTCGTTTAGAGCCTCAATTTTGGGAAAAAAAAGGTCATATGAGTGACGCCACGTTTATATACATAATCACGGGCAACAATTACATCACTTTCCATCCAGGAGTGGTCGTACCGTTCTTAGTATCTATGACGTGTGCAGTATGCACAATTACACAATATGACAAATTACTCTGTACAACTAAAATGAAAGATACGGGACAAGGAACGGTTAAAATCACATTGAATTGCAAACGAAATCTGCGGCTAGAAGACAAAGCAAAATTACAGTTGAATGAAGGAACATGTTAGTTTAGCATACGTGAGTCTGCTAAGTCTATAAAGGAACGACGAATTGAATTCACTGCAGAATTGCTTGATTCATATTATTGCAGATTTTTCACCCCAGAATGAAGAACAGTTATTTTAATGTCTGCAAAGATACACAGGAAGTAGAAAATGAATTCACGCATGCATTTCTTAACCACACCAGAATGGAATGAAGTTGCTTCGGCGTCTGTGAAGGATAAACAGAAAGAGGAATTGAATGCATGTCAGAAAAAAATATATAACTAACGTCATGTTTATATACATTCAAAGAGCGAAAATTGCCTCATTTTCTACCAGGGGTGATCGTAGCGTTTTTAGTACGTATGTAACACATACAGAACTACAAAAGAGTTCAAATGACTCCGAACAGGTGATATTTATCCTCAAATAGTTACGTTCCAAAATTTGGACCAACCAAAACGCTTTTAAATACCGTCTTTCTTCAGATCTGACTGTTATATTTTAATATACTGGGGAAGATAGTTTGGTTCAATACTAAGATTCCGTGTATTATTGCTAGGGAAAGATCTCAAACGCGAGATCCACAAGCAATGTTACTATAATAGATGAAGCTCTGCTTGTGAAGTTGAGTCAACAAGACTAAAAGTTATGTTTGTAAGACTAAAAATGTCAAGAAACAATGACTTTCCAGCTTTAACGTATCCATAGAAGATCACCCTGTAATATTGGTATCTGACAGTCTATTTGTATTGTAGAACTGCCCAACGAAAGCTGAAGCAAGGCGAAGTGCAGCGAAGATCGCATTGATGAACTCTGTATTCAATGAACATCCTTCAATACAAATATCGGATGACTTCATCGCAAAAGCAGTCGCTGAAGCAAGATCGTCATTCAAGGTAAGTTTTGGCTGGAAGATCGCCTTGGGCCCCCTTTGTACTTCTTTTTGTGTGTGCGTTTTTCGTTTATGTTGCCTAAATACTGCAGCTATAAGTACAACTTCGCCAGGCTCTGATACAATATCAAGGCTGAGTACACAAAACGAAAAGAGACAAAAAAAAAATAGTGTACTTGTCTTTAGTCTGAATTTCTAGTGCACCTTAACTTAGAATCCACGAACCACGTTCGAATCTTGTGCAAGAAATCGAGCAAACTATTTTTTTTCTGTAGCTTGAATACTGCTAAGAAGCCCAATAAAGGCTAAGGTACATTTGGCCCGGTTTAATAACAATGTTTTATCTAGGTAGAAAAATGTGAAAAAACACAGCTAAAGAAAAAGTGCACAAGAACCCTCTGACTTGTATTCTTCGCATAAGTGATGGTGATCTCTCCAACAGTTTGGCTTAAGTCAATATCCTACACGGGATAAAAATGTGTTTTTCTTTGGTTAGAGGTGAGGCAAGTCTCCCTTGCTACGTCTTCCGAGTCGTTTAGAGCTGTTACGTATTTTACGATAGTCCATTATATAAATAAAACTCCCAAATTGTAACCTTGGCGATCTTTTGCTGAATATAACCCATAAAATGCGTAGATAAGTTATATACGATAGTAGTGAGGGCTTTTTGGATTAAAGCGGCCAGTACCTCCTTAGCATCCCGGTTCGGACACTTTTTTTGAAAACTTTTCAAGACTCAGGTGTTATTAATTTTCTTCTAGACGCAGGCGCTTGATACGTGATAGGGGGGGGGAGTGTTATTTAAGGATTTCTTTTGTTGTTACGGAATAGGGTTTGTTTACCCTTGGCTGTTACGTAATAGGGTTTGTTTATTTATATCAATTGTTAATTTGGTTGTTACGTAATAGGAGTTGTTAGAGTTCAAGGGTGTTAGATAAGATGTACACGTTGACGTTGCATCATAGTTTCTTTGATTGTTTAAAACTCCCCGATTGAACGGAAAACCTTCAGGGCCCTCTAGTGGGGAACCTTCAAGACGCCTGGCCCTAGTGAACAATTGCACTGGGTTCCTAGTCACTTTTTTCATCGAAGACCCCTAGCAACCAATTCTACTGGGGCCCTAGCGAGCAATTCCAGTGGGGGCCTAAAATCTAAATCCAACGAAGGCTCTAGCATCCAATTACACTGGGGACAAAAATATTTAATTCTAAAGGGCCCCTAGCATCAAATTCCAAAGGAGCCCTAGAAACCACTTCCAATGGAACCCCTAGCAGTCAATTCCAACGGGTTCCCTAGCATTTAATCCAGTTGGGCCCTACAGGGAATTCCACCGGGCCCCTAGCAACATTTTCCCACGGAGGGAGGGGCCTAAGACCCAATTCAACCAAGGCCCTAACAGGTTTTTTCATCACTTTTCAAGTACACTGACAATATAAATGATATCTTATTGTTTTAATTGGTTAATCGGGAACTTATACAGAGGAAACTTAAGGGGGAGGAGGAGGAGTCGAAGGGGGAGGGGTTGATGGAGTCGCATTTGGAAGGTTGTTGTTACAAAGGGGGTGTTGTGGGGAAGGTGATTGTTTTTTTCTTCTTTAAATTAAATAGTTTAGGATGCTTCTAGGAATGTTTATGTAGGGACTTAAAAAAAAAATAAAATAATTTAGCAGTTTAGGATGCATCTAGGAATGTTTATGTAGGTAATCGATACGCGTTAGAAAAAATAAAGTTTTTTCCTGTAATGATTTATATCTGTAACGATTTATATTTTTGTTTATTACATTAAATAAAGTTAAAACTTTGAAGGTTAAATAAAAGGATATTATTCATAAATGTCGAATAAACTGGAAATTAAGTTCTTAAAGAAAAACACCCCCATCTGTAGTTAAGCAGTTTCTGAAAGTAATGGGTGCTAAATTCAAAAATGAAAAACATGGGTGAAAAATCAGAAAAGTAAGCTCCGAACCCATGGCAGCAAAGGACTTATGAAGATGTAGTAGTCTTCGAGAATCAACAGATTGTTAATGTTTGAATTTACATGGACGAATAGCGTTGTCAAATTTAATCAATTTAGTCTTGCCCATTTATTTAAATTGTTTTATGTAGCAACAATAACAAAAATGTGACATTGCCAAAAAAATTTCGTCAGCCCATGCCTTAACCATTCCTACTGAAAGAAAAGGAGTTCACTAGTGGTAAATGTAATCCAAGATTTTCATGGAACTACAAAAACGTCATAGTTCCACTTTTCTAAAACATGGATCTCCAAAATAATTTGAAAATAATGACAATAACTAACGAAAAACAAGAAAAAGGTGGTCACAGCTTTGGTTCCACAAACGATGTCACATCTACTACTACTAACAGCTCAATGCAGCACCAAGCCACCTGAGGTCAACACAGCTGCGCACGCTCCTCCTTTATCCCAGTCTATTCAAAGCCTCCTTGTCTATACCCTCCAAAACAGTTTCCATTTCCCTTCAATATTTGCATACGCCATCCTCCCATCCCATTCATGAAGACCCGCTTTTGGTTTGGCCCTAGGTGGTAGGCTAACAAGCAGTCTTTGGAAATTTGTCATCCATCATCAGCAAAACATGTTCCAGCCATCCCATCTTTTCTCTCTTTGTAGCCCTAAAAAGTGAAATCGAACAACACTTTTCGCACAGCTTACTCTTTGGGATAAGTTTAGTCAGTTGGGTACCCGAAACAATCTGTAGGTAATTTCTCCGGGAAACATTTAGCAAATCGTAGTAGATTTACTTGGTAAAGATTTTCATTTGCCCATGTTTGATTTGCATAGTAGTAATGGTAGTATTTGTAGCAGTAATAGCTGTAACAGGGTCGTAATAGTATGCACATAGCGTCTTTTGATTGGTCCAGCATCCCCTCAATATACCCTAAAAATTTCAACTTAATAGCATAAGCAATTTCTGATATATTTTTCATGTGTTCTCTGGACGACCTGCATACACATATTGTGATTTGATTTTTTTTTTTCAGCGTATAATACGCAAAAAGATCTCGAAAAACATAGTTTGTTTTAAATGAAAAATATCATATCTTCCTTTGAGCCAATCTTTTTTTACTCATGAGAAGGTCAATAGAACCTTCCACTTTGAATCAAATGAGGCCTCTCCTTTATTTTTACAGCCAACCCTTCTATACGAAGTAGTAAAATAAAAATGAAAAAGAAAACGCATAGGGGCCATATTCTTTACTAAGTAAACTAGGACTTAATGGACTACTAGTCCAGTAAAACTACGATAAAAAAGGATTTTGACGTTAAGGTTTTTGCCTAAATTAAAGCAACCGATTTACAAATCTTTACAAATCATATGAATCAGGATTGATGGAAGATATAAAGCTCTAAACACTTTCCTTGGGTATCATTGAAGCATTTGGCGAGCTACACTTGGAATGTACGAAGGGCGGGGGCTCGATCCCTGGTGTGGTCGGCTATTGGGTTTGGAACGGAGGTCAGTGGCGTGACTCTGTAAATTCAGCCAGAGCGGAACCAGCTCTAAATAGCTACCTGGGAAAAACTGGGGAAAGTAAGCAGGAAGATTGTGCGGAAGCACAGGATGGCTGGTCCCCAACCCCCATACCGCTTCCTGGCTGAAGGGCCATGAAATGGGAGATCACCACCGCTGATTATGAATTTAAGGGTATAGTGCCTTATCCATTCCTCTTTTTTACCATTGGAACATTGGATATATTTTTCAGAAGTTCCACTTTTATAACGCAATATTTTAGAACAGATCACCGTAAGTAAGTGTTCTTCGGATAAAGAAGGGGTAGAGATAGGTACTTCAAAATACCTTTTCCAGGGTATTATTCGGACTTTGGATCTATTCCTAAGAGTTTAATCACCTAAATTAACTACTTTCCAAGGTTTTCCTTCTCAGTCACCGTATTAACTTCCGATATGAAAAAATATCCGTTCTCTCTTAGAATACATTTCTTTCATTCAGCATTACTATTAATCTTAAACAGCTGGAAGCATAAGCGGAATCGGATTACCACTTCTGACTGGGAAGCATGATAGTTATTTCGGTTGCCTAAGCACTACGCAATATTATATTTTATGGTCATTACCTTTGTCTGTGATTGTTTCTCTCGTGCGTATCTTTCCTCTATTCTTTATGAGTCTTTCGTTTTATCTTTTATAATCTTAATTACAGAAGGATGGTTTCTTTGTTTCTCAGTCAGACCATGAGCGATGGTGATGGGCTATCCGATCTAGATGTGGCCAGCTTGCAGGTGACGCGCAATGGTCAAGACATCACCGCGACTTTGATTTCTTGCGTGCAGTCAGGCACCTGCCCTCGTGAAATCAACGGCAATACGATGACGATCACTATTCCTGCTGATCTAACTAATGACACCTTGGTGGTGACGATAAGCGATCAGCAGGGCTATCGAGGCCAAGGGAGCAATTGAATGGTCTCAGCATTTTGACTAATTGACCTGAACATAAACTTCGTCATAAGCCTGATAATCTTGATCATCGGTGACCTTCAAACGAACATGGTAAAATCCGGTTTCGGAAACAGAAAAATTAAAGGTGGGCTCAGTGCCCGCGAAAGTCCACTCGTCCTCTTCTGAGGGGAGTCTGTATTGCCAGTGGTATTGAAGGCCGCCTTCATCGGGATCAAAGGAACTCCAGGCGTTGAATTCAATAATCTGATCTAAAGTAATATAATAAAGAGGAGTTCCAGAAAAAGAACCTGAAGACTCAATATCAGCCTCAATCTCCGCTATCGGCGGCGACCCCAAAGTCACCGTAAAGACATAAAATTGAGCGCCCTGTTCCCCCTCATCGTCCGTGACACACAATTTGAGTGAAAAAGTCCCTTCACCCAAATAAAACTCAGCCACAGAATCAGTGCCCGACGACAATAACACACTTTCACTATCCGCCAAAGTTTCAAGATACCAGTCATACTGGATGATATCGCCCCCATCCGGGTCGTAAGAGGCTGAGGCATCAGCAACGACCCGACCCTGGCCCGAGGGCCATTCCACCAAAACCGAATCGGGCAAAGTGGCCAGAGCCACGGGAGGCTGAGTGATTTTAGGCTCCTCTGGAATCTCATCAGGTTCACCGGGGTTTTCATCGGGCTCATCTGATATGTCGCTGAGAATGAAAAACTTACTAGTCGTAGAAAAAACCTGTTAGTATTGTAAAAAAACTCGTTACTCGTAGGAAAAAACTTGTTAGTGTTGTGAAATTTTTTAGTGTTAGTGCTGTGAAGATCTTGTTATTCTTAGGAAAAAATTGTTAGTGTCATGAAAAATATCGTTTCTCGGGGAAAAAAAGTTGTTGATATTTGGGAAAAACTTGTTATTCTTAGGAAAAAAGTTATTAGTATTTCGACAAAAATTGCCACTCGTAGGAAAAAACCTATTAGTATTGTGAAAAACTTGTCACTCATAGAAAAGAACTTGTTAGTACACGTAAGAAAAACTTGTTACTTCTGAGGGAGAAAAAAACCTGTTACTCTTAGGAAACAAACTTGTTATTATTGGAAAAAAATTGTTAGTAACAAATAAGAACTTGTTAGTATTGTGAAAATCTTGTTACTGTAAGAATCTTGTTATTAGATTTATAGGTTGTAAACCAGGGATTAAATCTCTTCTTGGTATAGCCTTGGAAATGTTTTTGTTTTTAAGAATTGATTCATGCTAAATAACAAGTGCGAATTGTAAACAAGGATTGTATAGAAGGACGAAAAAGGTTTTGGAAAAGGGTAGTTGGTGTTGGGAGCTTGGCGAGTGTGGGTAGATTTGCTTAGATGTGAGTAGAATAAATTGTTCCTTCTCAATCTCATAATATTAATTTACTAGTTTCTACAGCGTGACATGAGTCTCGCTGATATAATTTAAATACCTTGGAATCTTCTGTTTGCTCACATATTAGTTAGTAGTTAGTTTATTTTAATATCTTAAAATTCTTATTTCAGTACGAAGACTATGCAAGATTGTACTTATATTACAAGTTATAAAACTCTTTTGATTTTCTTGATTATCTTTTTAAAACGAGACTATTAAAAACCAAAAACCAAACTTCTTTTAAAAATAAAACCTCCCCCGCCTCTTCCGTCTTTTGAATCCCCATTAGGGGGACTATAAAAAATCGTTTTCAGAATTTTGCTCGTTTGGGCCCCCCCCCCCCAAAAAAAAAAACCAATTCCAGGTATTAAAATAGCCAAAATTTGTGCTTGATTCAACGACGTTAACCCATGCCACTAGTCGCTCAAAGTTTGAAAAAATCAAAATTTTTGGACGAAAACCTGACAATGGAGCCATAATTCCAGAATAGTAAATACTATAGACTTGCTTAATATATCAAAAGAAAGCTAAGTTGTTATTCAGACTTTGTAGTTTATATATAATAGTTGTTATTTTAAGTCAAAAAGAGTTACAGCAATCTTTAGCCCCAAAAACGTGAATCACCGAAGTAAAATCACCGGTTCACCATCCCTAAAATAGAAATTAGATTCACCTCCTTTGAACCTGTCCAATGGATCTTTTTTTTTGGTAAGCGAGCCAGGTGATCCCCATATAATAAAAGATGAAATTTGAACAAAAGACTCTTTATATTTGAAAATAGGAGTTCTAAAATACATTTTAATAATAATGAAAAAAATATTAATTCCAAGACACATCATGTAAAAAACCTAAAGAATTCTCATGAGATAAAATTTTATTCTGGGACAATACTCCCACTCATTTCTAATGGTACCAGGTCGCGTTTTTTGGGCTAATATTGTTGTAACTCTCTCTGACTTAAGTATTGGCAATGACAATTACGTATTATCTATAAATTTTGAAGAACAACATTAGCTTCTTTTTGAGATATTAAGTTTACAAAAAAAAGCTTTCTCAATTGAAAGTAAGAAGCAACATTAAAAAATAAAATGAACAAAATTACTACTTAAAGAGGAGGGTCCCCCTCGTAAATACCTCGCTCTTTACGCTGAAGTCAGAATTTTGTCCCGATTCTTTAAGAATGACTCGTGAATCTCTTAAAAAGGTAACTAGAACTTCGAATTTCCAATAAAATGAGCCCCTTCTGAAATTTTATAGATCACCCCCTAAACAAGAACCTTATGTGCCCCCGTGCATGACTTACAACACTTGTCCATTAACTCTGGGGGGCTGTGTCAAACCTGGAATTGTTGTTATTTTATCTTTAAACTATTTTGAACTAAATGGCTATCTCAAAATTTTGATTGAATGCATTTGGGGGAAAAGGGCCTAGGAAGGTGGGGTTGGTTGCCGTTCGATCACTTTTGACTCTTAAAAAGGGCACTAGAAATTCTGATTTACAATCGATTGAGCCCCCTCTGATGTTTGTACTACCACCCCTTCCATAAAAACCTTATATGTCCCGGAGGCATAACTCACAACACTTGCCCCCCGGGTTTTGGGGGGTTGTGTGGGGGTCTGTTATCCCTGGAGTTGTTTTTATATGATTTTTTGTCAATTCTGAACAAAATGGCTATATAAAAAATTCGATCGGGTGCATTTGGGGGAAAGAGGGTCTAGTTGCCATCGGATCACTTTTGACTCTCAAAAAAGAAACTAGAGCTTTGGATTTCTAATCATTTGGGTCCCCTCCAACCCTTGGTCCCTCGCACTCTGGCGGGGTATGTTAACACCGAAGTTTTTGTTATTTGATCTTGGACTACTTCAAAGAAAATTGCTATTTCAAATCCATCGGATGCATTTAAGGAAAAGAGGGTGTGGGGGGAAAGGGGTAGATACCTTTCGTTCCCTTTTGATTCTCAAAAAGACAACTTGAACTTTCAAATTCTTTACATAAAAACCTTATATTCCCCCGGAGCATAACTTGAAACGCTTGCCATTGGGCTCTGGGGTGTTGTGTCGAGTTTCGTTATCTGATGTTTGAACTAATTTCAATAAAATGGCTATCTCAGAATTTTTTTTAGATGGGTTTGGGTCAAGCTCAACGTAAATGTTTATTTTTTCATTTTTCCTGGTAATACCTCACCATTTGATATTGGTTCTTGAGCCGAAGTTGAAGGTTTCAGTCGCAAAAGTCATGATCAGGCTACCACAACTGTCACTTTTTTCTAGAGTTAACCTCACTAATTCGTAATTTTTTACCCCAAAGCCGGAGAATATTTTTGTTTTTCGGCATTTTCACACATGTCCTATATGTAGAAAAACTTGGTTTTAAAATGTCAGCTGACTGTGTTTGATTGCAGGAATGACCGTGTTATCCCCTAGTCACTATAGAATGACCACTAACAGATAACCCTTTAAAATCACAATTAACTCAAAGATTTCCTAACATAAGGTGAGAAAGTGGACCGGAAATGTGTTAATACTATCCTGCTGACCGAGTCTGATATTTACAGGCAGAAAAATCATCGTTACCCCTTACTCTGTAAGAAGCAACAGAAAATTATGAGAACAAAAAAAAATCACGAGACTTCGAGGGGGGGGGGGCAGACCCAGATGTCCCTCGCCTGCGTGTGTACCAGAAGCAGGTATTTCTTATTGTAGCCTACATGCAATCAGACAGCTCGACTAAAATATTGATGAATCTTTTACGTAGCTTCGAAAAGTCTACCTCTTTGCGTCCAACAGGCGGGGGGATTAAGTCAATACTTCCAGGATTCGTTTCTGGAAGAGGGTAGATATTACTTACTAGTAACTATTTTCAGCAATATAATGTTGCTTTTTACACTGTTCACAACAATTGGAATAAGATTAGACATCCGAGTTATATTTTCGCCTTCTGGGTTGATCTGAGTCTTCGATCCAATTACTGGCAAAGGATATTAAGGATTAGTATTTTATTTCGTAAACGCATGAGATCTGACAATTTTGACCTGATTTAGTCAAGTGTGTTCAAATCACACCAGTTTTCACGTCAAAGTTGACAGTCTTTGAACATGAATAAATATGCAGATTATTCAAATCAGTAAGACAGCTGATTTACATTTTAATCTCCGGTATTGACATGGTACCACCTAGCGATTTAAGACAGAACTACTAGCTTATATATCACCGTTGTTACGGCAAAAGGTTGAATCTGACATTTTCAATCTTCTAAAATAATTCCCAAAATCGTTTGCTGAGTTGCATTCAAAGACAAAATAAGCAGGCTGCATTCTTCTGAGAAAGATAGACGCTTATCTGGATTGCTTCGTTTGTAATCTACCCTTTTTTCTCCGGGGCTGTATTGCAGAGGCAGGGGTTGCAGGGAATAGGGAGAAGGTTCAATCTGACAGGAAATTTTAGAGCTTTAATATCGTTGTTAAGCAATTTAAGCGATTACGCCTGAGTGGAGTGCTGACTCCTACCATTTGTGTGACAAAATGTAATTTTCAATATTTTCAGTTTCCAAGATTTTTTTCAATTTTAAATAAATAGGGCCGTTAAAGCCTAACCTCATTTAGGATCTATCATTTTGATGTAGGTTGAGGGGGAACTCTTTTCAGTCCCACCATGTTACATTGAAACCTACATTGAAGCAATATTGCTCTTTAATAACGTAGCAATATTCTATTGTCAATTAAGCCACACAAAAAAAAATCATTTTTTTCAATTAAAAGCAAGGAGGAAGGCTTAATCAATGGGCTTTGAAGATAAACAGTCGTACTCACAAAATAAAGTATAATGCGTACATATTTTTATATGTTGCTATCTACCAATATATTAAATTTATTTTCAAGTCCTCGTTGGTGTATTTAATTTTCCTAATACCATCAAGTACAAATATTTGATTCTTAAATGATTATCATAAGAGATGTTGCTTTCGGATCTAATAAAAATCGTCATCATAAAGATATTTTCTTTGGAAAAATTAAAGTCAATTATTTTTTTTTTACTCTGCTGAAGATATATTTTTGCTCTTTACTTTTGTTTATTAAAACTTGTTTTTTTGTTTTTTTTTTTTATTTCTGTTCGTTTTTTACTCATTCTTGTAAAAAAGGGAAACAAAATAAACAAGAAAAAAATATGAAAAGGGAAAAAAATATGAAATAAATTGAAACTTGAAGTAATTTAATTAGAGATGATATTTAAATTAGCTATGAATTTTTAATTAGTAAAACAAAAGTAGTTTTTGTAATCACAATGAACATTTTTATTTTTCAATTTTTCTAATGCTACCATATCGAAAAATTTTTGGGTTAGGGAGCTTGATTGGTTTCTGAGAGGGGGGGATACTTTCAAGAGCGAAAGCTCCAGAAGTCCCTAATTGAATGAGCAATTAACACTGTCCTGTTTCTAAGGGACCAAATTAAAAAATGGATAACAATATCGCATTGATTCAACGAACTTTCTGAAGGATTTTTCCGCTATCTTCGTCAAATAAAAATAAGAGAAAAGCTAACCCTCTCATTTTTGTATTTTTACGAATTGGCTTAAATTGCCTGCAAAAGTTTTAAAAATTAAAAATCTAAATAGCCAAAGTTGAAATTTCTAAAAAAAAACAAATTATAAAAACTACATGTTAATCAGTTATAGGCAGCACCAATTCAATGAACATTTCAAATCGGGCTGTAACTACATGGAGAAAACCAAATTAAGATCTTTCTGTAACCTTGTTTGGAACTAAAGCAGTTTGAATTTCATTTAACATTGTGCTGTCACAAAGAAATCTTTGTTAGAAAAATTTCAACTAGGATTTTTTTGGGAAACAGTTGGAATCTCTTTTCTTATATTGAAAGAAGGCAAGTTTTTTTATCTCAGTTTATGTTTTACAACTGCCTCAGGATCTTTATAAGAATAGGATCAAAAGATGTATTGATTTCAGCAGCTCAGTGGGAAAACGGTGGAGGTAGAACAATAATGTCTTAAGCGCGAAGTTTTTAAACGTAGTTGTGGATTGAAAAAGCTCAGAAAGACGTTTAATTTTCAATTCGTGCTGTAGAGGTCTTCCACTCATTATGTGCCATTTTCGGGCCTTTCAAAATTGTTGAATTCTTTCTATCAAAATATTTACGTATATCTTTGCTTTATATTTTTTTTATTTGTTTTCTTCTTTCTGCCATTTTCTTTGCAATTCGCTGCCGATTGGGAAAATCGGTGCCGAAAAATGCTACTTGTGTCGACTTAGCCGGCAATGTCACATTCTCTGGACTATTGAGAAGAAAAGATTACATTGGAAGTTAGACTTTTCAGGAAAGATGAGGTTTGTTGAATTATCTTTTTTAATCGATAAGATTTCAGTTTGTAATTTGATTTTTAGTTTATGCTAGCCTTCCCCTTTAATTGTGATTCCTTTGTTTTCTATTGTTTTGATACTACCTTACTAGGGAATAGGTCCTGGTTCCTTTTAAGGTAAATAGCTAGTAACTGGAGCATTTAAACGAGAAAGTAACAGTTAAGCGAAGGCAGGATTGTCACCCCCATTTATTTAGTAATATTTTCAGTGATTTCTTTGCTTGGATGCTATTTTTTGTCTAGTGACTTTCCTCTAGTAGGTTAGGCTCAGGCTTAAGCAGGTTAGTTAAATTGAATATTAAATAATCCATAAAGGTAGCTATTGAATTCCCTAAAGAATCCTCTGATGCTGATGAATATAAGCTACTAGGGCTAGCTAGATGTAATGATGAACCCTCAACTGTTCAGAAAGAGCTTAACATGCTGTCAAAATGGTCTGAAAGGCCTGTAAAACATTGTATCTAAACAAAAAGTTCCCAATCTTGGCTGAGGAAACCTCAACTGATCACCATTAGGTTTAGATGCTTTTTCATTTACCAATACCATCTTCTTAAACCTAAAATCAATATACATTTCGAGGAAGCTATAGATTCAAAAATTTCGTCCATTCTAAGTGTTAGGTATGTGTCTGATTTTGAAATGGCATTTAGGTTTCCTATAATCTACACAAAATCGGATTGAGCAGTCTTTTTTTTTGGAATTGGTTAAAACAAACCAGGTGAAAAAGAAGTTTTTCAAAGTAAAGAGCCATATTGAAATCAAGACCGGCTGAAATAAACTCCTATAATAATTCAAACTCAAAACGACCAGAAATTACTGTTGAAGATAAAATGAAACACAAGACGGACAGAAATCACAGGCTGCGCAAAAGCGCTGGCTAAGTAAAAAACGAAGTGAACATGATGTATTTTTTTTCACCAATGCACTTCATATTGAAGAAGTTGTAGAAACTTTAGAAGGAGCTCAGTCGATGGAAATCGAAAGTTCTAGTGCTTTTTTTAATAGTAAAAGTGATTGCAGGGCAGCCATTCTCTCTCCCACGCCTCTTCATTCCCCTAGTACATTCAATAAAAATTTTGAGTTAGTTCAACATAGTTGAAAGGTCTAATGACTATGTCTCTGGGGATATCAACCCCCAAAACCCTCTGGGCAAGGGCTGTAAGCTATTCAATTTGCCCATTGTTTATATATAGTATATATAGTATTTATATATAGTATATGTAGTATTATTGGGAAAGGGTAGCATGATTGGCCTTTGATGTTCAAAAATTCCGAGTGCATTAAAGATGGTTTATTTTTACCTAGTCACAAAAGTCCTAAACAAAAGATATTTAGTCCCATAAAATTAAAGTCCTCTAAAATACCAATTGAATTGTGATCAAATTATCACATTTCCCTTTGGTTGGACGATTTTTGGTTCTTTGGTCCTTCCACACTTTTCATTAATGCGTCACACAGTGATCTCAGGATTCTGAATTGGGTACGTGATATTGGTACCCTCATGGTAAGTTGACAGAAGCAGGACAATTTTTGGTGGCTTAGCAAGATAAGACACTAGAATCAGTTCATGATCGAAACAGAACATTGATGTTCCTATAATTCTCCTTTTGCTCGAAAACAGCTCTTCCAGAATTTATCTCTTGTTTTTTTCCTAAAGTCCCAACTGTCGTCAGTCGATACGGTTCTTTTAGTAGTTGTGTTGTAAATAGAATCGATGTAAACCTGTTGTCATGCGTAACATTTCTATTTGTTCCTCACATAGGGGAACAATTAGGGTTAAATCAGAAAATAGCCAAATTCAGTATTTTTATGTGCTATACCTGAAGAAATTTGCTAAAAAGCTTGTAAACAACTTTGGAAAGCTGATTTCACCTCATGGTACGAAGAAGCTTAGTAATGGCCTAGCTCTGAATAAAAAAAAATCCCTTTGCCTGAAACAGGTGAAAAACTTATGTAAAAGGTAAACTTTCGTAAACTTTACTATTCACCCTTAGTATCTCCCCAGCCAGTTCGAAGAATAAAACCTCGTTGACGGCACAAAAAGTGGTTAATCATAATATTAGCATATACGGGAGGTAGGTTCACGCAATACCTCCATTTCCATGGTAATCTGGAAAATGTGCTTTGGTGACATAAAATTTACGAATACTTACCATTCTAGGGCTAAGGAGCACAGGAAAGGCAATGGGTGAACAAGGAATCAAATAGAGAATAAACAATTTCCAGTACTTAGATTATGCTGATTATTTAAGGTTCCTAGATGAAAGTGTGAGCAAAATGAATGAGCTTTTAGAGGTTTCGGAAGTTTAGATTGCTGGGATAGATTTGGAATTGCTGTTAAGAAGACTAAGTCGCTAAGACTAGGAATAAGTAAAGATGAAAGGGTGAGGTTGGAAAAATTAAGAAAAAAGAAAAGAAAAGAAGAAACTAAAAGAAGAAAAAACTAAAAAAGAAATAACACAAAAAAGAAAAAAAAACTAAAGACAAGGAAAATAAAAAAAAAAGAAAAAATAAGAAAATAAAAAGAAAGGAAAAAATAAAAAAGAAAAAACTAAAAAAACTAAAACTAAAAAAAAGACAAAACTAAAGAAAAAGAAAACGAAAAAAAAGAAAAAAGACTAAGAGAGAAATAAAATAAAAAAGAAAAATAATTAAAAAAGATTCATTTTAAAAAAGTTAAAAAACTAAAAAGAAAAAAGAAAAACTAAAAACAAACTAAAAAAACAAAACAAAAAAAAAATAAAAAAGAAAAAAACTACTAAAAACAACTAAAATAAAAGACAAAAACTAAAAAAACTAAAAAAGAAAAAAAAGCAAACGGAAAAAAAACCTAAATTAGGTAAAAAACTAAAAAATACAAAAGAAAAAGAAAAGAAAAAAAGAAAAAACTAAAAAAAGAAAAAAAACTAAAAAGGAAGAAACTAAAAAATACTAAAAATAAAAAAATAAAAAGAAAAAACCAAAAAAACAAAAAACTACTAAAGAACATGATATGACGTCATATTAAATATGGTGTCGAAAAAAAAATACTGAAAAAGGAAAAAACTGACAAAAAAGAAGAAAATCTATAATTGACGTCATGTTCGTCATCACGGCTTCAGAGAGAAATTACCAAAAGAAAGCGTGTCGAATATTACAAGAGTAACGCGAAACCTGGCTTGCAGCTGAAAGAGAAAGTAAAAAATAAAAGTCGTGCCGAGGAATTACCAGAGTATATCAGAGGAAAAAGAAGAAAAATCTAAAAAAAAATGTAAACAACTAAAAAAAACTAAAAATAAAAAGTAACTAAAAAACAGGAAAAACTAAAAAGAAAAAAAATTAAAATTAAAACACCGTTCGGGGCAATCCGTCCGGGGGCGTGGCCATGGTGAACCCGAATGGCGCCGGCGGGAATGAGTCGAGTACCAAGCTGGAATACGATCTTGAGTTTACCCAGACGGGGACGCACATCATCTGGTATCGGGCAAGTGCTCCGGGAGGTTCCGATGATTCCGCTTGGCTGCATTTTAATGGCGAGCGTCCGGCCGAACGAACCGACGGCAATCAGGCCAGCATGACCGGGTTTTCTGGGCAAGATGACTACATCTGGGTGAGTGACCCCCAGGATGGCCCGTCACCGATGACCTTCGAAGTGGCTACTGCGGGATCCCATACGATTGGTGTGGCGCGGCGTGAAGACGGCGCCTACTTCGACAAGTTTGCGATCACCACCGATCCGGATTTTGATCCCAACGACTTTGGGCCCTTCGGTCCCCCGGAGACGCGGGCCGGGGCTCCGCCTTTGCCGACCATCGCGCTCACCAGTCCGGCGGATCAGGCAATGTTGCCAGAGGGCGATTCGATTCGATTGTCTGTGGCGATTTCCGAAACGGAACGGGAGATCTCGCGAGTGGTCTACTTGGACAGGGACGTGATGATCGGTGAGGCTACGGAGGCTCCTTTTGATTTGGTTTGGGAGTCTGTGCCGGCCGGCGTTTACCTCATCCGGGCTCAATTGATGGACGACGTTGGCGTGGTGGTTGGAACGGCCCTCACACCCATCGTCGTGGGAAGTCCCAACGAAACCTTGATGGTGGTGGGCAATCCGAACTTGGAAGAGGCCCCTGGGGATCTGGCCGTGGTGGAACATCTGGACACGCTGGGATTTACGGTGAATGTGGTGGATGACAACGTGAGTCAACCTCTTGATGCCTTTGGGATGAAATTGGTGATCATCTCCTCAACCGTGTCGTCGGGGACAGTGGGCACCAAGTTCCGCGACACGACCGTGCCCTCTTCTTTCTATAGTTCTTCTATAATTTCCTACATTTTACAGAATTTGCTTGTTTTTAGTCATTTTTTCATTTAACGATCGTTTTGAAAAAGAAATAGTTTCTCTGCACACAACTGCTCGTATTTGGGGTTGGAAATATTTAATCGATTCATCCTATACAATTATACACTATCGGTTGATATCATGCGACCTGCTTGAGGCATAGCCATGGTTCACAGATAAAATCTTCTTCTTGGAAATATTAATTTTAGGCTATTAAACCACAGTTTGTGGTAACGTAGAAGGCATGTTTTTTTCTCTCGAAAATCGTCATTAAAAGAACAAAGAGAAGCATCGTAATCAAAATAGCGTTTTAAACCTAGGTACATATCAATTTTCTGTTGCTCACTATTTTAAATATATCATTATTGATAATCATGCGACTCGTAGGGAACTTTCTATATTTACGAGTATATCTATATTTGGACATGGTGTTTAATGCGTATTAATTTAGAAAATAATTTAATTAATTTAGAAAACTGTTTTTATGAAAGCAAAAAGTGAAGTTTCTCCTCCGAGTGTGTTCTTTCATGTCGTGTTTAAATTGCAAGGGCATCAATGAAAACACTCGGGGAGTGTTTTCATAACAGCCCTGTTACTATAACAGCACTGTTACTATAACAGCCCTGTTTCAATAACAGCCCTGTCAGTGTGCTGCGTGCAAATGTAATTTTACCCAGTTTAAAGTTAAGTAGGTTAATGATATGTTTGTTTGGCTGATATTTGTTGCTGAAGTTTTGAAGACGCCTGTTTCTCTGACGAGTCCTCTGCCTTCTGACGTCCGATTCAAAGTTTAAAGGTCGTAAGTCATTTCTTATATTCATCGTTTAAACTTGTGTTAAAGAGCTGTCGTTTTCTTGTATAACAGTATCGAGAGATTGCCAATTGTCCTTTCAAATTATAAAAAAATATCCACATTATGGAGGGGGGCAACTAGAGGTAACATAGTAATGAATTTTGGCGTTGATCGGTATACTTATTTAAGTCTCGATTAAATACGAAATAGCATTTAAAAGTCGAAAATGCTGTTAAAACTAAATTTTTACCATTCAAAGTAATTAATAGATTCCCACAGATAAATGTTGTTGCAAAATACTCTTTCAGAAGGAGTTAAATAGCAAACCAAAGCTACTTACATTATAGCTCTTAGGCCACAATTCCACTTTTGATTACTGATTGCGATGGAACCATATATACATATAGACCCTCGGTTATTCTACTTAACTCCGCCCAGACACAAATACACGCGAACAATTAATTAATAAAGAAGAGATGCGTCTTATGGTAAAATCTTGACGAGCTTTTTTCCTTAAACATTTATGCCTTGATTTGATACTCTTCAATTAAAATAAAACTATTAAATTTGATGGTCATTACCCGTTAAGGAAAATTTGAACAAAAAATTGCAATAAAAAGTACGCAATTCTTGGATTTTCCTGATAGCCACTCAGTAACATATAAAAAAAGAAGAAAAGTCAAGACCTAAACAGTGGTGTAATTTCGTCAAAATCCTTGAGGGTTAAGGGAGGGGAAAAGTTGGAGGTAGTTTTCTCAAGTAAAATGAAAATTACTGTGAAAACTGAGAAATATTCCATCTAGCAACCTAAAGGCAAAGATAAACTAAAAAAGCTGACTTGTTTCTGTGGATGCTTGCCTTGAATTATGCAGGCTGATCTTAGTTTTTGCAATATTTTTGAATAAACTAAATTTACAATGGCAGGCACTGCCAGCGTGGAAAGAGGCCTAGGTGCCCTCCAATTTTTTTGGTCATTTAAATGGCCACTAGAACTTTTCATTTCCTTTCGAATGAGTCCTCTTGCAAAATTCTAGGACCACTGTGACATCAGTATTTTTCTTAGTTATTGATAAATATAGTGTTGCCGCTTCTATTTTTTCTAATAGTATGGTTTTCTATCAGTCCAAAAGTAGGATTTCGTGTGTCAATGGATTATACTTTTTCGTATATCGTTGGTTTACTGTTACGAAGCTGCTTACTTATCATAAGTGTTCGATATGTGCTCCAAAACTTATGCAAGACGATGGTGAAATATTCAACGAAACTTATTCTTTTATGGTAGAAAAGGCCTACGAGAGTCAAGCCTGCAAACATCCATCCTTACCGCCCCTTCGCTAGATGTTGTTTCGTTTCTTCAAAAATCTGACTCAATTACATTAAAGGAATCCCTGTTGTAACCCGGGACTAATCCCTCGAATTTGACTTGAGAGCAAAGACTTGAACTGGGAAGTTGGATCTAAGGACTTGCCCCTTGAACAATTTATTGTTTTTTGCGTATACGTGCGTTTTAGGGCATCTGCGCCCTTTTTTGTTTTGATAGATTATAAATAAACTGAATTATGTTTATAAGAAAGTAGATCTATGT
>JAAAKM020073195.1:173466415-173511628 GCA_010016025.2 Alatinidae sp. Z8VKAUB7J3 | reverse complement strand
AGAATTCCCAACCAACAAAAGTAAACTAGCGAGTAGTTATTTTAGTTCTAGTAATTTAAATATTTCATTCTCTCCTTGAACAATTGACAGGTTTTAACAGATTTTGATCAGGAACTGAATTTGCGTTCGCTAGTTAAGGCTACTTTCGGCTACTTCAAGCTAAATCACGTTTTCAGGCTTTCAGCAACGAATCCCCTCGGATCAGGAACTAAATTCGTGTTGGTTAGTTGAATGTAGGAAAGTAAGGTCTAAATTTGATAGGATTAAAGGAGTTAAAAAGAGAGTGCCAAATAGAGGCTAATGAAGAAATTAAAAACATTTATAGGGTGAATAGCTCTCGAAAGTTTTGGTCGGTAGTTAAATGTTTGATAGAGGGCCCCAGGAGACCAATTTGGAATGTTTAGTTTAGGGTCTTGAGACATGTGTTTGAGAAAGTAACAGTCCTTGATTTTTACAACTAGTTTTCTACCATTTTTCTTTGCTACATCATAAAATGTCCGTACTCTATCTACATCTTTGAAATTAAAATCCACAAATAACAGATTTTTTGTTTGTGCAGTAAGTGCATCAGATTCAGAAAATACTTTTTGTTCATTTTCATCCGTAGGAGGATCTTTAATTCGTGTTCCTTCTGCAAGCAATACAATAGGTTTTACTTCTTTTGCTTTTGCAACAAACTCTTCAGTCATTTGTGGTTGAGAGCCATGTCTTCTCAAATCGCCAGTATAAACAATAGGACCCTTTGAGGTGTAAATCACAAATCCATACGCACCAGGTATAGAATGATCTACATGTATTGGTTCTATTTCTAATGAACCAATCTTGAATTTATCGCCGGAACGAAATGTGTTAACTGTTCTTTCAATTTTTGGGTCTCCTCGTTTACTTCCAATCTCTTTGAACTCTAAAATCTGTCTATCAATAGAGCCGGATGAACGCTCTTGAATTGCTTTAATCATATTTTGAGTTGTTTGCCCCATGTAGAGGGGAATATCTTGATGTAAAAACGAAGCATAGTCTACATGATCAGCATGTGCATGAGAAATCAACACTGCATCAACATTAGGTTCTTTAATTTCTCTACCTGCTTTTTGCATCAAATCATCTCGATATATGCCTGGAATGTCAGGAATCAGACCCATTGTGATATAATCTAAAATACCATTAGAAGAACGAGGAGCCAAGTATTCTTCAAAATAATCACCCAAAGAACTAAATCCTTTACCAAAATCTAAGAAAATTCTTGTATCTTTGTCTTCAAGAAGAATTTTGTTTCCACCAATCTCATTAACACCACCATGAAATGTTAGAGAAGTCAAATGGTTCACTCAGTTAAAGGAACAGTATGTTATTTATGGTGTTTTTTTTTGTAACCAATGATTTTCTAAAATACTAAACTGCGAAATCAAACAACTTCAGTTTGAAAAGCATCAAAGTTATATCTTAAGCCCTATCTTCTGACAAAGAAAAATGACAAGAGGTCTTTCCAAGTTTGCAACTGTAAGGTCAGTTCATGACAATCATTCGTTAATCAGAGTTTCAGGTTTTAACTACTGATTTAATGTTGTTGTTAGCATCAACTAAGAACTCAAACAATTCAGATTTTTATGCATTTAATTCACTTCATTTATATTACAGATTTTTCTGATGTTAGTACATAACAGAACATAACAGACGAACATAACAGGTTGAACATAACAGACGACACTAAAAAATAGCACCACATTACAGTGGTGCCGCTGAATGTTTTTTTCTATATAAGCTTGAAGCGATATTGTGCAAAAATGTGCCACAGTAGCCCTTAATGGGGATTTCTCACTTATGATTACCTTCTTCAACGTCTTTTATAACTCACTATCAATAGCTAAAACAATAAACTTACTAAACTTATTTTGAACCCTAAAATTATTGGATAGATTTGAGTGTTTTTCCAGAAGAATCGTAAAACTATTAGTTTCTACCAGGAGCTGAGCAGAAATCCCATATTTTCAATAATATTCAATATAATATTGAATATTAATATTATAATATTAATATATAATATTAATAATATAATATTAATAATAATATAATATAATATTAATATAATATTCAATATAATATAATATTCAAATAAAGCTATGTGTTTGCTTTGAAGCCTGCGGTTTTATGAAAAGATTACAGCCTAAACTTGCATCAAAACAAGAAATACTTATATCATTAGACTCATTGGCTTCAGACCAACTCATTTAATTATCCAGTATGAGGATTTGGTAAGGATTTTCTAGGGATCAAAGGTAACCAGACCCCACGTCCCCGCGTCTTTTTCCACAAATCCATCCGATCAAAATTTTTAGATAGCCTTTTTGCTAAAAATATTCCAAAGTTTAAAAGACACTGCATGCAAGTTTGACAAACTCCTCGCCCCCAAACCTTCGGGGTAAGGGCTGAAGATATTCAAGCTGTGCATTGTTAACATGTAAGATTTTTATGGAAGGGATGGTCATATAAATCATGTAAGAGTCTCATTTTATTGGAAATAGAAGGTTATAGTTCCCTCTTTAAGAGTCGAAAATGGTTGGAGGACGATCCCCCCACGTCCTTTTTCTCCCAGTGCATCAGATCAAAAATTTGAGATCTTCTTTTTTAACAGTCAAATAGCTATGCCTTCAGGGTTGGAACCCCTCCCCGGCCTCTGGGGCATGGGTTAGAAGTCATGCAAGATGGCCACTGTTAACATATAAGGATTTTTATTTGGAAAGTGCAAAAGTTCGTTCCTTAGTCTCCGAAATGCCCTAGGGTATTAAGGTGAAACTTGAGGAAAATGCTGAGAGGAATGCCGACACTCAAAACACACTATTTCCTTGCTGGTTGTGAAAACAGAATATCAAGAATAATTTGGGCTGGGGCCTAAGTATAATATGGCTTTTTACTTTTCTTTGAAAAACTTCTTGTTTTGAATTTTTTTTTTATTATTTTCAAGCGCGAAAAACAAACTCACAGAAAGAGAAAACTTTAGTTTATGACCTAGGGCTATGGTTTGTCTCGTTAGAGGGAAGGGCAGAGGCGCAATTGTAACAGCAGTGATAAATATATTTGAAAACGAAGCAATTTTTAGTTTATGACTCTCCTTCTTTGATTCTCCCCATGGCCAATTTGCAGTGTCGGAAAATGATGAAATTAGAAGAAATGCTAAGGCCAAAGGGTATCGAATTTGAACATCTCCTCCTGAAACCGATTTGATTAATTTGATGTGTTTAAGCGCCTTTTGCATGCAGGTCCAACAGGATTTAGTGGCCTAAACATGTGTGCCTGGGCATCTCAACTTTTGTTCTGTTAAACCTTAGCGATTTTTGGTAGAAAATCTTTCGACGGCTTTGCTCGAGAGCCATCTGCCGATTTTGCATCGAAAATAGTTCCGTTATGTTATTTTCTTTTGTCGGGAGTGAGGCCTAGTCGACTTCCCTCCACCTGGTGTAAATCCTAATGCGCCAGTTGTGTTGTATAGTTCCACCGCGCTTGAGACAGTTTCGCCACTCTTGGTGCATTTCCGTGACGCTTGGCCCGTGCACCTGGTGTACATGATTTCTGAGAATCGGCAACCCCTCGATAAGGAAATAGGTTGGGGATTCCCTTGATCTCCCGAAAAATCAGTAGAAAAAGAAACACTGTTGGCTATGTGCTTGCTTTAGGCATGGAAATCCAACAATAGATACGTGTAAACGCGAGTTTTAAGCGCAGAGGATAAGTATTGTGACGAAAGATGCTTCCCGACTGGTAGAATTTTAAATCTTAGACACAGAGTTATATGGATGAATGCTTCTTGCATTCCTGCATCGATTAGCATAAGGGCCTAAAAGGTGATAAGAGGGTATTAGCCCCTTCTTCTCCCAATAAAAGATAAAAAAAAACTTGTTGCAATTGGGGTACGTATGACACTTCACTGTGAACAAAAACTTTTTTATCAATCGATATCCGTCCCCCCTGTCCTTGGAAAATGAACAGGTTGTGCACCCTGTGCTTGGTAGGAGAATATTTAATTCGATGTAAAAAGCTCGGGTGTAAAAAGCTAAATTTGAGAACTAAAGACTTCAGCTATTTTTTAAGAATTCCCTAATACCAGAACGGCATTTGGGTCGAAGAGAGTGTGTATGTGCTAAAGAGTTTCAATCGATTCTTTCAAGTGGTTGGCTATAGATTTCAATCATTTTTGTTGTTTCCGGTAGAGAAAAAGGTCGAATGTTGCGGGGTTGTAAAATATTTGTAAGACAAGGTTTAATTCTGGTCAAAATCTATAAGATATTTCCTAGTTTCGTAAAATTTTGGGGGTCAAAGAAAGGGGCGTATTGTAAATTGCTCCTTAGGCAAACTGGATGTACTAAAAATATTCGGATATGTCCCAGTGTGTACCATTTTCTCCTGTCCTATTATATACCAGATGACACCCATCTACAAAATCAATCGTTATTTAATTTTTTTTATGAATATTTTGTCACAAAATGGCCACGCAACATGACCAGATAATTTTGCTTTCAGTTGGTTCCACAAGCACTAAAATTTACTAAACTAAAAAAGAATAAATACCGAAAATCGAAAGTTTTTTTGGGGGGGGATTCTTAAAATGTGTAATGCTTTTATGTAAGACTTGTTTTATTTGAATTCGAGTGTCACTGTATTGATCGTAATATTTGCAAACAGTGTTGAATGAGGATTTAAGAGGTACCAATCTTTTGTTATTATTGTGTTAGTCTACAAGAGGCCATGAACAAGACTTTTACACAGCAAAACGTAAATTCGAAATAGGTGAATGTTACAAAATTCAAGTTTGTGAAGTTTGGTCGAAATTCGACCGAAATTTACCACCGATCGTATCGACGTATATCGACTCTCCTTCTTCAATTTACTCCTTGAAAGAATATTTCTCCGTGTTCACAGTTACTCTGAAATTGTCAGAATGTACTTGTTCTTAGTGAATACTGCAAGAAAAGGATTATGTGCTATATTAGTCTGGCTGACTGAATTTAAGATGAATGAATCTGGCTGGAAAGAATCTTGCTGATTTGTATATTAGGTTGCTGGTAATGATAATATGATAATGCTATTCTGAATACGGATTGTTTTTCCTATGGACAATTATATGTTGCATGTTCAAGAGTCAGTAAACCTGACAATGCTAGTAGTGAATATTTTCACACTCTAGCACTGCATGTGATCTCCGAGTTGGATTAAGGCATATACTATAAATAACGAGGTATCATTACTAATCATGCTAACTTCTACCAATGCTGACATATACTAGCGTATAAATAAACTAACATCAAGACAAACGAGAATACAAACTTGTCACATTTCCGTTAACTAAAATGTAAAGCAAAAATTATTTTTTTGCTGTCATTTCATAAATTTTTTCAAAGTATATAATTATGTTTACATTAAAGGCGTGACAAATGGTTGACTTTTGTCTCTGTTATGTCTGAGTTGATTAGAGCTTGTATGTATAAGCTGAAATCTGGCGTCAAACTTAAATGTCGAAAGCGTGTTAAAGATGTTAAAGATGTTAAAGATGTGTTAAAGATGATATCACAATCAGCTCAGTATTGCTACCTAGTGTTGGGGAGAGACTTTTCCTTGATAACTTGACATTCCTGAATTAAAAAGTTCTATATTAATTTTAATTGGACATTTTAGTTGTTACAACATAAAGAAGTGCACAAATGGCGCTACTTTTTTATATTTAGCTAATGCCCAAGTCCCTGATTCTCAGAAATTTGTTTACATTGGAGTACCTATTGGAAAAAATATGAAAGAAACTGTTAAATATGCCTTGAAAATTTGAAGGAAAAGCTGATACTTGCTTATTCTTTAATTGTATCTAATATTAAACACATAGATAAATTAAATCTCGCAAAAATTTATAATAGCCTAGTTGTACCTCATCTCCTTTCTCTTTGTCCGGTTTGGCAGTTTTTTAGTGAACCTCGGAAACTATCTGTTCGTAGAGTATATTTTCGTTATGCTAAATTCCTTCTCAGTTACCCTCCTGAATTTGTCGGGTGGCGCCTTTCCAGCCGCAAGCGCACCTTGACGAATCCGTATGGGGCGTTGATTTCGTTGACGGCGGGGGAGTTTGATCTGCTGCTGGCGTTGGTGCGGCATCCGGGTCAGATTCTCAATCGCGAACAATTGCTGGAGTTGACCAAGGGCCGGCACGCGCAACCCTTTGACCGCAGCATCGATGTGCAGCTGAGCCGCCTGCGTAAAAAGCTGGCGGACGACAACCTGATTAAAACAATTCGCGGTGGTGGTTATATGTTAGCCCAGGAAGTGGTAGATGTCCGCGGCTAGTGTCGCCGGTGGCTTCGGCCGCGGACTGTTTTCTCGCATCGCGTTAAGCGTGGTGGTCGGCTTTGTGCTGTTGCACATTGCCGGTTTTTATTTCTACGGTCACGAACGCATGGTGGAGAATGCACGCACCTTTGCCATCAGTGTGGCCGATCGTGCCGTGCAGCTTGATGAAGTGCTGGCCACGCAGCCAGAGTTGCTGCCGCTGCTGCAGTCGGCGTCGTTCAAGGTGGCAAGAATCCCCCAGCCGGTGTCCCTTGATGCGTCTCCTGGCGGGGATACCTCCGCCACGCGGTGGGGGCGCAATTGGCCGCAGGAGTGGCGCAACAAGCAGCCGGTGGTGTGGCCCCACAACGAAGAGGTGGTGCAGGTGGTGCTGCAGCGGTTGCGCGCTGGCGGTGTTGCTGATGAAGCGATGCTGGCGCAGGTTCAGGTCGCCTATGTTTCACGCCCCGGCTCGCCGCGGTTATATCTGCAGATGCCTTCCCGCGGTGGAGGGTTTTTGCAGATCATTGCGCGCACCGAGGTAACCCATGGTGCTGACAGGGGCCGCGCGGGAACGTTCATGACCTTGTTTTTGATACTGGTAATTGGCTTGGTCCTGTACGTGACGCGTCGCTTCACGCGACAACTCGGGCCGAGGTGATCCTGGCGCGTTCCGCGTTCGCCGAGATCAACCGGCTCCGAATGATTAATCCCATCGGTATGACAAGACCGAATGACGGCGATATCATCCATATGCCGCGCGATTTCCGGCATCCATTCCGAGGCCCACAGGCCGCTCTGCCCGTGCCGCTTCCAAGTCCGAGGCGCCGCCAGGAGCGGGGAACCCTTTTCTCCCATCGCGGTGAGCGGTTCTTTAAAACTCGGCGGTAGCGGCTGCCCAGCCAACCGATTGAGCAAGGGCTTCGGATCCACCAAGTCTAGATGGCTCGGACCGCCCTCCATAAAGAGCCAGATCACCCGTTTCGCCCGACCAGCGAAGTGAGGACGCACTTCACTCTGCGTCGCACCCCAGGTTTCCCCGAGAAGACTCGAAAGCGCAAGGGCGCCAAAACCGAATCCACTCCGAGACAAGAACTCGCGCCGGGAAAAGGACTCAGCGGGTTGGATTTCCATCATGTCGCTCATGGCATCGGTGTTCGCTGCTTGCCGTCAATCCAGATACAAGAACTCGTTCGAATTCAATAACACGTGACAAAAGTCGCTCTGTCGCTCCGCAAGCGCGGCCGCCTCTCCCTCGTTTAGGAAGGACAGGGCGCGCTCCCGTTCGTCCGTCGTGGGCTCGCGACCCCACGCCTGGCGCACCGCCGCTCGCACCCAAGCCCTCAGATCGTCTCCATGACGATGGTTTAGCTCAGAGGCAAATCGCTCAGCACGCGCTAGGACGTAAGCGCCATTGATCAGCGTCAGGGATTGGGTCGGGGTGGTGGTGGTGTTCCGAACCGAAACACTCGTCAGCCCGCCACTCAAATCAAAGGCATGAAGCAGCGTATCGCTCCGATTGCGAAATTGCTTCACGTAGAGTCCCCGCACCGGCTCGCCCTCCGACACACTCGGGCCACCCACACGGTATTAGAGCTCATGCCATATGAGCTCTTGTGTCTTCTGACCTCATCACTAGTGCCATATGAGCTCTTAGCTCCTGTTTTGATTTTTTTTTATGTTGCTTCTTTGCCATTAATCTGATTTTCCTTTCTTTTTGACACAAAGAAATCCAGGATAAGAGGGGAGCTATGACTATTAATCCCTCAAAAATATTTCCAGGAATGAAGCAATATTTTTGATGAATGCCCCCCCCCTCTATACCACCTTCTAAATTTACTTGAAGTCCTTCCTTTCTCTAGAAGCAAGGTAAAAGGAAATTGAGGAATATTTTCTTTAAATCCTAATGAAAGCAAAACTCCTGTTAGAACTTGCCCCAGTTTCCTGAGGCTTCATGGAACTTGAGACCTCAGTTCGCCTCTCCTTCATGTACACAAAGATCCAATACCCTTCCCTATAAAAGCTGATGCACAGGAATACATCACTGTACATGATTTTATTATGCCTCGGCATCTTTGAAATATATACTTGCATAACTATTCATTTTGTGTAGAATACGCACATATTTAGGATGCACGAGGGGCATAGGATGCATGAGGCGCTGCCGAGGGGCTTTAGGGTCTCTGAACCTGAGAAGCTTAATACTTTTTTTTTTTATAATATCCGTTTTTTTTATATTTCATTAAAAATGCCTGGTTTGGCATTTTCATTAAAAATTAAATTATAAATTTTAACTATTCTTTTTTGTATATACATAATTATGCAAGTTTCCACCAAGGCGATGAAGAAACCATGGCACCGCATGAATGTCGCAAATACACAAGATGACACGGACCATTGATCAACATGAGAAAAAGTTCGTTTTTATGGCACTTGGTATTAACCAAGTGACACATAGCAATCGCCAATTCTGTCGGTCTGTCTGTCTGTCGGTCCCGGTTTTGCTACTTTAGGCACTTCCAGGTAAGCTACATACACAAACAACTATGGCTCGTTTAAACGAACTAGTACCGGGAGACCGGCGGCCTCACCACCGGTCCCTGACAACCCTACATGGCAGGCTTTTGTATATTGATTCTAATTGTCTTCTAACCGAAATTGTCGTTTCAGTGAAGCAGCACGTTGATTTACATCATCCTCCACTTCTCGCATTTTCATGAAACCGATGGCATAGTTGTTTGTGTCTCTCAATGCTTCTTTCAAGAGATCCATTAGGTAGCGAGAAATCCCATAATTTAAAGGATGTGCAAGTTATTCTTCAACGGTTTCATCGAGATTTAAAAAGAATATTTGGCCATATGAAGATGGTTCAAAATCCCTTTCAGGGGTTTGTGATGAATGTGCCACTCAATTGATTTTGTGATAAATTTGTCCAGCTACTTTGAAGCTGGAGTCATTATGACTATTGATGGTTGGATCACCGCTTACGTTGAATAAAATCATAGCAAAACATGAGTTTAATTTTCGGATTGTTTTGTGGAACTTTTTAGAGAGCAAGTGACATCCTTAAAAAAGCTAATCATTTCAATTGGAAATTATAGAGGTGGCAATGTAATTCGACCAGGTAAGCAGCAATATCCAAATGAATCACCTTTATTTCGTACTCTATCCTCATGAAAATGGAGGGCTCCACAGTGAATACTTACAACGTTGACTTGTAACTAACACTCTTTTCAGGTTCTTACTGGGTTTTGTACCACAAATTTTTGGTGTCAAAAATGGCAATGGCGTTGTTATTGTAACATAATAGATCTTTCTCCTTCAGTTTCATTTTTGACTCGTTCTAAATCTTGCTTTCGCTTGTCTTCTAAGCACAAAATTCTTTGTTCTCCACTTATTCTTCACTTATACCAGCACTATTCGTCACCACATTTACACTAATTTATTCTTAAAGAAGACAAAAAAAGACGGGCTGCAATAATTGAGATGCAGAGGGAAAAATCGATTACTAAAGCTTAATTATATTTGAAGTGCACCTGCTTGCTAAGTTATGCTTCAGAAGTGTATTACAAACCCATACAAAGCGATTCTTAACTACTTAGCGATATGATCCTAGCATTTTCGGGGGTCCTTCTTAGAGAATTTCTAGACATGTTTGTTTAGAGAATGATATAAACTTGTTAAAAAATTATGAAAATTCTTCTTCTTAGAGAATGTTTAGAGATGTTATCTTAGAGAATGACCTAAGTTTGCCTAAAACATGGAAAATGAGGGCACAAGATAAGTGAATTAGTTCTATATTTTGTTCATTTTTCCTTTGTATTATTTTCTCTCAATTCCCAGCCTGTGACACTCAATGGCTGACACACGATACCTAGTAGGCATCATCGCACATAGGGAATTTTTGGGAATTTTCCTGTAAAAACATTCGTTTACAATAGAATAGATCATTTAAACTTCATGAAAAACCACCGTTAGCGTTTCTTCTGATGACTCCTAGCGATTGCAGCCAACGCGGCACAATGAACCAGCCCCAATGACACCCTAAAGGGGTGGATTATAATACATAAGGGTTTTCAGCCTTTCTCTCTCAAAAATAAATGTATAAATTAAAAAATAACCTTTATTTTTATTTGAATAGCGGAAACCTGCCATTTCATCATTAGATTGCGATGTTCTATTCCAATGCCAATCCTGTGACACTCAATGGCTAATAGAAATCACCCTCTAGCACCCCTTCATCATTTCTAAAGCATTTTCGGACATATTCTTGATAAAAATTATGCTTTAACTCCATTGGATCGTTTTTTCGTAAGCAGACCCCTTTGTGGTATCCCCTTCAAAAAAACACTTCACGCTACCTTAAATTTATGCGGTTATCCCTCATGGCACCATTCGGCACCCATCATAGTTGAGCGGAGACGTATACCTGTTGCGTAATATTGTGTTCGTATTCCTGTTGAACCGCCAGAATCATGTTCAGGCGAAGTTGGGCGGCGGTCATGCCTTTTTTACGAAGGCGGAGCAATAGGTTGGGAATAGAAATACGTTCGCAAAAAAGAGAAAGTCTTTCGTAAGCCTGCATACGTAAAGGCAGCGTATCGCCCTGCTGATCTTTACGCAATTCCAGCATTTTGAGTTGTTGCTGTCCAATTAAAAATTGTTTGAGCAGGGCCTGGACGGTAAAAAAAACGATTAAAGCGGGTATCGTAAGCTTAATAATTTCAAGAATGACTTCTAACCAAACGGGCATAATATTAAATTTTGTTTTTTACCTGACTTCAAAACAAGTTATTAGTCAAAGAAGGTAAATTTTGGAGGGCAAAAGTACGGTTTTTAAGCAGAAGTCAGAAATAAGAAGCCGGACAAAAGAATTTCCAGCTTTTTTATTCGGGCTTCTTTGCTCCGGCCGCCGCCTTCTAACTTCTTACCTTCTTTTAATCTTGAATTTTTCTTAGTTTTGGGTTCGTTCAGATAAGCCGGCAGGCGTTTTAAAACGCCTGCCGGCTATAAACTACTAAATAATTCATTAATGAGAAAAACCCTCTTACTATTCGCACTCTTCCTGCTGGCGTCGGCCTGCCGACAGGAAACGAAAGAAACGGCCGATACCATTTTGACCAACGGCAATTTTTATACCGTTAATACCGAGCGGCTCCGAGTAAGCGCCGTAGCGATAAAAGATGGAAAAATCCTGGCGGTGGGAAGTTCGGAAGAGGTGAAGTCCTATCAAGGCGAAACGACCCAGGTAGTCGATCTCGACGGCGATTTTGCAATGCCGGGCTTCATTGAAGGACACGGTCATTTCTCCGGCCTGGGCAGCAGCCTTATGAACCTCAACTTTCTTCGTTCCCGGCCTCTATGCCATTGGTGATGTCATCCCGGGGCCTATGTTGGCACACAAAGCCGAAGAAGAAGGCGTGGCTTTCGCCGAGCAACTCATCCTCGGGAAGGGAAGCGTGCACTACGACGCCATTCCGGGCGTGGTCTACACCCAACCAGAGATCGCCAGCATCGGTCAAACCGAACAACAACTCGTCGAGGCTGGAACCACTTTCAAGAAAGCCGGCTTCCCCTACCGGGCGAATGGACGGGCCCGGGCCACGGATCAAACCGATGGCTTTGCCAAACTCCTGACCGACGAATCCAACCAAAAGATCTTGGGCGCCCATCTCATCGGCGCTCACGCCGGCGACTTGATCAACGAGGTCGCGGTGGTCATCCGCCACGGACTCTCGCCGGCCGATCTCGCCCAGACCTGCCACGCCCACCCCACCTTTGGGGAAGTGCTCAAAGAGGCCGCCTTGGCCACCGAGGAACGCGCGCTCCACAGTTAAAGGCGGATTCAACCCGCCCCGCCGGCCTGGGAGCTTGCGGTCCGGATAAACGGCATTTTTTCCATTGCCGAGCCCCTGACAATGCGCCAGATTGCCCGCGCGTTCCAACGCGGGGTCGCTCCTCCATGACCGTCGAAATCGCCATAGTCTTCACGCTCCTCATCGGCGCCTTCGTCGCGATGGCGTTCGAGCGTTGGACTCCGGACCTCATCGCGTTGATCGCCATGGGGTCACTGCTTGGTCTGGGGATCCTAAGCCCGGCTGAAGCCTTTCAAGTCTTCAGCAATGAAGCCGCCATCACCGTGGCTTGCCTCTTCATCCTCAGCGCCGCTTTGCACTTCACTGCTTTTATTGCAGACGTCGCGTTACTGTCGGCTGCTACGGTCTCCGATGGTAAAAATATTCCTGTATTTCTTACTGTTACCGTAGTAGCCCCTTATCACTTGATAATGTGTTTTCCCTTTGTGTGCAGGGCTGAAATTGCATTTTGAAAAACATACACCGTCTCAGGGAATATTGAATTTTATCTCTAAGTAACTCAATTTCCCGTTCTCTATTTTATGTCACTGATGTCCTTTACTGCAAGATGTTTTCCTAGAGTTTCCGTTCAGTTAAATAGATCGTTTATGATCGATCGATCTTCAACTTTTGTCTTTTGCAGGATCCTTGTAATTCTCTAAGGGATTGACTAGTCAATATCTGTTGCTGATTATAAAGAAGAAGGCAAATAATAAGTAAAAAGAAGAATAAAAAAGGACTAGGACTCGTAGAATATCCCACATTAGTACGGTTAAAATATGGTTAGAACTTGAACAAATTGCAACAGAAATGATTTTTATATCATGGAAAAAGCATGCTTATAAACATATCCAAAATCGGCATTGCTACCCTGAGGTGAAACGGGTCAAACTTTCCCTTTAAGTGCGAAGGAGTGTGTTTCCGTTCAGTTAAATAGATATTATTTTCGATCTCTTTATGATCGATCGATCTTCAACTTTTGTCTTCTGCAGAATCCTTATAATTTTCTAAGGGATTGAGTTGTCAGTATATGTTGCTTATTATTAAGAAGAAGGAGAATAAAAAGGGAAAAAAGAATAAAAAAGGGCAAGGCCTCGTAGAATATCCCATGCTGTAAGAGGTTTTCTTTGGAGTTTCATGAAGTTAATTGCTGAATGTTGCGATCGGCTTTTTCTCTTTTAAGGGATTGAAGACCATTGGGGATGATGTGTTCTTTATCTGTCAATCACATTACAGTGAGAATGAAAACAGGATATAGAGAAAAATTCTATATGTGTTGAAAATATCATCATTCCATTTTTTCAACATACGTAGCTATTACCCTCGAAAACTAAAACATTTGAAATAGGAAAAGAGCCTTTAAGCACTTTCAACGGTTAGATATGCTGTTAAAATCCAGCTGATGAACTCCGAGTGTTCGCCGTAATACTGATATTTTTGGGTTATTAAAGATTATACTCTCCAAGAGATTATAGGTCAGTCAATGAAGATCTTGAAAGTGACCTACTCAAGGAACCAATGTCCAGAAATCGATTTATGAGGATAAAAGAGAACAAAAACTTAAGAGATCAGCGGGATTTCAAGGAAGATTATGTAGAAGCCCTCTTCTACATAATCAGCGAAGACTTTAAACAGTTTAGAATTTTCCCTCAGCATCTGTCCATTGGTGAAGTGGTTATGAAGTATACAAGAAAAATAGCCTGGAGCAGTTTATGTCCGTCTTAAATTTGGCTTTATTATTCATTGCAATTTCTATTTAGATTCAGTTTAATTTCTTCGTTCATATTAATTTCTGCTTACTTTAGATTTAACATCTTCTATAATCTAACTTATCTTCATTTTAAGTTAAAAATTTTATCCTAATTTTTGCATAGATAAGCTTTTTTTATTATAATTTAATATTTAAGAAGCCACAAAAAGGTAATTACAAATGGAAATTAACAATGGAGAGGCTTACTCGTTCTCTTCCAAAATAATATTGACATGAAAAACAGCTCTAATTTCTTCACTGCTATGAAGAAATTGAAGACAAAGACAACAATTCGGGAATATTAATAAAAGGAAAATTCATCATGAACTTTCCTGGAACAGTGTTATTGATGAATAGATTAGAAGTTTTGAAAGCCCGATTATGACAAAAAGGCCCAAATTTAATTAACTAAGCGGGCAAATGCGTTTATCTAAGCCTGTCCCTGTAAAAGCGATCAAAATAAAAGGATATAATAATTTTGAATATATGCCGGAGCGAATACACTGAATTATTAGCTCCTTCGGAGGAGCAGTATAAAGAGATCCAGTTCTAAGGTGGTTGCACCTTTTTAAAGTGTTGAAGTGTTGCTATGCAACACGTTCTTGACGTGTTGCTATGAAAGAACTAAAGCTTTAGTGGAACGACCGTGGAGAGTTTAAGCCTAATGAGTAGTGTAGGCTTAATGGCAGTTTAATTTAAAGTTAAACTGAAAGTAAAGAGCGACATTGAAACTTGAAATGACAAGAAATTACTTCGTACATTAGGGGGGCAGAAAAATCTTCTACTCTCCGCTTTTCATGCTTAAATTCTACGGGGTTTCA
The DNA here is from genome assembly GCA_010016025.2 of Alatinidae sp. Z8VKAUB7J3. NCBI lineage: Eukaryota > Metazoa > Cnidaria > Cubozoa > Carybdeida > Alatinidae > Alatinidae sp. Z8VKAUB7J3. The sequence continues at coordinate 173,496,896 of JAAAKM020073195.1, read as the reverse complement.
AAATACTTCTCATTCCTTATGTAGTTCCTAAAATTTAGGACAAAAATATGAACTTTAACATAATAAACGGACGTTGAGGAGGGGCCGCCTCCATTCATATATTTGGATATTCATATATTTGGATATTTTTGTTTTCTCTCCATATTTACCCCCCCCCCCTTCCATACATACAGTATACACTCACTTTTATATAACTCCAAATTTTGTAACGATTTTTTCTCTCCAACTTTAAAGTATATTGTCTTTACTTTATGTTCAAAATTTTGTTTGAATTTTTGAAATTAAATTTTTTTATAACTACAAGTATCTATAGAATAGAAATATTGTATGATAAATTGATTTAACCCTGTTGTTGCTGCATCAGAGTTAGAAACCCCTGTTCATGGCTGCTTGAAATAATGAAGTTAACTCTTGGCTAAATTTTTTATTATATGTTTTCTTCTTAAAGAGCTGAAATATTGCAAACATAATCTATTTATCTCTCTTGTTGCTAGATTTTTCCTGTTCTTGCCGTTACCATTACTCAAAAACTCCAAAATATTCAATCCATTTGCGGCGGGTACTATTTTTGTAAGCCCAAAGATCGTTTTTTTTTAAGTCTAAAAGATTGTTTTCTACAGTTTGTCTGGACTTGCTGGGCTTACAGGACTTCATTCTGAATTTTGCCGAACCAGGGGCTGTTTACCGAGTTCAAACATTCCTAGCAGTTGCAAAAATTTTTCCTACTGGCACTTCAAAGGATGATATTATCGTTGATAACCCAAGTATCATAGATATCCATCGTTACGGCACCTCTACTACTGTTAAGCTCTCTTTTAAGGATTATATGCCTCGTGACTATGCTTTGGAAATGGGATTCTTGTAGACTGCACTCATTTCAATGTAATTCCTTATGTTTCCCCACCGCGACGATGTCTCAACTGTCAGTCCTTCAACCATATCGCCATAGACTGTACTAGCCAACCTAAATGCCGCAAATGTGCTGGTGCCCATATTGCTACCCGAGAATCACCATGCCCTAACGTGATTGTGAAATGCACGCTATGCCCCGGTGGCAGAAACACGCACCCGAGCTATAGTACGAACTGTACGGCAGTCAAAGATGCGCTAAAGAACGTTGTGCCCCAAAGAGAGTAATAGCCTCTTCGTGAACAACATCATGGTCGTTTGTCGTAACATTTACGGGCATAATGCTAGAAAATTGGATTATATTGCTGATATATGCAACACAAATGATGTTGTGTGTCTCCAAGTGCACATTCCACCGTCGGAACATTATGGTTTGCTTCAGATCGACACCAAGAAAGAACTCTTTATCCATGAAGTGATATGTTTTTATTCTCAGGGTAGGCCCTCAGGAACTGCTATTATCGCTAGTAAAGCTTTGGGTTTTCAAAAAGTCGAGTCCTGCAAATACTATATTGCTGTTGAGATTCCAGGTGCTAACAGATTTGTTATGGTAAATGTTTACCTCCCCACCAATATGAACACAGTGCCTTCTGAGAAACAATAATGATAATAATGATAATTCATTTATCACCCACTTTACTAAACAGAGGTCAAGTAGAGTAAATACAAAAGAAAAATAGCAAAAGAAAAACAAGAAACAAAGTTAATCTCCCAAAGCTGCCACATTGACCAAATAACATTTCTTTGAGATATTTTTTCTAGAAGGCATGCTAGAAAACTTTTAGGGACCCCCATCTCCTGAACTCCAAAACGTAAATTTGGTTCCGTTTAATCGAAAAGACAAAATTCAAACTTGCTAATGATATATGTTTTGTTAAAACTGAATATCCCTATCTCCGGCATAAAACAAGAGGATCTAAACGGCTTTTCTAAGATTTCTTGGAAAGTAGGTGTCCACTTTTAGCTTTCTGTCCATTATTTGGATTTCTTGTTCAATAAATTGAAAAACGCTGTATGTGCCCGGATTACAAAAGTAGAATATCTGCAGCATAACAAGAATGGCTCGAGAGGTCGAATTAGAGTTTTAGGGGGGGACTTAGGTGAGCTCGAGTTTTGACTTGGGGGAGGAGGCAGAGGCAAATTTAAAAAGGCTATGCGTATATAAGCTGTTAAAATAGTATATCTGCAATATCTCGGGAACAGCTTGGAGGATAAAGTTGAAATTTTCGTGGTTATGGGACATGGGGCCTTCAATTCTTTGAACCTAGACTATTTTGCACTCTAAGTCGCTATAGGAATTGGAATTAATTCACAGCTAAGGAGTGAAGTAAATCAAAAGACAATATGTGGGACTAGGTTATCAAAATGTTTCATTTGTATTATCTTGGAAATAGCTTGGGATATGAAGCTATACCTCTCAAGGAATGTTCGGGTGGCAAGTGGATCTTGGATCTTGCCTTAAAGGGAGGGGGCAAAAAGATAAGGTATAAATATGTTGGTCTCCACCCTATTTGAAATTTTTGGCGCTTTATAATTAAATTAAATAAAGTACCAAATTTCTAACACTTTATTCATTCAGTAAGCAGTTAAAAAATGAATACGAATACAAAAAGTTTTTATGGAAGTCGCTCGACTAGGTAGACGCATAGTCGATATCGCCCTCGTCGATACCGTCGGTGAAGTCGAAGTCCGAACCGTCGCCCCCGGTGGCGGTCACGCTGACCGTGATCTCGTCGCCACCTTCGCCGGTGTTGATGGAGGACTCCTCAATGCCGTCGGGCTGACCGAAGGCGTTCTCCTCCGACGTCGTCTCGACGGTGACGGCGATCTCGTCATTGCCCGCCCCGGTGTCGATGTCGGAGGCATCGATACCCTTGACGCCGACCGTTTCGCTGCCAGCACCCGTGGTGACCGACACATCGACGATGAGGTCATCGCGGCCCTCGCCCAGGATGATGGTGCTGTCGCCGATGCCCCTGGCGTTGGATTCAGCATCGTCGCCATTGGTGCTGGTCACCGAGGCCAGAACCTCGTCATTGCCCCGGCCGGTATCGACGATAGTCGAGCCGAAGCCGTCCAGGCTGTTGGGATTGCTCAACGTGCCGCCGGTGCCGACAACCGTTGCCGCCACGGTGTCGGCACTCTCGTCGGTTTCGATGGTACCGCCGAAGATGCCGTTGGCCGCAACGCCATCGCCAGCGACTGTCACGTCGGCATTAACCTCATCACGACCGTCGCCGCCTTCGATGATGGCCGTATCGCCGAGCCAGATGCCGTTGACCGAGCCATCGTCCGTATCGCCCGGTGTGTCGTAGGTGAAGTCGGCCGTCCCCTCGATCGTGTCCCGGCCGTCATTGCCGGTGAGCAACACGTCATCGAGCAGCAAACCGGCGGCCACGAACGCTTGCGTCGTGTCGATCGTGCCCGACAGCTCGCCCCGGATCAGATCGTTCCGCTCCAACGCATCGACATCGGTCTCGCTGCCCAGGGCGGCGAACCGTCCGGCCTGGGAGATGGCCGCCGTGTCGGCAAAGATGGCCTCGTCGTTATTGGGGGTGAACAGGAAGTCGGCCAGATCGAATCCCATGGACTAATTGGACTGATAGATGGCTAATTAGACTAATTGATGGCTGATGGCTAATTCGACTGATAGCTGGTTGTGCCCTGATTGTTCCCCAAAGAATACTTCAATCTTACAGGTAAATCGTTCGAATTCACCTGGTCTACCTTTCCCTCGTTCTCCTAATTCAAGAGCTAGGATGCTCACTATCCTCAAAGATTTTAATAATGAATTGCCATTGCCCTTCCTGTCACAGAAGAAGATCCCACCGTCCCAATGCCTCCGTCATGAAGATGCATTCTCCCCTCTGGGAGCCTCCAGTCGGACAGAGGACAACACTACTCTTTTTGTTGGCCCTTCTTCTAAAAGAACAACGCGTCAAGGAAGAGAAAAAGGGATAAAACCAAATCATGAAAAAAAAAATTTCAAGTTGATATCCGGTGTCAGAGCTTATTTCTTAATCTGCTGATTTGTGTTGCAACGGAGTTTAGCATATTTCTTGAATATTTTTTTTCAATTGGCGAGATCAATTTTTTTTCAACTGACGAGATCAATTGGCATAAAATTACTATTTCTGCATCTCTTTCAAGAGTAATAAGGCAAGGGTTCGCTTAAAGCGGACTAAGCTCATATTTTACGTTTTAAAACTCAAGGTCTTTCATTACATCCATAAACTATGGTCTGATTCTTGTATTGGCTAAGATATTGCAACGTTTAATGAAAGGCCCCAAAAATATGTTATTTATTTTCAGAATTACACATTAAATGAAATCCATTTGAACCTGCTTGCTTTTTGCAGCCTATTGGAAAGTTTTCCTACATACAATTGTAAATTGGCCTTACAGTTAATTAATGAGCTTACAAAAAAAAAAAAACGCAGGGGTGCCTATAGGGCAAAAGTTTAATATTTGAGAAAACTCGAAAAATATTCTTTTTCAATTTCATCCCCTAAAAAAAAATTGCAGTGAAATAGCCATTTTGTTCAACATAGCCGAAAACCCAAAACAATATGTCTTTGGGGACGCCCCGCTCTTTATGCTAAAGTGTTTTACTGTTTGAAAAAGTAGAGCTGAGGGAAAGAGTCGAACTTTAGCGCAAACAGCGGGGCGTTGAGGAGGGAATAGCCCCTTCCATATACGGAGTAATTTCTGTTTGTTTTAAGTTTTAACGTCACTTCTTACTTTAAGTTAAATTACTAGTTGTTTTTTTCCAATCCTTCTGAAGACCAAGGCTTCTTTAATTGTCTTTGGACAACTTATTGTTTGGATTTGTTTTAAAGTAATTTTTGGGTTTTTAGCTAAAAAATAGGACTTTTGCTTGCTATTTACGTTCGAAACATCGTTTTAAAACAAATTTCAACAGTGGTGTAAGTATAATATTTTGGGAGAATGCAAGTTCTTGAAATAAATGGATCTAAAAGTTGCTTAACTTTTCGCCTTCTACGGGACAGATCCCAGCCTAGCCCCCATTTTGTTATAACTTCGAATATAAATAAATCGACCGTTTCAGTATAAAAGTATTGTTGCTAGTATTGTTAAGTATAAAAGTATATCTTGTTTTAACTGCTTGCATGTTTAAATAAATACATTTTGGCTTATATCGCTTTAGAATTATAGAATTTTAATTATATCAGAATAAAAAAGAAGACTTCGTATAAAGAGAATCAGCACTATCATATTTTTTTCAAAAATTACTTGCCCTTGATAGACCCCTTTTGGTCCTCCCAAGTATTTAGCGTTGTTATTTTCTAGGATTTCTGCTTGCTATTTACATTTGAGACATCGTTTTAAACCAAATTTTAACAGTTGTTTTAGTATAAGATTCTAAGGGAATGGAAGGGGAAATATGCTTGAAAAAAATGGATCTAAAAGTTGCTTGATTTTTCACCTTCTATTGGGTGGATCGCGGCGCCGAAGGGCAGCGGCTGAAGGAGCGCTGGGTTGGCGGGCCGAAGAGTTTTGTCGGTCTGATGCTCGACCAGTTCCCCAATATGTTCATGATCATGGGCCCGCATGCCGCGCTCGGAAACAATCCCCGCAGCATCGAGTACAATGTCGAATGGGTCAGTGATCTGATCGGTTACATGACGGACAAGGGCTTGGAGCGAGCCGAGGCAAGGCCGGAATCCGTCGCCATGTGGCAGGATATCGTCCACCAGAAAGCCGAGGGCCTATTGGCGAACGAGATTGATTCATGGATGACCGGCATCAACATGAATGTCGAGGGCAAGCAGACCCGTACGATCGTGCGGTATAGCGGCACCGCGCCCGAATACCGCGCGACCTGTAACGCCGTCGCGGCGGGTGGCTACAAGGAACTCGATTTCGCCTAATTGGTTTTCGAGAGATGGTGAGATCCCCTGAGGATCCTTCGAGACCCTGGTTCGAGCCCAGGGCAGGCGCCGCTTCATGGCTCCTCGGGATGAGACCATCCCCAAACATTAAGAGTTCACACCAACACTTCTCACCCTGAGGAGCGCGCAAAGCGCGCGCCTGTCCTGGGCGCGATCCAGGATCCCGAAGGGGCTTTGGTCATTTTTCGCGACAGCCTATTGGGGACAACCCAGCGCAAGATCACGCGGAGCGCCGTCCGACGAGATAGGTGACTTCCGTCGCGCCGACGGTTTCGGCGTGATTTTGTCCGGCAAGGACTTCGCAATTGTCGCCGGGCCCGTAGGTGTGGGGCTCGCCGTTATGGGTGATGGTGATTTCGCCCGACAGAACGTAAAGGCGGGCGTCGAACGGATGGGTGTGATCCGGCAGATGTTTGCCCGCGGCCATGGCGCTTTCCGATAACTCAAAGCCGTCGCGTTGCAGTTCAGCTTCCCAAGTCGCGCGATCCATTCTATGTATGCTCCAGCCAAAAGTAGTAGTAATACAATTCCAATCTCTGTAATTGTGGGTTTGATGAAAGTTGCAAGATTGATTTTCTTTGAGATTGCTCGAATCAAAATATAGCTTCTTGAAATTCCTAATGAGTATGCAACTAGTTCCATTACTCCAAATGGTGACAAGAATAGAATCGATAGTGGAGGAATTGAGCTTAGTTCAGGTGCCATGATAGTCATTGCTGCAAATGCAAATCCAGTTGACCATGCAGAAAACAAACCCCAAGCTACACCAAATCCTGGAATAAACATTGGTAGTGCAATTGATGTGTTGTGAGTAAATATTCCAAATGCATCTATATCTAAAACAAGATTTTCAAATTCTTCCATGAATTTTTTAGCTTCTTCATCACTTACAGTGGACATTGAACCTATCTGAAATGTAACCGTAAAAATCCCTAAAAATATGAAAAAAATGATTATTCTGATTTTATTCATATTTCAATCATTAATATACAATATTAGAGGGTTACCAAAAATTAAACACGTTTACAAAAACGGTTTTGTAATTTTTGAATTTGTATCTGTTTTGATGCAAATCAAAATGTTCAATAATTTTCTGTAAAAACTGTGGTACAATAATAAAATTCTCAACATGTTTACATTGTAATGAATTCAATCAAGATTTAATGCCTGATGATGACGATTTACCAAAAGATCTTTCTCATATTACACCAGCATATCGTAGAGCATTATGGATTGTAGTTTTACTTAATGTAGGGTATGGTATTGCCGAGATGGTTGGTGGTTTTTTAGCTGATTCTCAGGCACTCAAGGCAGATGCACTTGATGCTCTCGGAGACGGTTCTATCACATTTTTAGGATTAATTGCAATTGGATGGAGTCTTAAACTGCGTGCAAGCTCAGCTCTTATCCAAGGAATTTTTCTTGGTGGCAAAGCTCAGATGTCTTTCAATATCAATTTTGGTGGAAATAGAACATCATCTGCGAAACGTTTGCATGGCATATTTTAATTGGGCATTCAAACTGGGTCCTAATTACTTTTAATGATTGAATACTAAACGTTCACCATGGTTTCCTAAATCGTTAATACTTAATCTAAAGTGGTAAAACAGGTTACTAAGTAAAAAGTTGGCGGGGAAGGTGGAATAGATCAGGTCTAAGCTGGTATTTCATTTCAAAGATTGAAAATCCCTGGGATCATGCTTATCAAATTGCCCACAGAGGAAGATTTTCTGATCTTTCAACTCTTCTAATTAATTAAAATTTTTCACCGAAGGGGAGGGTCCTTAGAGCTGTTCCTCTTTTTCTTACACTGGGGTAAAGAGGGGTTCAGATTGCCGACTGGTTGGTTTTGAAACTTAAAAGGGAACTAAAACTATTAGCTTTGATCATCTGTTCAGGATGATATTTATGCATGGGACAAAAGACACTAAAAAGTCCAATATCAATATCAACTATTAAGTGATTATAAAATCCATTTGGCCATAGATCATTGATGGGATTTATTGTTTGATATTGAATGTTTTTTATTAATATATCTTATCTAAATTTAAAATTAATCTAGATAGCCAATATTTCAAAGGATTAGTTGAGCAAGAGAAGGCTTGATCAAAACATATTGTTCAATGCACCATGGACTGAAGAGTAAATCATGCACTAAGGCTAGGAAATGCTGCTGTTTTGCTCAGGTCCTCCTTTTCAATGTAAAGAACAGAAAACCCTGGCCTATTCTTGCTTTAAATAATGTGCATATGCTTGATACTGCGACATTTATTTCATTAATTTTGATGCTTGTCTCTACTGTCAAAGTCAATTGGCACGGCGCCACGCCCAATTCCATGTGAAAACTTTAACATCTTTACCCGAAATGCGTTCCGGAGTGGCAGTGCGGACAGGTGACGTTGCAAGGAGATTCAATAGAAGAGAATATTGGGTAAAAAGGTGGAGTCATATTTGGGAAGAGAAGATACAGCACAAGAAGGCCTTTCAGTGATAATAAGTTTTTTTTACATTTACTGCGCCAAAGCTCAACCTTTTGCTTCAAGCAGTTTGTCTTGGTAAAAATATTGCCATATGACTCAAGCAAAGACTCCAACTTCAATGGTTTTGGGATCAACTGATGCAATCCACAAAGGGACAAGTATGCTTAGATGAGACAACAGATTTTGGTGGAGTTCAAAGCGTTATTTCAGCTCCAATATGAATTGGCCTGGAAAAGGAATAAACAGTGAGGTTCTATGGTGAGATGATCATGATCATTAAGATGAGATTTCCTTTCACCTCTTGTTCTTGGGTGAGTCATCTCAAGCCCTAAAATAGTTGAAAAACACTGACTTTTGTCGAAAAGAGGGGTGAAGATAGTGACAGAATCTTTTAGCATTGTCATTGTTCTAGAAAGAACACTTTTTAAGTGTCTACAAGCGGAAGCCAAGTCCCAGTCAACCCACTGAAGAGTCTTGCGCAAACTCAGCATTAAGCAAAAATGTTCCTTTACGACATAGAGACACATAACGAACTGTGACTGGTTCATGACGTCTAACATTTGCGACGCTTTCGGCGACATTTCTGCGTTGCTGTTCTCCACAAGAGCTTCAAGAGAACGCGGAATTGGCTGGTAGAACTCAAGAAAACGCATAACTGAATCATGGCGCTCGACCCATTTTGTTTCACAGAGTCCGGCTAGGTTCTGTTTTCGCGAATCTGGCAAGAGTTCGTTGATCTTCTCTTTCAGATTTTGGGCTCTGAATGGCGAAGCAATGTAGAAATTGCAGATTTGTGATATGGGTCCAAAGAAATTCTTAAAAGCTGGGAAGTCCCAAGCGATCCTTCGGGATGAAGTGCCAATTCAAGCGTTCGTCATTCTTGAATTCAAAGGTGGCGACCTTGCGTTGGTCAGCACTCAAGGAATCGAGGAAGGTCTCGGCTGCGGCCGTCATTTCTGCCACGGCATGGCTGGCGGCCGCGCGCTGTGGGGTGAGTAGGGCCAACGCCGAAAGGGCGGCTACAATGAATGAGGTTCGGATGGTGTGCATGAGCTTACGATTTGCGAATCATGTTCAAAACGCAATGTCTAAATTCGTCCGATAGAATACGGCGGCCGCCTCTCCGGAATTTCTTCGAGCTCGACACTGTTTAGGCCCCGAGGCTAGGGTGACGCATCCATCGGGACGACCTTGCGTCGCTGGTGCTCACATCCCTAAGGGTGTTACCACCGCGGCGACCGCTACGGAATTGCCTATGAACCAAGCCCCCTCGGAAACCGGATCGGATTCGAACCAATGGGATGCCGTCTTCTTGCAGTCGCGGCGAGAGCTGTGGGTGATTCTCGTGCTGTGGGGGATCTTTGCCGTTTGGGTGGTTGGAACCTCGTGGTGGCTGGGGTATCGCGGAGCCGATGAGGAGTTCTCCATGGTCTGGGGTTTTCCATCCTGGGTGTTCTGGGGGGTAGCCGTGCCGTGGTTGGCGGCCAATGGGGCGATTCTTTGGTTTTGTTGTGGTTTTATGAAGGATCAGGAATTGGAGTCGCCAGCGGACGGGGACGCGGATTCGAATCCGAACGCATAGCGGCTTATGGAACCGAGTGGTGGCGTCCTTCAGTTGGTTTCTCGTGCCTCCGGCGCGAGCAATGCGGCGTTGGTGACTTTTGGGTTTTATCTCGCGTTGGTGTTTGCAGTTTCACAGACGTGCACTACAGGTTTTTTATAATCATATATAAGTTCAGCGTCGGGCGCCAAAAATTCAGCCTGGAGCTTTGAGCTGCAGAGAATACTTGAATCTGTCTCAGGACGCAACAGACTATTTGTCGCTGATGAGTTTAACGCAAGAGTCGATAAACCAGATACAAACACCGAAGGAGTGATCGGACGTTATACCATCGGAGATAGACGCTCGAACGGCGAGGGGTTGCTACAGCTTGCCAAATACAATAGCTTATGTCTGGTTAACACCCAGTTCGAGCACAAGAATCACCACCTTGTGACATGGAGGTCTAAAGACGAGTTTACCAAAGCCCAGATCAACCACTTCCTCGTCTGAAGCCGCTGGAAGACCACATTTCTGGATAAAAAGAGTCTACAGAGGCGCAGACACAGGCTCAGCAAATGGCTCCGATCACTCTCTTCTCATCTGTAAATTCATTAAAAGACTAAGCACGCATAACAAGAAGATAAAAACCCATCGATCATGATGTATCGAAACCACTGAGCACACAAATAAAGGCTAATTTCGAGCTACAGCTTAGCAACCGACTTGGGGTCCTTACTGACGACATCAAAGACGATGGCTTTCCAAGCTGAAAGTCCTGACACAAGAGGTTGCTGAACAGGTTCTTGTCCACACCAAGAGGAACCTATACCCTAAATCTCGGACACTGCAATTGAACTTGTGGAAAAGAAACGGTGCCTTCTCAGTAGCCCTAAATAACCCCTAGAAACTGCTCACAAGCTGGTAAAAAAAAGGCTGCTCATAGCGACAGGGAAAAATAATGGTTGCAAGCAGATTCTGATATGCAACAAGCAGCAGAATCGCATAGCCTAATACAAACGTTCAAACTACTGAGGGAAGCGAAAGGCAAGTCGCCTATCTCCACTGACACTCTCAAAGACAAAACGGGCAACCTTATTCGGACGGAAAAAGAACGCCTTGAGAGATGGAAAGAAAATTTGAATTAGGATCAAGCAGTCGTGGGGTACCCTTGAAACATACACAACTTTTTAAGTGAGATACACTCCTTTAAAAATCACATTTCAAAAATGGTGCCAATCAGTAACGAATATGCTAGACTGCAATATTTCTTGTGAAAGGATGAATACCTCAGATTGGGTGTTAATAGAAGCATGTTGTGACATCCCCCTTTTCCAATTGGAACTCAATGGTTATCTCAGTACCAAGGGAAAATGCAAAATCCTTTAAGTGAAATTCATTATTTTAAGAAGTGATATTATGTTCAATCACTGCCAATATTCAATTTGCAGTGAATATCAATTAGCACTCCTTGAAACTCGGAATTGGAAGACTGGTCATTGGGCTATTAAATTTTATTTCCATACTTATATACATTTTTTGATATTCTGTTTAACATGCCTGACTATTCTCTTACTCGCCTATTTGAATATTACAAACTTTTATTATAATTTCATTTTAGAAAATATATTCTTTTTTATATTTGGTTGAAGATTATCAGCACACTCTAACAGGCAAGTTTTCCTTGTTCTCAGTATATACATACAATATAAGTAACATAAGAAAACAATGAAATTGTTTGAGAGTCTAGGAGATTAGTAGAGGGAGAAGTATTCTAATGATGACCCAAAGCTGCTAAAATTATAAATGATGAACATATAAATCAGCTTCAAGGTATAAATACTCTATTTAATTGAGTAGCAAACAACTACTTGTACTAAAAAGTTCTAAAAACCAACTACTCCCAAAATCTTTTAAACATCTGACCTATTCTATTTTCTTCTATATCCTAACAAGTCCATTCTAACCTTCTTATATGGGAAATCTATACATTATGTTCACTTGAACTGCAAAATGTAATTCTTTATCCATTTTGAATCAATTCAGCAACATTACATATATATACAAAATTTTCTTCCTGTTTAAATTTCAATCTAATTTCTATATAAAATCAACGTATACGCATATACCTTCTTATAAATCTGTTAGAATTTTATTATAAAAACTTAATCCACATAAAAATGACACAGAAAGTTATATGCGGGAATTGAAATAGAAATTGTATTAAATTTAGTTAAATTAAATAGTATGTAAACTAATTATTTCAAGTTTAGAGAAAATTTTTACCATCAGATTAGGGGATTAGCAAAGGGAGAGGGCTAAGTCCGCTGTTAGCAAATATTTTTGTAGAGTATGTAGAAGCTATATTTTTTAAAACCTAAATTTTAGGACAGATATCTGGATGTCGTTTTAGCTGTTTGGAATCACATGGAATCACATATTGGAATCACTGTATGGGAATCACAAATTGGTTGAAACATTTAAATAATCCAAGAGGAGAATTACTCTTACAATTGAAAAAGAAACAGAGAATAAGTTACTGTTTTGGGATATGTGGATCCATAGATATTATCATGAACTAGCTTTTTCAATTTACCGTAAATCGACCAACAACAATTGTTTTTTGTCTTTTGCATGAAATCAACCCGATCCAATTAAAAGGGGTGTAGTTATTTCTTTAGTTGATAGGGAATTAAAATTAGTGTTACCAGAATACATAAGTAGTGAACTATATTTTATTAAGGATATTCTATTAGGTAACGGACATCCCGGAAACATGATTCATCATATAATTGAAAAAAGGAAAAAGAGTTAATGGAACCTATAATATTAGAAGAAGATGGGTCAACTCAACAAACAAATTACATAGCTTTACCTCATATCCGAATGTTGCCACAGGAATTAAGATGAGAACTAAAAAAGCTTAATATAAAAACAGCGTATAAATCAGGCTCTTTGCTAAATAATGGAAAAGACAAAGGTAAAAACAGGCTACAGCAACACAAAAATGCCAAAGATTGCTCGCTAAAACATAATACAAACCAACGTCGTCACAACTGGGACCTTTACCGTTCCCTTGATGAAGCGCGTCGGTTTCTCTTCGGAAAAGGCTGGCGCAGTTGAGGTGGCAAGCTCTGTCAACGGGCAGATAATGCCGCCGGTCATGGGTGCGGCGGCGTTCTTGATGGTCGAGTATATCGGCATTCTCTATACAGACGTCATCAAGCACGCCTTCTTGCCAGCCATTATTTCTTACATTGCGCTGATCTATATCGTTCATCTTGAGGCGTTGAAGGCCGGTATGCAGGGGCTGGAAAAACGTCCCGATCCTCGCTCGGCGTCCCAACGCCTGCTCGCGTGGGGCATTATCGTTTGTTCGATTTTGATTGTCGCCGGTGGGTCATATTTCATTGTCCAAGCCCTTAAGCCAATACTAGGTGCAATCGGCCCTTGGTTCTTCGGGGCGATCCTCATGGTGCTTTATGTCGCGCTTGTTTGGTTCGGCGCGCAGTATCCTGAGCTAGGGATGGACGACCCCAATTCCGAGATCGTGACATTGCCCGAGGTTGGACCGACCGTGAAATCGGGTCTGCACTTCATCCTGCCGATCGTCGTGCTCGTTTGGTGCTTGATGATCGAAAGGCTTTCGCCGGCTCTGTCCGCCTTTTGGGCCGCGGCGTTCATGATTGTCATCATCGTCACCCAGCGTCCTTTGTTCGCGCTCTTCCGCGGGCGTGGCGAGTTGGGCGGTGCCGGTGCCGAGGGATTGAGCGATCTTTTCAACGGGCTGGTTACGGGCGCGCGCAACATGATCGGCATTGGCATTGCCACGGCGACGGCCGGGATCATCGTGGGCACGGTGACATTGACGGGTGTCGGCCTGGTTTTGGCCAACTTCGTCGAAATCCTGTCAGGCGGTCATGTCCTGATCATGCTCATTCTCGTTGCCATCTTGAGCCTGATATTGGGCATGGGCCTGCCGCTGAAGTAAGTTCCTCTCATATCTTAAAGGCTTATAGCTGCAAAATCTCCTTTAGCTGGTAAATCTTAGCATATATTATAGCCGAGCGTGACAAGTCTGAAAATAGCAGAAAACTGTTTCCACAATGGAGTGTTTTACTGTCATTTCAGTATATTCTAAAATTTTTATGCGCATGCTAAAGCTCTAAATGAGGGATCAATATTATCTTGAATTTTTTTCCCGTTCTACCTGGAAAAATTTTATTTTTTTCATGATGGTCTTAAAGATGGTCATGAAACATTTTAAGGATAACGCTGTTATTTTATTGTATTCTTTTAAGTCTTCGGTTCATCTTGTAATTAATTTTCACGGTCAAGTTCAATATCAAAGGTTCATACTTCATTCTAGTGATTTTAGATCTTAACTATGCTTCATCACGAAACCATATCTATTTATCATTTATATAACCAAATAACTAAAATCCAATAGCAGTTAAGCGTGATTTTGACGTTCGAACTTTGACCTAATAAATGAAGTTGAATGAAAGCGAAATAATCGCTGGCTCATATGTAATTTTTTTTTTTATTTACCAATATAATACGCTACAGGAGTTCCTGTTATTATTTTCTTGTTAGTAGCAGCGTAAGCAGCGCTTTTGTTGTGCTTCCGATTGATTATGTTTGTGTTCTTTTTTTTAAATAAATTATTGCCACTATTTACCACATAAATTTAATATATTATCCAATATTATCTAAATTTTCCTTTTTGTTGTAGAGAAATAGATCTTCAAACCCATTTCTATAGACCTTCTTCAGAGAAATAGATTTCGTTACAAAATATTGAACACAGACAGGATTCATCGATACTGAAAAAAGCTGTATTACATAAAAGCACTATAAGTTTATATTGAAATCATTGGATTTCAAGATGAGGAAAATTGGTCACTCTCTCTTGCCATGAGTTCTGTGGAGCGCATTGCCACAATCACCCTGTCAACGGACTCGCCCTGAACGGCATGAGCGGTGGCTGCGTAGTCGTGTTCCAGGCCGCGGGCGGCGAGGCTGTCAGCGGGAATTGAGATGCGCGATCCCTCCTGCGTTTCGGCCTCAATTACTCCGGCCTTCGTTGATTTGATTTCAGCCCGCAAACCATTCTTGATGCCGCTTTCCGGGTCTGTGATCCGGAACCGCACCTGGTCGCCTTCAGCCATGCCTCTGGCCTCGCGCTCATAGGCTACCAGCGCCTTTCCAAGCTCCCGTTGATTGAACTTCGCAGCCAGGGGCAGGGTGGTTCGGACACCGGTTTCCTCATGCTCAACGGTCAGCTTATTGCCCCTGTGATCAGCTTCCTGAACCACATAAAGGCCGTTCTTCTTCACACCGTATTCTTTGCTTGTCGCCACTGGCATGACGACATCGCCGGGGGCGTAGCTGCGGGCGTCGGCAAGCATTGCCTCGGTGAGCTGGCGGTTCAGCAGACCGTTCACCTTGACCTCATCGGCGGCGATGCGGCCTTCCTGCCGGAGGCCGTCGCGTACCGCCTCATTGATTTCTGCGCGAGCAGCGTTTGTGAGGGCGAGGATCCGGGTTCCCTGGCGCTCCGCCGGGGTGAGAGCAAGGAACCTTTCTGCGGCCTCTTGCCGGGGGTCATCGACCTTCAGAACGTTGTCTTCCATTCGGTTGAAGGCTGCCGTGATTTCGCCCCGGATGGAGTGATAAACCGCAGCTTTTAGATCATCGTCCCGCTGGCGGCGGATCTCATCCATGACCGCCGTTCGCATCCCGGCTTTCTGCATTTGGGCGAATGGCTGACCGGCGGCAACCGCATCGAGCTGCTGCGTGTCGCCCACGAAGACGACCCGCGGTGCGCCGGTGCGCTCCGCGTAATCCATGAAGCTGCATAGTTCTTTCAATTGTAATTCGCAGGAAGCTTTATGTGCGCTCAGTTGACTTTCGAGTTCACGAATCCTATTGCCACGTTCTAGTCCATCCTATTTCATGATTTCAATATCAGCTTTCAAACCCGCAAACTTCAAAGACAATTTGTTTTGGTTTGCCAAAGTAATATCCAGTTTATCCAGTTTCGTCAGCTTGGCATTAGTGCTAACTTTGAAGTCCTCAAAATCTCTTTTGCTCACGCTCGCCATCATTAAATAGATCAATAATTACGATCCACTTTGAATCACGTTAGATCATTCCTTGCTATCAACAATAATCTGATGCAAAAACAGGTTTAGCACGGTTGATTTCAGCGAGATCTTAACACCTTGAATGACCATCCAGGGAATGACAATTGTCTTACTGTATGAATGCGATTATATCCAAAAAAAGGTGTTTGCAGTATGAATTCTCTAACAAGACTGCAAGTTTGATTTTGTTTTTCTGTTATTATTATTAAAATTATTTGCTGAGAGCTAACGGTACCATGGAAGGTGAATAGCTATTCAGAGCCCTACAAATTAGTTTACTATTTTTTACAGGCCACTACTACAACTAGGCTACTAACAACTCACTCTAGCACCAGACCACCTGAGGTCAACACAGCTATGCATGCTCTTTGTCCATTACAATTCATTCAAAACATTCATCTTAAATCTCTCCCAAAAGGTTTCAATTCCCCTTAGATTCTTCCATCTTTGGCAATATCTCATCCTTCATCCGCAGAACGTGTTCTAGTCATCTCAACCAGTGGCACCATTTCATTAAAATTCTGGGGGGGGGGGGCAAAGTTGGAGCAAAATTACCCAAATCAAGTGAAAATGGATAGCTTTTGGATTATTTTTTAATATAAATAATACTTGTACCTACTCGAGTTGCAATGGTAGGCCAAAGTAATGTAATATTTAGTTATAAAAAATCTGTGGATAACTTTAAATTTAAATTAAATATCAATGTGTTACTAATGTTAAACTATGTTTTTAACCTTGTGTTATGTCTGCAAATTAGAGGTGAATTATCTTGTGTAAATAAGCCTACATTTTGTGGTTGTTAACTTATGCACAGGATAAATACCTCATGTCGTCAGGATCCTCTCAAGGTTAATGTAATCTTCTTCAATCTTTTGTTCAGTCGTTTTGAGTTCATTAATCTTGCGACAGGCATGCAAGACGGTTGTGTGATCACGACCACCAAAGGCATCACCAATCTCTGGGAGGCTGTGATTGGTCAGATCCTTGGATAAAGCCATGGCAATTTGTCTGGGCCTGGCAACGGAGCGACTGCGTCGTTTTGATAAGAGATCAGCAACCCGTATTTTGTAATACTCGGCCGTGGTTTTTTGAATGTTATCGATGGTGATCTGTTTGTCCTGCAATAGCAACAGATCACGTAAGGCCAGTTGTACAAACTCCATGGTAATCGGATTACCAGTAAGCCTGGAGTTGGCAATAACCCTGTTCAATGCGCCTTCCAGTTCACGAACATTAGATCGAAAACGTTCGGCAATAAAAAAGGAAACATCGTCTGGCAGGTTTATTTGGGTCCTTTGAGCCTTACTACGGATAATGGCAACTCGTGTCTCCAGTTCCGGCGGTTCGATGGAGACGGTCAGGCCCCAACCAAAAC
This sequence comes from Alatinidae sp. Z8VKAUB7J3, assembly GCA_010016025.2. NCBI lineage: Eukaryota > Metazoa > Cnidaria > Cubozoa > Carybdeida > Alatinidae > Alatinidae sp. Z8VKAUB7J3. The sequence goes on along the minus strand of JAAAKM020073195.1, from coordinate 173,479,530 downwards.
GGGATTTTAAGCGTTCCTCTAATCCTGACACTTCTTTCGGGTAACGGTCACAAGTGAGGACGATTTGGTGTTGTCCTTCCAGAAGGGCGTTAAAGGTATGGAAAAACTCTTCCTGGGAGCGTTCTTTGCCGGCAAAAAACTGGATATCGTCGATTAACAGGGCGTCAACAGACCGGTAAAAGCGCTTAAAATCGTTGATCGCGTTGTGTTGCAGTGATTTTGGTTGGTTGGTGATTTTTCGTAACTCGGGGGTCACTTTATGAATGCATTTTTAACTCAAAAAGCAGCTTCTGACATTTTTCTCAAATTTACAAATAAAGGTGATAAATTTAGTTTCTTTGCGTATCCCTTATAGGTAAAAATGAGTTTCCTCTCCCAGGGTAAATGAAACCGACTAGTCTGAGAACAGGGCTCAATCAAATTTAATTACTCTTAATTAAAGGTTTTGTATTATATGCAATAAAATAAATAATAAGTATAATATTAATAAGTAATACAATGATAACAAATGCCAAACAGTTAATAAAAATGGACCCTCAGTTCACACTTTTAGTTTGTATAAACTTCGGAGGGGGCTCATTGGATCGGTAATCAGAATAGCTAGTGTCCTTTTTAAGATTCAGAGTGTTCAGAGGGTGGATGCCCCACCCCCACACCTCGGGTTTTCCCGAAATGCATCACACAAAAATTCTTAGATGGCCCTTTGTTGTCGCAGAAACTTCAAAACAGCTTATTCGATTTGAAATTGAAAAGACCGGCGCCCTTTTAAATAGTCAAAAGTGATTGGATGACAACAAACCCCCCTCTCACACCCACCGTTTTCCCAAACATACCCAATCAAAATTTTGAGATCGTCATTTTGTTCAATCTAATTGAAAGGTCCAAAAATTATGCCTTTGAGAATGACACCCCCTAAGCCCTTAGGGCAAGAGTTGTAAGTAAAGGCCTGGGGGCATATAAGGTATATATAGAAAGGGTGGTCGTATAAACTTTGGATGGGGGCCATTGGGAAATCAGTAGTTCAAGAGCCCTTTGTAAGATTCAGAGTGACTGGAGGGTGGATACCCCCCACACCTCATATTTTCCCGAAATGTATCTGTAAGACATTTTGACATGGTCATTTCTTGTCGTAAAAACTTCAAAAAAGGTTCATAATCACGATAATTTTTTTTTTCAGTAAAGTGTAAATTATGCTCTGGTCTTGAGAAGGCATGGGGATTATCAACCCTACATTTGTTAATGTTTGCTCGTTTTGAGTTTGACTCGGCTGTTTATTGTAATTTCTGTTTGTTTGGGTTTCATTTACTTATTGATAGTGATTTGTGGTAATTTTACGTTTGGAAGATTATTTGACTGTATTTCTGCTCATTCTTGGCTAAATCCAGCTTTTACTTTTCTTTGAAAAACTTGCTTTATGAGAAAAGTTTTTTAAATTCATAACAATAAATAACCAAGTCAAACTCCAAACGAACAGAAATTAAGGGGTGTAAGCCAGATGCGCCTCGTGCCTTCCAAAGAAAAGAACATTATTTCCTCTTTACTGAAAACAACCCTTATTCGTGCAAAGTACTTTTGTTTCTCATATCATATCGTGAAAAAAAAGAATATTACATAGAGACTACTTCGCTTTTTTACTGTGCTTGCGCTGCCTATGATCTTTGTTTACAAATACTGTATGCAGTGAAGGTGAAACAACGCCATGTTTTTAAAATTAGATTTTTGTTTTAAGTTATATACAATCATTGCAGAAAGATAGGCGTATCTATTGGAGTTTAACTTTTATTGAGCGATTCGAAGGATTTGAAACACGAGGGAATTGATGGCAAAATACTTATATACATCATTCAATCTTTTTCAAGCTCCCAACATTTGTCTATTTTATAGGTATTTATTACTAATAATAAATAATTCTTCTTGTCAATTAGGAAAACAGTTGGTAATATTTGGAGTACAGGTCTTCCTCTTCTTCAACAGAACCAATAGTCCGATCTTTAGCTGTCATCTAGAATTGAAAATATCATATGAAATCTCACTATCTCCCCTCTCATTCCTTCTTCCCCGTGCATTATTGGATATCTTTTGTTTTAGGTTAGTAGGATCTGTTTTCCAGAAAACGTAGTTCTTCAAAAACTAAAGAGCGAACTTAAGATATCCTTGATTTAAATTATGTTATGGCAATCAATTTAGTTCTACTATTTAAATATGGTACTAGCTTTCATCATCATTTTCTGCCTTTCAGTTGCGGAATAATCTGACAGTTTGGTTCAATTTTTAGAAACATTGATTGATAATCTTTGATTCAAAATAATAATAATAACTTTCTTGCTCTAAAAGCCCTATTGCCTTGACAATACAAAATGACAAATTAGTTCAAAATGAATTAAACAAAACTGACCTAAACACTACATAAACATAAATACTACGGAAAGCAAGCATTGTACCAATTACAAAAACATGTTTCTGTGCTCCATTGTTAGTCTCAAAAATGTCTCTTATCTTTCCACACTCGCTAACCACTCATCCCTCACCATTCATGGCAGCCATCTTTCATCGGACCTAAAATCGCCACAGATATCCTTTCGCAACAAGCTCAGTTTCACACTCGTGCATGATATGACCCACCATCTCATCCATACCTCCTGGGGCAAAATAAGGACCATTCTGCCCTTGCCTCCTCCCTCAAAAATTTGCTTTTGACCCAAGTGGTAAACTATATCGAGCTAGGCAATGAATTAAGAAACCACACTTTAAACAAACACAAATTACCAAAAATGAGAATGAGGCTGTTTAAGTGCTATTTTGCTTTACTAAAAACAAGATAAAACTGTAAAAAAGAAATCAAAATATTAATCAAGTATCTAGTAAAAAATGACCATGAAAACATTTGTGAAAATTAATTTAGTTTAAATTTTTTTTTCTTCTTTAAATATATTGCTTTTACATGTGTAAGAACAATACATGAGCTAAACAAAGCTTTCGATTTAAGCAATCTACTTAGTCATCAATGAAGCTAAAGTGAAACAATATCCTTCGATGTGACAAGGGGTTTCTTCTGGTATTCAGTGAAGGTGGCCGTACCATTTCAGTGTACCTTGCGCAACTTGCAGGGAGATTGGAATCTTCGTTTTACGGGACAGGAGGTTGGTGTTGCTGATAAAGCCGTACCAACGAAGTCGCACTTTTCCGGAGTCCTTTAATCTGTGCCTCCTCTCCAAAAAAGTCAATAATTTTCATGGGATTAAACCTTTTTCACAAACTTCGGACCGAATGATTAATGATGTGCCTTTTATTAGCTGGGAGGGTGGGTGTTCGGATACAGGCATAGGTTGTAGACCTTCAAACTTAATTTTGATACAAGTCGTCTTTTTTGAATCTTTGATTGCTCTGAAAAAAATTCAGGGTGTTGTGCCTAACGGCAAAATTTTTTTCTAATCAAGAGAGGCGCCTTAAATCAATTTTTGGAATCCTTTTAATCTCGCAGGGGAGAACCTCCTTTTTTCTAGCCCGCTTGTTTCAGCAAACCTGCTCTCACCCTTTTTGTTTGTCTTTTTCTTTCCTCATTTTTATTTTCGAGGTCCAAGAAAAAAATTAGTGCGTTCGTACACCGGCGGTGGTTATAAAAACGGATACAGACATATTCTTATGCACAAATTTAGGCTTAGCCTCGCCCCAAATAATTCAACAGAAGTCATAGTGTCTACATCTTAAAAAGATTTTACACAAATTACGTAGAACAGATCCCGCTTTTTCTTAATTTATGGACAGGATGTCTAAAAGAGTCCATAATCATAATTGTCTCTTCTTAGCATTTTTATTGCCTCTCTTTCCCTTATTATACTTCTCCTTATTGTCTCTCCTTACCATGGAAGAAAAAAAAAGGATACGATATCGCCTAATAATACGAATCACTTCAAATCTAAGATAAATTATAGTTCCAGTAATACCAACAACCTAGTTAGGTAAGAAAAATCATTAGAATCGATTGTTAATCCCCAATAACGTTTCTTCTGATGACTCCTGGAAATTGGCGCCAGCATGGCACAATCTAACAGCCCGGTGACAGCCTCTGGTATACATTATCAAACCTAAGGGTTTTTCTCATTAGAATAACACTATAAACCAACAACGACCATTGTTTTTATTTGAACAGTGAAAACTTGCCCATTCATTGTTAGATTGTGAAACCTATGGTAAATATTGGTCTGTATAACTCAATGGCTGACACACAGCACTCTCTGGCAAGTTTTATTACACATAATACATTTTCAGGCATATTCTATCAAAAATATTCGTTTACACTAGAATTGACTGTTTAATCTTAATGAATAATTACCATTAGCGTTTCTTCTGATGACTTCTGGCAATTCCCAGCTTATGACGCTCAATGGCTGACACGCGGCATCCTCTGGCAACAATTGTCACACGTTATGTATGACCCCAAAATGGAAAATGTGACAACTCAAGAAATAAAATAATGAAGTATTTTAAGATCTGAATTCAAAGCATTCATTTAATGATAATATTTCACATTCCATTATTTCAACGAAAATATTTTATTGCATTCCTTTCTTAGGTTTCTATTATTCGTAGGGACCGCTAACGAGGTTAGGTTAGCCAAACCTGACCTATACATGATATGTTGGGTTAAATTAAGTTAGATGGCAGGCCATATAACCTAACTTAACCTTACCTAACACGTTTAGGTTAGGTTAGGTTAAGCTAACCTACTATCATGTAAAAAAAAGGCTGAGTTCTTAAAAACAGTGCAAGTTGGTATGAAATACCTATAAGAATCGTATTGTTTTGTAGCTGTTAAAACTAGTCGGTTGCAGGTACCCAGGGTGTTACACGTTAGTTGCAGGCACCTGAGTCAGTTATACGTGGTTTGCAGGTACCCATGTGTGGAATGGCTGGCCACGGCGCACGTAAGCGAAGATGACGGCAACACTTGGAGGGAAGTGATCATTCCCACCAACCAGCAGCTTGCGCTGTTCAACGCCACCGTGGGCGAGGCGGGGCGCGTAGTGTTTTCCGGCGGGCTGGGCGCCGTGTATGTCTCCGATCTTGAAGCACCGCCCGCCGACGGCAAGCAGCCCATCACGGTGCGCGAAGGCGAGGTGCTGGATATCGAGATTCCGCGTCCCCCCATCTCGGGTGCCATCGCGCTCACTTACCGAATGACGGCCAGCACCGCCACTGAGGGCGACGACTACGTGCCGATGATCGGCACGATTGACTGGCTCGCCGGCGATGAGACGTCAAGGATGGTATCGATCACTACCCTGGATGACGGCCAGGCCGAGCCCACCGAAACGCTACAGCTTGATCTGGTGTCGGACGGCGGCGTCGTACTGAGCTTTTCCTATCTCGTGAACATCACCGACAATGAGGGTACCGGTCGTGCTGGCGTAGAACTGATAATTCCGGGAAGCGGCACCGACCCGTTGGTGGCCACCGAAGGCGGAGCCAGCGCCGTATTTGGCGTTGCGCTCACTCAGGCGCCTGCGGCCGACGTCACCATCACCCTCACCAGCGAAGACACGGGCGAAATCACGCTGCAGCCAGCTAGCCTGACGTTCACGCCGCAAAACTGGAACCAGCAGCAGACCGTGGACGCCACCGGCGTGGATGACGACATTAGAGATCAGAACACCACCACCCGCATCCTGTTCGCCGCTGGCAGCACCGATCCAAACTACGACGACGTATTTACGCCCATCGCCTACGTCGTGAATGAGGACGATGAGCGCGACGAGGTGATTCTGGCTGACGGGTTTGAGGGCTAACGCAAGCGGTTCATGGATTGAAATCGCGCTTGCTCACTGCCTCAAACGCACTACAAGAGCCTCAGGACCTCGGCCCCCGGCAGTTCGCGCCCCAGAGTTCCGCCGTCCGGCGCAAACGACAGAGATCCATGATCGAGGGCGGCCTCTAGCCCCGGTACGTCTTCCAAAGATGCTGCGCCATGAACAAGAATTTTCATGCTTCCTACCGCCTTTACTTGGGATTTGCTTTCAGGTTTGGCTGAACCCAGCCGGCCATTAACATTCGATGGACGGCATACTACCGCTGCCGGGCCGCGTCGAGCCTACCAAATCATTCCAGCCCGTTAACCGTTTGGCCAGTGTTGGAAAGCCAACCGGTATCTTGATACCTGGGATTCGAGATCAGGCCTTAGCCTATGCGGTACGATGTTGCGCAAGCCTTTGTGAAATCGCCTGAAATTTGACCGTTTCCCGATCTTTGAAGATTTTTTTCACTTCGGTTAACACTCCGGAAAGCATTTCAGGTCGAAAATAATGTCGCCGAAATAGCAACTGCGAACGAGACGAGTGGGGACGATGGCACTGGACTTAAGCGATTTGACTGTCCTTGTGGCGGATGCGAATCCTAACATGCGGCAGCTTATCAAAAACATTCTGTGGAGCTTTGGGATCAAGCGTATCCACGAAGCGTCCGATGGTTCTGAAGCGATCGTCGAGTTGCGTCACGCGCCGTTCGATTTGATCACCTCGGATAGCGAGATGCAGCCAGTCGACGGAATTGATATGACCCGCTTGCTGCGCACGGCGCCGGACAGCCCCAACAAATTTATCCCGATCATCATGATCACCGCCCATACCGAGCGCAACCGCATACTCGAGATGCGTGACGCCGGCGCCACTGAACTGCTGGCCAAGCCGGTTAGCCCGCTCGGCCTCTACAAACGCATTGAAAATGTCGTCTTGCACAACCGACCGTTTGTCAGTTCGACGCGCTATACCGGGCCTTGTCGCCGACGGTGCGAAATTTTTGCTAATTTTGTGATTTCACCATAATCTCTGGATGTACACAAAATTTCGTGTTTTTTAGCTAATTTTTCAACTATTGGTTCAGAAAACAATAGTTGTTTTGGAGTAAGAATGTCAATCCAGATTTTCAAGTATTTTCTTAATTATAGTAAGTTCAATAAGTTTTTCTTAGTCTAATACTTGCTCTAAATGTATGGGGGGAGCAAAAGTTGTCGTTTATGGACTTAGTACTGAAGGATATGCAATTGCATCTCAAATGGCAATTAAAGGTGCAGATGTGTATATTATAGATGAATCAACTCCTTCTGCAATTTCACTAAAGGCTGAAATTGCTAAAACATATCCAAATGTTTCTTCTTTAAAAGAAGATGAACCATTATTGGCAATGGAACCAATTGATGTAGCAATTTCTAAAGCACAATATCTGTTCTTTACTCCGAGAATTAGGAAAACTGGACAAGACATTAAAACTGAGATTCATTCAAAATTCAAAGATGCAGTTTCTTCTATGAAAAAAAATAGCTCAGTGATTTTTACTTTACCTACAGGTTTTGGAGGTAATAATGAAAATATTTCATTACTTGAACATGTGACAGGACTTCATACAGGAAAACAAATTTCATATTTTTATTATCCTCTGGAAGATCTAAATGAACAACCAAAAATCATTGGTTCATTTAATGGAAAAGAAGATACCGTATTGTCTGATTTACTAACCACCGGTAAAAAAGAGAAAAAATTTGTAGCAATTTCATCGTCAGAACATTTTCATGCAATTGATGTTCTATCAAGATTCTCTAGTTTATGTAGCGTTCTAGAAGTTTGTAAATATGCTCAAGATGATGTCACAAAAAATGATCTTTCATCTGATGATTTCCAAGAAATATTTCTAGATAACATGGTGAGTGGTTTATTTGATTTAAAATCTCTAGGCTTCTGCTTAAAACCAACTTTATCCCCTATTTCCCAACCCCATGTCAATTGTGTTACTTTCACACGCTTCAGTTAATTAAACTAATGAACTATTACTTTACCCCATAAAATAAAACCTATCCACAATTTTCTTCTTTGTTGTTTCAAAACATGAAACAGGCGCGCTATAGCAATGTTACTTTGCCTCAAATCACAGCGCTTTTTATTTGTTAGCAACATATTTGACGGTAAGAACAGTTTCCTTCTGTTTGGCACCGACTGATTGCCATATGGATGCTGCTAGTAATTGGGAAACTTTATCATTGCATTGCAGTTTTCATTTATAATCGTCGCGCAACGACCCGGAAGAGGACAAATTTACTAGCGTAAAATGTATCGGAACTTATGAAAGGTAAACTAATTATCACATTTACATAGCCCTTCACATCTTGAAGATGAACATGCGTTATGATTCTTGTTTACAGGTCACTCTCAGGGATAGAGGAGAAATCCATGAACTACAAAACTTAAGGCCTGGACTGTAGAGGAAAAAGATCTGTAATTTCCCGTCTTTAGTCTCCTCAACGGTAGCTACCTACCAGGCAAATTGCAATCAAATCAGTAAACTCAAATAGGGAACTACGGAAAATAGCTGGCAACCTTCCCTCTGTGACATCTGATTAAAAGAGGACTAACTTAAGCTGCTCAGGGGAATTTTTGCTGTTGAATAAAAAGCTCGATTTTAAAGTAAGCACTATTTTCAAATTGAAGCTAGATTAGGCTCCCAGGCCTACTTCCGATACATTTTCATGGAAAAATAAGTAGAGTTCCCAGGGGTCTAAAAGTGTTGTCAAATATACTTTCATAAGCGATTTCTATTTGTCATTACAGTCGAGATTATTTTATTTTCTGTGTTTGGGAATGAGGCAAAGGGATAGTACAACGTTTGTAAGCTTGCCATCGATCACGGTTTCGGTGAGCGTGGTGCCAGAGCGCGGCATCCCCACCACATAGATCGGGCGCGGGCCTTCTGGAGCGGTCTCAGCCGGGGTGATCTGGCCTGGGAAGGCGGCCATGATGCGGCTGAACTGGCGTTCGCTTTCCTCGTAGTCATAGGGGGTCTGCGCCGCCATACAGGCGTTGGCCTCGTCATTGTGGGCTGCAAAGGCCTCCTTGTCGCCGGCCTGATCGGCAATCCGGGCCAGAGCAAAGGCGGCGTTGGCGCGGTCGAGCGAGCGGGCCGGTGCCGCCTTGAGCGCTTTCTGTGCGATGGGCAGCAGCTCTGCGTTCTGCTCGCGGCTGTTGATGCGGGCCAGCATCTCCAGCACCTGGGTGTCCTTGGGGTCCAGCTCCAGCAGCGCCAGGCAGTGGCCGCGGGCGGCGGCGGAGTCGCCGTTGGAGATCAGCTGGCTGGCCAGGCGCCTGCGGGCCTCAATGTTTTGCGGCGCCACGGCGACGGCCTTTTGTGCGGCCTCGGTGGCCTCATCCTGCCGCATCAGGCGGGCGAGCAGCAGGCTGGCGTTCTGCAGCGCCGCCTTTTCATCGCCCAGCGTGTTCCATGCGGTGGCGCGCAGCCGCAGCATCCGCGGCTGGCGCGGGTCGCGGGCCAGCGCGGCGGTGGCGGTCTCAATCGCGGCCTCTGCGTCGTTCATCACCAGATGCGCCTGCGCCTGCAGATACAGTGCCGCCTGATCTCCGGGCTGGTCCTTCAGCACCCGCTCCAGCAGCTTCATCGCCGGTTCGCCCTGCTGCAGGAACAGCAGCGTCTGCGCCAGGTTCTTGCGGGCGTCGTGAAAGCCGGGGGCCAGCGCCAGCGCCTTTTTGAAATAGGGCACGGCATCGCGGTGCTTGCCGAGGCCGGACAGGGAGATGCCGGCGATATTGGGAAAGTCCGGGTGGCTGGAAGAAGGTACACAAAACAGACTTCCATGGTTTCCCAGCTGAAAAATTACAACGCAAAAATTCACAACAACCCTTGAAGAAATCTTTAGTGCCAAGGAATATAACTGAGATATGAGTTTTGCAATGACAACCATTCGATATAAAGTACTAGGAGATTCAAGAACATCATAAACTCTGCACTTCACATCAGAACAATTAAATAAAACAGTGCAAATGTGTTGTAAATTTGTCAATTCAAAAATTGTTTGTGTATGCCATTGACATTGTATTAATATTCTCAAATTGCAACATTTAACAAAAAAAAAAATCAAAATTATTTCAAAAATATTCTGGTAATTATGTTGAAGCATTCTCCTTCTAAACTAGCTTACAGAATTTATAGAACTCCTTTGAACATTGTTGCAAGAGTGCTTTAAAATTTGACTCAAACCTCTTTTGATAAGAAACCCTCGTTTCAGGCCGATCCTCACTTTCTACGTTTTTTTAAGGGATAATGTTTACTTAGTTCAAAAGAAATACACAAATTTCATTTTTTTTTTATTATTCAGAAACGATTCTTCTCCTGTCTTACCAATTCGAGGAATGACGGGAATGACAAGTTGAGGAATAGGGAAAATTTTCCCTATTCTCTTTAGTTAACTAAAGTTAAAATTGCTCCCTTATAAAACATAGATAGTAAGGAAGCTGAGGTTTTCTTGTTAAAGCAGGCCTTTTGTTTGGCTGGTTAAAATTGGTTTCAACGTCTTTTTGTTTTTCATTCATATTCGATGCGCCAAGCTCTTAAAAAACTTGGACAAAAAGTTTTCCGACACCGCCTGAAAAAGAAGATAAGGGAAAATGGATTAAAGAACGTTAAAAATGTGGATAACTTAGTAAAAACAAGCGAAATTTTGATTAACCTAAGGTGTCGATAAAAGTAATTTAACGCAATTAAAATATTCTAGTTTGTACGAATCACTACTCTCTTTTTTATATCTTTTTCAGGGCAGATTAGGTAGATCCTTATCTAGGCATTTTTGATAGACTCATTTCTGGCCCGTTTTTTGCATTGACGCCCTGAGCAATACATAGACAATATGTTCCTACACAGCGCGATTTACTATAAAAATGTAATTTTTTCACCTACATGTTATTTCCATGTTGTGTAAAACCACATAAATAATCAAAACATTTTTGAGCAAAATACTTAACAATAGTAGTAGCCTACAAACGACAAGTTATAAGCCTGGCACTGAAGAGAATAATAAGGAAGCATAAGCAAACAATTCCGGAGGGTGTCGATTTTTGGCTCAGATGAGAATAGTACGTTGTACAAGCAAATATTTAGCCAAGGAATGAATTAGGTGGGTACAAATTTAAACTTAAAATGGTCTCATTAATATGCAACGTCCAGAATGAAAAAACTGCAACATCAAGTAACTAAATTTGACCAAAGGAAGTGATAGCAAATCCCGCCTTCTGATTAAGGCAAAGCCAGACATCTAGCAGTTTTACTTACGGCCTCACTTCATCCATGTGGGCTCATAACTGTATATGGTGTATCTCATTCAAACCTATTTTTGTGAGGAGTCTGTTTCCATTATTGACGTTGGATGTATATCTAATCATAATTCACAATTAAATAGCATCATTAAATGACCTCAAGAACACTTTTTTGAGGGTGGTCAGGAAATTGCCCCCTCCCTTCCTAAATATCAAAGATTGTGTGCTAGGAATGGGTTAGCATAGGCTTTTTTTTTAGTCGGAAATCCTCTCACCCTAAGACAGTTTACTTTAATTAAATTTGTGAGACATGTCATAATGGTGCAAATGGGAAGTGTCTCATGTTGTGGGCTATTGACGCCAAAATTTCAGTTTCAGTCTTTATTTTTTCGTGCACCCATCACGGCGCTACTGAACCCCCAAAGGCATAACGAAGCAGGATGCACTCAAAAAAAAAGCCCTGCCCAACGGTTTTTGTATGTGCCGCATCGGCGGCCTGAATGTCAACGAAAGACGGGTCTTTTCAAGGCCGTTGGTTGTTGCCATAACACCATGAAAGGGCACCGCTTTAGCAATCGGGGGCACCAGCTCTGCTATCGCTTCACGTGCTGGACCAAACCCGGACATTCGGGTCGCTGCCCGCTTCGACCCATCTTGGAGATCAAAATGACAGAACTCACCGACCAGCAGAAAACCGAATTCGAGGCCGCCGCTTTTCGAACGTTGGTCGCGCATTTGCGCAATCGAACCGACGTTCAGAACATCGACCTGATGAATCTGTCGGGATTCTGCCGAAACTGCCTGTCCAACTGGTACATGGACGCCGCGACCGAAGCCGGAGTCGATCTCAGCAAGGCCGATGCCCGGGAAATCGTCTACGGCATGCCCTATGACGAGTGGAAATCGAAGTACCAGACCGAAGCAACGGACGAACAAAAGGCAAAATTTGCCGCCTCTCGACCTGATCATTGAGGTCGTGCCGGTTTGGTCTTGACGAACCGGCCTGACCGGGGCACCAGTCGACAGCCTTAGAACAGCACACAGGAATCGCCTTATGTTGGAGACCCAGGGAGTCGCCCGAGATCAGCTACGCGCCTTTGTTGAGCGGATCGAGCGGCTGGAAGAGGATAACCCGGTGCGCCGGCGCGCACTCAGCATCACGCGGCTCGTCGCGGATACAGAAGCCTAGCGCAAGTTGAATAATGGTGACATCGTGCTGGCCATAGACGACAACGTCGTGACGTCCTACCGGGACCTGGAGCAGGCGGTGCAGAAGCCGGAGGGCCGTGTCACCCTGTGGCGCAATGACGCGGTGCAGGAACTCACCGTCGACAATATTCCGGAAGGGACGGGAGGGGGGAAGGAGTCACAAGTCGCAAACAGCCATATTTCAAGGACAAAACATAGGAGTGACATAAGCAGACGTAGAAAAAGCGAGTCAACGCCCTGAACCCCAGGGAGGGTACCAAATCCAGATCTACCACTGTGTAGCGTTTCGTCAGTGATACTTCATTCCGTGTTTTTATAATCAGTTCCTAAAACTCATTTTCAAAGCCCTTTATATCCTCTCTTAATTCTTGCGCAGTTACTTTTTTGCCCCCCCCCCACCTTATAATAAAATTTGAAAAAGACATCAGAACTAAAAGAAAGTCACTTCTTTCATCAATTTCTATTCTTAGCCTTTTTACAGTCAACTAGAGCGATTTTCAGGTTATGTCACCATTGTAACTCCATTTTGTTTTTTGGTCTACCTCTGAATTGGTTCTAGGTTGCAAGCACTTGCACGTTTTTATTTATTCACCCTCCCCCCAAAAAAAGAATCCCATCTTAGAGCATTTTACATTTTAGTAGCTACATTCAAAGTCTTTATATCTGAAACAAGTTGGAAGCCCAATGAGCACGTAAGAAGTTTAGGAGGATTCAAGGAGAGGGATGTTCCATCTAAGGTTAAGAATTATTCTGCGGTCACGAAGCACACTCATACAACGTTTTACATCGAGATGGGATAATAAAAAACCCTTCTCTTGG
>JAAAKM020073195.1:173448092-173464535 GCA_010016025.2 Alatinidae sp. Z8VKAUB7J3 | reverse complement strand
GATTTACAGCATATTTTTTGAAAATAGATAAGATTATCAAGAGTAAAATAAGATTTATCAGTCCCAAAACAAAAAACATCAAAAATCACCCCCCCCCACATGGCTCTATGGTCGGGAATACAAAGAGAAAGAAGAAAAAACAAAACAAACAAATGACAAAAAAGAAACAAAAGCAGAAAGGGAGAAAAATAAAACACACAACTACTAAAAAGGAAAAAAAAATAATCAGCCGCCAACTGACTTAGATGGTGCAGTGAAGATTTTGTTGCTACGCTACCCCATCTGCTCACGTTAGGTCAGCGCAGCCCCAAACCATACCAGTTTTCAATACCCTTTGCCCTTAGACCCGTTATTTTTTCTAATATTTCGACCAAAAGCTTTGACGGCACAACTGACCAAAGCAAAACCCGTTACTTCATCCAGATGCTCTGCCTGTTGTGCCTCCAGTGCTGCTGCATGCTCCATCTCCCACTGGCGTCTCTGCTTCTTAAGCTTCTCCCTATGAGCGTCGGAACGAGAAGCATAATTGACCAAGGCGAATTCGAGGAGCGCGCCGAATACAAATGTCAAACAAACACCAGTCCAAACATCAATTGCCTGTAAAAGGAAAGACATATCTACAAAGAGACTGTTATAGAGGATGCTTTTGGAACAGTTCCAGAATAGATTGTTGGAAATAATGCTACACTGAATAAAATCCTTGGCACGGTTTATCTCGCTGCAGAATGTTTAATTTGAGACGTACACGAAACACTAAGGCTAAAAACCGAAAGACCAGACAAAACCGATGCAGTTGAAATGTTTGTAAAATGCAAGCATTGGCTTTTGAGTGGCAGTTCTTACTAATAAGATAGAGGTTTTTCAAACCAAAGTAGTGAGTGACGACGAAACTAGGGAAAAAAGAAAAATTACCCTACATAAAACTGAAAAAAACATTCCAAAAGAAACAAATAAAGATTCAATTTCTGAAAGTTTGAACATAAAAGAAAGCGAATAGTGTACAAAAAACAATGTTTACGTCAAAAAGTCATAAATAAGTTAGTCTTACAATAAAGAAATCAGCTTCACTCTTTACTTCTTCCAATGAAGTTTTTATTTTCTTGAAATTCATCTTTATTACCTTTCTGTTTTTAATTTTCTTTCAAATTTTGAAAAAAATCCACACTCTAGTTTCAACCGATTTTGAACGGGGTTATTCATTTACTAAGCCTTCAATACCATGAAAACTTTAGATATTTGATTGGCTACATGCTATACATATTTACGAATAGAAATACAACATTAAACTCATTGAAATAGAACTGCAAACATAGAGAGTTGAGATTATTTATTCCCAAGAAACTAAATGTGGCATTTTTTTTTAAATTATACCAAACCAAACGAGATGACTTTGTGAATTACAACAATTATGTCTGACAGCAACTCATGAGATATTCCCATACAACATCTTAAAAAAATATAATTCCTTCAAATACCGATAAAAAAGATCACTTCTAGTTGCAACAGAATGCGGTTGTAGCTACAAAAGAAAAAAATAATGCGGCCGGACTTTCTGTTTGTTTTAAAATCGAATTTCTTAACTACGAATTTTGCCAAGAACTGCATTTGGAAAAAGCAGTCCATCGGAAACTTAACATTTCCATACCTTTTATAATAAATATTCTTCAATCCACTAACAAGCCTCATTGTTGAATTGACCTTTCCTGCTGGCTCTGTAAATAAGAAGAACAGTATAAGGATGATTTAAATTCTTCGATATTAAAAGATCAATCTAAAAGTGGTATCAGTATCCTTTTGGCTTGCTCAGTCATCGAGAGCTTAGCTCCCTGGCAACAGTTTTCTCCTCATGCTTTTAGCTTTTATTCCTAAAATCAATTTTTCGGGCTAAAACTCTATTTTTTTCTATCAAGAGGCAATAACAGTACCAAGCGCTGTTATGGAATTACCCCAATCCTTTAGCTTCTTGCATTTGTGATTCAACAGCAATTTATGATAACATCATAGGAGTGTGATAATCAAAGCGGTTCCTTTCCCCCTCCTCCCTTAAAGTATACACAATAGCACAAAACGAAACAAGACAACAATCGAAACTATCAAGAGGCAATATCAGTACCAAGCGCTCTGACATGGACTTCTTTTTATCTATCCTTTACATTATGGTCCAAGCCCCCAAATGTCAGAGTAAAAGCAGCTTCGGAATAGTATCCATATTGTTTTTGACGCAATGGAAGGTAACTCTCGCGATCTAGTTCATTATCACCTACAGCTTCCATTTGCAACCAAGCTTACATAAAAGGATCTATACTTCAGAAAAAAGACATAAGAAGCAGAGATTCCTTCTACAGCGTAATATTAAAATGAAAACACCTGACTTTAGCGCCTCTAGTGGGGAATGGCAAATCTTTCTTGGAAAACATAAAAGGTGCCAAGTCTATTCTAGAAATTTGTACACATTGAAGAACCAACTTGATATATTTCAAGAAGTATCCTGTACCAACTTAATACTGCTGAAAAGTATCCCCTTAGAGATGTTAGACAACAGTGGGATGTCTAGAACCAGAATTTACTTAACTTTGCCATCAACTTATTTATCTAGAGAAAAATGTACGGTGAGATAAACTTACGCAATGAATCCTGCTCGCCCAGTCGGTTGCTGTTGAGCCCGCAAGAACTGCTGATAAAAAAGCTGGGCAGATCCCAACTCAGGGTTCGTCCTTCCTCCAGAATTTTGTCGAACTATCTCAGGCTAGAGGAGAAAAGAAATAACAGGGATTAGACAATGAAACACTTGACAAGTCAAAACTATAACGTCTTTTTTTTATAAATCTCCATAAAATAACACTAACCTACTTTTTAAGCACTCAGAACATCAATCTACATAAAAATGTGCTGTCATAATAATGCGCTGTCAAGAAACTATTCTTAACAGAGATTTTTAGGTTACTTTTTGCATTTTTGGAAGATTTTATCTCATTTTTCTCTGCAATGTCATTAACGAATTGTTGCACTGTTTTTTCATGAAAAAATGTCCAGGATATTTAAAGATCTCCCTATCGGGGTATGTTCGGCTTTTACGTCGTCACCTTCGGCATCTGCTTCCGCCCCGGACTCTGTTGCAACTTCGTCCGCGGGGACTTCATCTTTGATCGCGCCTGTTGACGTATGTGAGTGTTCCAGTTTTTCAAGAATGGTTGCCAGACTGCCAGGGTCCAGGCCCGCTGCTAACATCGCATCGATCGCGTACTGGTCGGCTTCGCGTTCAAGTTCTCTGCTGTACGCCATCTGACCGACGACCAGCGGCAACGAAACGATGAGTTCCCCAGCCCCCGAAAAGTCTCCCACTAGAACAGAAAACAGAACCACCCATGCGGAGTTCTGCAGGATAGACGTTTCCACGTGACGCAGTTCGGCATGCCCGATTTCATGCAGATAAACCGCCAGCAGTTCCTCGTCGTTGTCTGCAAGCTCGATCAGCTCATCGGTAAACACAACCGTTGTACCGCTCAAACACAGCGCTTTGGCGCCGAGTTCCTCTGCTTTTCTGAAGCGAATGTGTTCCACGTCCGCATAGCTTCTGAAGTATTCGGTCAGTTGGTCCTGACGCTCTTGGGGCAGTTCTGTTGGCTCAAGAATTCGGTCCAACGTCACCATGGTAGATTCGGCGAGCTGGTTTGACACAGAAGCCGGGGCGTTCAGCGCGACGGTCCGAGCAATTGCGGGCACCCCGAAAATGGCGAACAAAATGGCAAAGCCGAAAGCCACAAAAGCTGCCGCCACAGCGATATGGGTTTTACTTTCGAGTTTCGCGATCCAACCAGAGCGATTGCCGATGCCAAGGCCTTGAATCAGTTCGTCGACCTCGTCGTTGTAGCGGGTGACGAACCGCTCACGTGTGCCCCAGCTTAAGTTGCGCGGCGTGCTGCCCAGCCGGTCGGACACTTTCAATTGCTCAGGTTCAATCTCCAGAACCTGATCGAGAAAACAGACCAGAATCAGACCCACCTCAGAAGCTGACGATCTAATGATATCGTGGAGGCCGGATCCCACTAGTTTTCAGGAAAGCTTTAAAGTAAGTAAATAGTCTGTGTGTTATTTTGCATGACTGTTAATTGTACTTTAATAAATAGAGACTCGAATGGGTCAGGTAGAATTCATGTCGCCAAAAAAGATCAAAATTACTGCCTCGGCTTGGTTAGGTCGCAAAAATAAGAATTTTTTTTTTTTTGAACAGAAAAATACCTCAAGAATAGACTTATTTTGAATGTGTAATAAGTTTATGGTTTATCCTTGATGAGACAGCAATATCTTCCTCTGTTTGTAGGTATATTTTGCAGCAAAAATAAAGTAAACTCCTAACTAGTAATGATTGAAACTTTTCTCACTTTCTGGGATTTTCCGCTTCGCTCCTCCGATATTTATTACTGCTTGGCATTTTGCTTGGATTTCTATTTTTCAGCCAAACTTCAAGGTCAGTACTGGGTCATTTCACCCCTTCTCTGTACGTGCGTGCGTGCAATGTGATTTGCTTGTCGCGTCGAATTGCGTGAACGCGTCGAAGTAATCTGTTGCGTGTTGTTTCATAAAAAATTGCTGAAATATATGTTTGATTTTGTTTTAAAGTTTGCTAGTTGGTAGCTAGTTTCTTATTATGAAAACAAAGTAGCAAAACCATCTCTTGATTTGTGTCTGCTAAGAAGGTATGTGTAATATCAAATATTATCTGATTTTGGGGTTTCAACTTGAAGTCAAATTTTATATTCCGAAAGACGGGATTGCTTAAGTTTAATCCAGGTGGCATCAGAATTGCACAAATTTAGTTTTTCGTGATCATATTTTTAAAACTAGACTTGTTCAGAATATTTTAATTAGCATTTCGTACAATGACTGATTTTAGGAAGTACAAAAATGTCTAAAATACATGTCAATGACAAGAAACTCGAGAACAGGTTGCCGCACGAGTGGCCAACACCGTTGGCCGAACGCCGGTCTTTGACATTCACACCCATCTCTACGACCCCGCCTTTGGCTCCCTCCTCCTGTATGGTATTGATGAACTCCTGACCTACCACTACTTGGTCGCCGAGACGTTTCGCTACACTGAGCTAAGCTACGATGCGTTCTGGAGTCTCAGCAAAGAGCAACAAGCCGATCATATCTGGGACCAACTCTTCATCCAGCACTCCCCGATCTCCGAAGCCTGTCGCGGCGTGCTCACCACCCTCAACCGACTGGGTTTGGACGCCAACCAACGCGATCTCCCCGCCATCCGCCGTTGGTATGCGGAGCAACAACCCGGGGAATTCGTGGATCGGTGTCTCGAGCTCGCCCAAGTCCGCCAAGTTTGCATGACCAATTCTCCCTTCGATCCCGAAGAACGCCCCACCTGGGAATCGGCCTTCAACCGCCATGAACGGTTCGTCGGCGGCCTACGGATCGACCCACTACTGCTCGATTGGGAAAACACAGTGGCCGATCTGAACGATCAAGGATTTGCCACAGGCGCCGAATTGACCGACACGAACGTGGCGGTGATCCGACAGTTTTTGGAACATTGGACCCGACGGATTGAGGCGCGCTACCTCATGGTTTCGCTCCCTCCGACCTTCGACTACCCGCGAGACGACACCGTGACTCGGCTCCTCGATGCGGCGATTCTCCCCCACTGCCGGGAACACGGACTCCCGCTGGCACTCATGATCGGGGTGAAGCGGGCGGTCAATCCGCGCCTCCAACTCGCGGGGGACGGCATGGGGCGGAGCGATCTCGCGGCGCTGGAACGCTTGTGCCAGCAGCATCCGGAGAACAAGTTCTTGTGCACGGTCCTGGCCCGTGAGAACCAACACGAACTCTGCGTCCTGGCCCGAAAATTCCCCAATCATCCCTAGCATTTTCTTATCACAGTTTTTTCCCCATAAGGTTCAAAATCCCCTGCTTGCATCTCATTTCAGCAGAGGGTCTATTCCTCAAGTTCCATTTTTATACAAAATAAACGTAAGATAATAAAAGGCCAGTACCCTTTGGAGGGAGAAGGAGAGTAGGTAGGCAATTAAAACCACCTTCCCAGGTTGTATTTAAGACCCTGAATTTATGTCTAAAAGTTCCACTGACCGAACTCAACTATTTTCTAGGATGGGAAAAAGCTACTGCTTTTTTTTTACCATTTTTGTTTCCAACCCTACCGTAAAGTCTGAAAGACATGTTGCAATTTTTACCATCCGTTTCTTTTTAAAGCTGCTGCTCTAGAATAACACAACATTTTGCGAATAATTCAATAAATTGGCCAGTAAACATTCTACCAAAGCCCCATCAGTCATTCACAGACCTGACCTAACAATTAGCTTATACAAACAATCAAATAAATTCCTTGTGCAACTTAAACAGAGACAAGACATTTACCTTATGAAGCATTAGGCGTCTGATGGAAGCTAGAATGTATTTGTTACCTCCCACAAAGGCCTTGCTTCTTCATTGATGTAATTCTTCAGGTAAATTGAATTTTTGAAGCAGTTGTTCCTTTAGGATGAACAAGTTTAGGACTAACTATTCTGTATTTGTCCATTGAAGAAAGCATTTTTGTATTTTCTTTGAAAATAATTGAAAAACGACTATATTGCCCAAACCCCTACGCATTGAAAATTACATTTTGTTCCCTCACCGATATTTTTGTGAATTGACTACATTTATAGGCCTTGGGGAGGGGGCCTCAACTTCATTGATTTCCTGAACACTTCCTAATCAAATTATTTAGCCTTTTTTACAATTACCCTCTCCCTTTCCAGGAAAAGAAACTCAAGACTTCCAATATAGTTTTTCATTAAAATTAATAGTGAAACTTGATTACGAAAAAAAATTGCAGGAATTTTACAAATCGAACCTGAAACCCCTCAAAAATAGCGCAGCAATTAAATGGACAGTGTGCCATTGGAATTGCCAAAGTCTATACTCCTAGAAAGAAGAATTTAAGCTCCCTTCTCTCCTGAACAACAATGAAAATCAACTTTCTGAATGGAAAACACTAGCTGTGCATGTAACGGAACCCCCATTCAACTCAACCCCTGATAACTCACTCTCTCTTTAACTCGATTGAGCTCAAACCCCACACAACACAACCCTCAATCAACTTAACTGAGTTGACTAAACTGAGTTGAATTAGGGTTGAGTGGCATGGGCGTTAGGTGGTTCAGGTTAATGGAAGTTGAGGTGATTGGAAGCTGAGTTGAATGGCAGTTGAGTTAAAAGAGGTTGAGTTAAACTGGGGTTGAGTTCCACCCAATCTTGAAAGTGGTTCTAAGGCATAACGTTGAAGCTGCACTGGGCTATATATTTATTTGTAATTTGTCAGCTAATAATGGTATGAATGTTGCAGTCTAAACTTTTCGATAGATCATCAGCAGATGACGACCTCTTTAATTAACAAGATAGGTACTGCCCAAGTGAAGGGGTTTTTTCTACCACAAAACAATAATTTTTGCCCAAAGAGGGTTTTCTTTATCTTAACAATGACTATACATTGTGCAGATTAATTCTCATAGTTTGACGTTAATGTCACTGTGAGGTCAACCTTTGTTCATAAAATCGTCGGCTGATAATGGCATATGCGCTGCAGTAACTAATTAGGCTCTTCATCAATCACCGTGAAATCATTTTTAAGCAAGAAACGAGATTGTGCCAGAGCAAAGTAGTGTTTTCTACCACAAATCCCCTCTTTCACAGTCCCTTAGTTTCTTAGTCTCTTTTGTAGTCTCTTTGAAAATGGACAGTTTTTCTTTTCCTTAAAGTGATTGTTTGGCCTATTGATAAGAAAGAAAATGTTGTTCAGCTTAAATCCAAGGAAAGCCTCCCCCACGCTGATAACATTTTCGATACGTCTCAAAATTCAGCTTAACAATTTTTGTTCTGACTGCATACATCCTTACGTTCTAAGCGCCAATTCCTCCGCACAAATTTTCCAACGGTCACCAAGATGTTCAAAGCACTTCCTGTGCATTTATTTTTGAGCAACAGGTGAAATAGCCTAAAACTTTGATCCCGTGGCCCTTGCCTGGCCTCCCTCGACAGAAAAGCATCATACCAAGATACAGGCTCGAAAAGTAGTTTGACAGGTCTTAAATTAAAATGATCAGTCTATCTTTAGCAGCAGATTAGTCCATCTGGTGGGTGTGGAGTTGTTAAGCTCTCTAGCCCGCATCGTCTACAAGACAGTGGGAGCCTTATGTCAAGTTAAGTACATTGATGTTGTATGTTACAAATTTGAGAGAAAATTTCTTATCTAAAAAAAGTTACGTATTTGAGCAAACTAATCTGTATCATCTTTACTTAGTTTGCTTTATCATGCTCGTATATACAGATTGATCTAGTCTTCAAAACAAGTCCTCATTCAAAGCGGAAAGTAAATAAATTAACTAATTTCTTATTTTCGTTCGGCTTATCTCGAAACGGACCTTTTATTAAAGACAGAGAAAACTATTATAACAAAATATTAAATAAGCTAATAGAGAAAGAAAAAAAAAGAAAAGCAACCTACTTGCTACTACAGCTTAGGGTCCATTAGTAAGTAAAAGGGTACTGGGTGAATTAATTAAAAGGACTAGCAAATGGTGCATTAGTAAGTCGCATGGGGCTACATTTCTTTTCCCAGGGTCTTATCCAGATATAAGGGTTCAAACTTTACGCAGCTAAATTGAAGTGACTACTGATCGGACAGTGACTTCTTGAAGTCGCCGAACCCCTTGCCGGCGAACTCGGCGACCACGTTTTCCATGGTGCGATCGGACAGGGCCGCGTAGATGGTGATCAGATTGGCCGCTTCCGGTCGGCCTTCCAAGTCGTCAACGGTTTCCGGTAGCGGGTGCGGGTCGGTCTTGGCGCGCCGGATCTTTTGCGCGATGTCGTCGGGTCCGTCGGTCATGTTGATACGCGAATTGTCCGATGGGACCGACTTGCTCATCTTTTTCGAGCCGTCGCGCAGGCTCATGATCCGGGCCGCCTCGTCTTGAATCCTGGGCTCCGGCAGCGGGAAGAAGTCGACGCCATACATCGAATTGAAGGCTTGGGCGATATCCCGGGACAGCTCGATATGCTGTTTCTGATCCTCGCCGACTGGAACGTCGGTGGCCTTGTAGGCGAGGATGTCGGCGGCCTGGAGAACCGGATAGGTATAGAGGCCGACGAAGGCGCCGTCGCGATCCTTGCCGGCCTTCTCCTTGAACTGGGTCATCCGGTTGAGCCAGCCGAGCCGGGCGACGCAACTGAAGATCCAGGCCAGTTCCGCGTGTTCCGGCACCTGACTCTGGTTGAAGATGATGCAGTGCTCCGGGTCGACGCCGCCGGCGATCATGCCGGACGCCACCTCGCGGGTCGCGCGGCGCATCGCCTCCGGGTCCTGGGGCAGGGTAATCGCGTGCAGGTCGACAACGCAAAAGATGCACTCATAATCCTTTTGCATCCGCGCCCAGTTTCGAATCGCGCCGAGATAGTTGCCAAGCTGCAGGTTTCCCGAGGGCTGAATGCCCGAGAAGATCCGATTCATGGGAGCGATCCTCGTTGCGTTGACGATGGCCGGTCTTATCACGGTGGCGGCGCGCGCGGTCAAGGGGCTGGCGTGTCGCGTTGCCTAGGAGCGACCAACCCGGCCATTTTTTAGAGTTTTGGTTACTATTGAGCTGGAATCACTCCTTACTACAGTTCATTGCCACAAACTGTTTGAAAGTTCATTCTGCTCTTTGCAATAAGCTTAAAGCAGAGCTTGATAGAATGAAGAAAGATGGTGTCATAAAGAAGGTGAGTGTCCCCACTGAATGTATCAACTCCATGGTGGCCATTCAAAAGAAAGATGACGCCCTCTGTCTCTGTATTGACCCTGTGAATCTCAATAAACTCATCTGAACACCCCACTACCCTATTCCAACGTTAAAAGAACCTACATCCAACTTTCATGGAGCAAAGTACTTTGCAAAGCTAGATGCACATTCAGGTTACTGGTCATTGTTGCTTGTCAAGGTATCCTCAGACCTAACTACTTTCAACACTATCTTTGAAAGATACTGTTTCAAGTCTACACTGTTCAGCATTATATCAACACAGGGCAAGTTCCAGAGGTGCATTGAGAAAGTTTTTGAAGGTCTCACTGGCTATATAATTATCAGATAATCTGCTTGTTTTTGGTTCAACCCTGGAAGAGCATAATCAGTGTCTTGTTCCCATCTTAAAGAGGGCAAGAGCAAAAGTGGTAAGATTCAACCTAAACAAATGTAAATTTGGTGTACAAGAGGTAACATAGTTTTGCCACATTATTGACAAAAAAGGGATGTGCATGATTCAGAGAAGCTACATGCAAATTAATGCAATGCCTAAGCCAGCAAACAAAGAAGAGCTGACCACTCTCCTTGAAATGCTGAATTACTTAGCCAGATACATCCCCAATCTATCAACAAAGTGTAAGGATCATTGTGACATCTGCAAAGACAAAGACATTGTTTGAGAAACAAAACCTGATGCTGCCTTAAAGGAAATAAAGGGCTTCATGGTGTCACACATTTGTTTCTTTGGTCACCAAAGTACCTCAAAGTACCTAAAACACACAGAATAGTAAGGCAACAATTAATGGTTCAGAAACCCCCCCTCCCCTTTATGAATATTCCCGTTAAGTTGTATTACCAACTGCCAAAGCCAAGCAAAATATAATATTATTAGTATATATCATAGATCCTAATTTAAAACACTTCCTAAAGAAAATAGTAAGTAATTTGTGAAAGTGCAAGACCTCTAAAAAAGAGACCCAAAAGAGATAAGACTAAGGGCGGCAACGGCATCAAAATATAAAATAACACCTTACAGTTAGCAATTAAAATGAAGAGAATACACGATTAAAGCAGTTTGCAGTAAATTAAAATTACATTGTTCATTTTTTTTTCTATGCCTTAAGCTAAGCTTCCAAAAATAGCTGGAGCGAAACCATGGACTCTGATAAAGAAAAATATGGATAATGGAATGCAGCTTTTGAATCTACAAATAAATAGAAGGAACCATGACCAATAAGATTATATACACCATTGTTGGTTTGATTAATAAAGTGTAGTTAAGTTTTAGGTATTGTTAATTGTGCTAAAATCAAAATAGTATATCAAATCATTGTTTTGAACAGATTTAAAGCGTTCCTGGGATGTATTTTTGTTCAAAAGAATTAATATCTTTTATTTGTCGAAATAACTGTTGAAACTAAAGTAAACGAGTTCTCTGACATTAAATAAACTATGGACCTCAAACGCACTCTAGTGGAATAGAAACAACACATGGAACTAAATCATGGTTTTTATTGTTTGACTTAATTTCTTCTTGGACTTAACCTTTGAAATTAAATATAAAAAAACAAGTTTTTTTTAACTGCAAGTCAACTCTAAACCGTAATCTGCAAACATGTAGTGTTTGGCAAGGGACAGAAAAACTACTTAAAGAAACAAACTCAAGGGAATTAAGTGGCTCAATCCTCACAAATATTCCAACATTCTCTAGCAATAGCAAAGCTTTCAGGCCGATGGTCTCCAGTCGTTGTTCCGAACCCGGCGTCATCCGACGAGTTGGCGACCCTGGCCGGAAGCAGCAGGTCATAGAGTGTCGGCACCGACCCGTTGTGCAGATAGGGCGCCGTCGCCCAGACGCCATTGAGGGGCCGTGCCTTGTAGGCCAGGATGGCATCCGTCTGGTTCAGGCAAATCTTTGCCTCTTCTTTCTTTTGCGGGTCATCCACACCGGGCAAATACTCGGTCATGCTTTCCGCAAAACCCAGAAACCGCGCTCGCGCACCGTTGAAGACATCGCTGAAAATGAGGCCGAAGATGCTGGGCGTCTCGGAAACGATTGCGCCGACCGAGGCATTGACCAGCATCTTGCGGGTGAAATCTTCCCGCTCAATGACATCTCCCGTGTAGGCGAATTCCCACTGGTTCTCGAAATTACCGGCCAGCGACTGATGCAGAAAGGTGTTGCAGGCGGTGAAGACGTCCGTATTCACCTCCGCCAGCGGCGTCATCTGATCGTTTGCCGGTGACACGAGATCATGTGGGCCGAGATGCGCATGGCAACGCGCACAATCGGCCTTGCCCTCGAACAACACACGGCCTCGTGCGACCTTTTCGGCATCAAGTGGCGGCAACACATCTGCCGGCCATATTGGCGACTTCAGTTTGCCCAGCAGCCTTTCCAGTTCGACCATGTTCTGCAGTCGCAGACTGGAACGGTATCCTTTGAAAGCCCGTCGTCTGTCAGCTTCGATATGGGCGAAAACCCCGATGACTTCTGACGTATTGCGCACCAGCGCGCCGAAGTCGGTCTTGTCGCCAAACAGCTCGAATTCTGCAAAGTTCTTGGCGATACCGTTCCATTGGATCTGGCTTTGCTGAGCCGTGTTCCAGACAAACGGATAGCTGACGGGGGCGTCCGACGGAGATGGGACTTATCCCGCCAAGAAGATTGGCGATTTGGATCAAACCACAACAGCGCTCCTCTTTGGTCCGGAAGGCCAGCGAACCGTGGACTACAGCTACAGCCGGGGCTTCCTGACCAATGTGCCCGATATGTTAACGGGCATCGTTTACCATCCACATCAAGCCTTTTTCGCGGAAATTCATCACCGCAACGGCGTCATTGACATCATCGATACCGCCAATAACGGCATCCCGCGCCCTCACCGGCTAACGGCTGAGAGAAACAGCGTAAACCTCTGGGACTCAGGTCTATACAGTTACGACACGGCTGGAAATATTTCCGGTATCGGACCCGACCGCTACGCCTACGACCGTTCTTCAAGACTCACATCGGCGACGGTTGCGGGTGAAAGCGAATCCTACGGCTACGATATTCTCGGCAATCTCGTCAATATGAATGGAACAAATATAGGTGTTAACAACGATACCAACCGGCTCACCAGTGGAGAATACGACAATCGCGGCAACCTCACCTCCTTTGAGAATGTTCAATACCAATACGATGGTTTAAGCAAGATCACACGGGCCACCGAAACCGATACCACCGAGGATTTCATTTATGACGCCATGGATTACCGCATTGCGACCCTGAGTTCTTCAGGTGCCGAATTGTGGACCGTGCGCGATCAGGTCGGTCGAACAGTCAAGGAATACCAAATCGATTTACCCGGCCAACATTTGAAAAATCTCAGGGAATACATCTATGCAGGAGAACGGTTGCTTGGCAGCTTCTATACCTTCGAAGAAAGCGGCACGCCCAACACGGTCCGTCGCCATTACATGGTTGATCACCTTGGAACGCCGCGCTTCATCACGGACGAACTGGGTGACGAGGTTTCCCGTCACGACTATTTGCCCTATGGATCAGAAATCACAGTAGCCCAAGGCGATGACGATCCCGAACGAATGTTTCGGCGCTGTACTTGAAAAAGTCGGGTTGTTAAAACGCGCAGTGAGTTCAATTTTAAAAGGCGCAAAATCAGCGGGGGCAATGGTGACCCGTACTATATTTACTTGCTTCGGTTCTAATCTTATTACCGCGGATCAATACATTTCCATCGTTATGCCAGGTCGTATGTACAAGGATGAATTTAAGAAACGCGGCTTGCATCAATTAAACCTTTCCAGAAGTTTAGAAGACGGTGGTACTATTACCTCGCCATTAATCCCTTGGAACACTTGTGGTGCTTATATGCACAGTGTTTTGGCAGTACATCCATTCGCCTACGCACCATACGCCTTGTTTAACCTTATTAATCCGGTACTTGCAATTATCTATGCGATATTCGGAATTAAGATATTGAGATTGGAGCCACCAGAATCATTGATTCCTAAAACCAAGGAGTCGTAATAATGAGTGCAATATCTAAACCTGAGGCTAAACGATTAGCCGACTATGCTGTGCCTGATTTTCTGATTGATACGGTTAATTTGCATTTTACCCTGCGCCCAGATAATACTCGCGTGGTGAACACCATGACGCTAAGGCGCAATGGCAAACACAAAAACGCGCTTGAACTCGATGGTGAAGGGTTGACCCTATTATCAGTAAAACTCAATCATGAGCACGTTGAGACGCAGTCAACGGTTGATGGATTGATAATTGAGACAGATGAAGACCAATTCACGTTAGAAATTGAAACTGAATGTAATCCAAGCGCTAATACCAGTCTAGAAGGCTTGTACCTCTCTGCAGGTACCTATTGTACCCAATGTGAGGCAGAAGGCTTTCGCAAGATTACTTACTTCCTCGATCGTCCCGATGTCATGGCAGTTTATGATGTCACTATTGTAGCTGATAAATCTGCTTATCCGTATTTGTTGAGCAATGGTAATTGTATTGATATGACTTGGGCGTACCCGAACTGCCGGCCCAGGCCGACGTGGTGGTGATCGGATCCGGCTACACCGGGCTCTGCGCGGCCCTGCAGTGCGCGCGCGGCGGCCGGCACACGGTGGTGCTGGACGCGGAGGCGGCCGGTTGGGGCTGCAGCACGCGCAACGGCGGCCAGATCGGCACCAGCCTCAAGCCCGACTACCACGACCTGGCCCGCAAGCAGGGCGCCGAGACCGCCTTCCGCGTTCTCAAGGAAGGCCACAACGCGCTCGAATGGATCGAGGACTTCGTGACCGGCGAAGGCATCGCGTGCGATTTCGCGCGAGTCGGCCGCTTCCAGGGTGCGCACAACCCGGCGCAGTACGACAAGATAGCGCGCAAGCTGGAACGCCAGCCCAAGGGCCTGGAGGTGGACGCCCACATGGTGACGCGCGCCGAGCAGCACCAGGAGCTGGGCACGGACTTCTATCACGGCGGCGCGGTGTTCAGCCGGCATGCCTCGCTCGATCCGGGGCGCTATCATCAGGGCCTGCTGGAGCGGGTGCGCGCGACCGGCGCGAGCGTGGTCCCCAACTGCGCGGTGACCGGCTTCGCCAAGGAGAGCGGCGGCTTTCGCGTGGCGACCGCGCGCGGCAAACTCACCGCCCGCGACGTGATCGTCGCCAGCAACGGATACACCGGAGCGCTCACCCCCTGGCAGCGCCGCCGGGTGATCCCGATCGGCAGCTACATCATCGCCACCGAGCCGCTCCCGGCCGCGACGATGGACAGGCTGATGCCCATGAACCGGGTGACCAGCGACAGCCGAACACTGGTCTACTATTACCGGGCCGCGCCGGACCGCAGCCGGGTCCTGTTCGGCGGTCGGGTCTCGCTGAAGGAGACCGACCCCAAGGTCAGCGCACCCAAGCTGCACGCCGAGATGTGCCGGATCTTCCCCGAGCTGTCCAATCTTAAGCTCAGAAGGTGAAAAAAGCACATGTCCTAATATTGGCCATGAACAAAATCAGTTTCAGGAGGAAAAAAAAAATCAAGGTATAAGTTTTAAGAAGAGAAAAATCAACATGCAACAAGCTATACGAACAAAAATCGGCACGCAACAAGTTCCAAAAACAAAAATCAAAATCCAACATGTTCCATGAACAAAATCAGTTTCAGGAAGCGAAAAATCAAAATTAAAGTTTTAAGAAGAAATAAACATGCAACGAGTTTAAACGTACAAAAATCGGAACGCAACAAGTGCCATGAACAAATTCAGTTTCACGAGGATAAAAATCAATGTACAAGTTTCACGAAAGGAAAAATCAACCTGCAACAAGTTTCACAACCAAAAATTCAGCACACACCAAGCTCCAAGAACAAAATTATCAGTAACAATTTCAATGAACAAAGTCAGTTTTACGAGGAGAAAAATCAATTTAGAACTTTCACAAAGAGAAAAATCAAAATGTGACAAGTTTCACGAACAAAAGCCATTACGCAACAAGCTCCAGGAGCAAATATAGGCAAGCAACAAGTTCCACGAAAAAAATCAGTTTCACACGGAGAAAAATCCATGTACAAGTTTCAAGAAGAGATAAATCAACATGCAATAAATTTCACAAGCAAAAATCAACACGGAAAAAGTTCCACGAACAATAATCAGTACGGAACAAGTTCCATGAACAAAATCTCTTTCGCGAGAAGAAAATTAAACGTACAAACTCCACGAAGAGAATAATCAACATGCAAGAAGTTACACGAACAAAAATCCGCATAAAACATATTTCATGAGCAAAATCTGTTTCACTAAGAGAAAAATCAACATACAAAAAGTTTCACATACAAAAACAGCCCGCAAAATTTTCATGAACAAAACCAGTTTCAGGAGGAGAAAACTCAAAGTACCGCCCCACGGCGTGCGCGTGAACGCGATCAACCCCGGCGTCGTGAAGACGAACCTGCACACGGCGTCGAACGCGGTGCCGGACTACGACGCCTTCCTCGCGCGCAGTGAGGAGACGCATCCGCTCGGCTTCTACGGCGCGCCCCAGGACGCCGCGGATCTCGTGCTGTTCCTCGCGAGCGATCGCAGCCGCTGGATCACCGGCGGCCTCATCCCGCTCGACGGCGGACGCGCGCTGA
>JAAAKM020073195.1:173300207-173448082 GCA_010016025.2 Alatinidae sp. Z8VKAUB7J3 | reverse complement strand
GCTAGCTTCCCAAGGCGCGGGCGATGGCCCGCTCGGGACGGCTGAAGTTCTTGCCCGAGATCTGCCCGGCGGACTTGCCGTTGACCATGATCACGCCGGTGGGAACGCGCTTGATGCCGTAGCGCTGGATCTCGGCGCTCTTGCGCCCCTTCTCCAGGCCGTAGTAGGTGATCGTGACCTTCGAGCCCTGGATGGCCTCGTCGACCTTGAGGATGCGCGGCAGGAGCCGGCGGCACGTGGGGCACCAGGTGCCGAAGTACACGACGACCTCGATCTCGCGCTGGCTGCCCTTGATCTTGCTGATGTCGCTCTGCGACGGCCGGTAGCTGGCGCCGGCGCGACCGTACTCGGGACTGTGCAGGAGCACTTCCTCGGCGTTCTTGGCGCCCAGGAGGTGCGGCTGCGGCGCGAGGCGCGCGCGCAGGCCCTCGACGCGGATCGCCATGCCGTTGCGATCGATCTTGATGTCGCCGAGCTTGGTGACGGTCGCGCCCGCCACGAGGTCCACGCCCTTGTCGGGCCGGACGGCGATCTCGTCGGCCTTCACGGTCGAGACGATCTTCTCGCGGGGCTGGATGAGCAGCGGCTTGCCGTAGCTCGTGTCGGTCACGAGGAACGCACCGGCCTCTTGATGCTATTTTAAACGCATTGTGCGCCATGGAATGTTCTCATTGTATGTATGCAAGTGTCATCACGATCCTTGCAAGAAAGGTTTTCTCCAAGAAGAATACCAAGAAAATTGGATATACTGATCCTTAGGTCTACAGAGAGAGCCTCTTTAAAGCCGCGTATCAGTTAAATCAGGGCAAGCCGGAGAACTACGGGAAAAATAAATAAACGTGACTTGGCAACATTTAGGCCGAGACCATTAGCATCGACCCAAAGAACGACTCTTGCAAAAAGATCCACTATTTTGGGAAGTACCTCAAACTCAGTTCCTACTGCCATGCAAATGGTACTGTCATCAGCAAAATCAACAAGATTGTCCTCACCCAGCGAAAGCAATGGTTTTTTTTAGTATTGACAGATTCAGGATGACAAAGGCGACAGGAGACTCTAGGTTTCTGTTTCTTAACCATAGCTATAGGGTTATTAACATAAAAAAAATAGAAACGGTCCGAGAACAGAGCCTTGAGGAAAATCAAACTGAATTTCAGACGAAAAGCGGGAAAGGAAATCTAAGGAGATAGTTCTACCTGACAAATAGGAATCAAACCAAGCATGAGCCTGTCCTCTTACACCATTGTGTGATAACTTATAGAGCAGAGTCACAGGCTTTAAAGAATTAAAACCCTTAGGGACATCCAGGAAAATAGCAGCAGGGATCTAGCCAGAGTCAAGTGCGCTGTGGAGAAAATTTAAAAGAGTTACACATGCATGCTCCATAGAACGTTTAGCTCGGAAGCCAAACTAAAAATCATGAAAAATCTTTTACCCTCTTGAAAAGGAAATTGACGGGAAAGCGTGGTCTTTTTGAAAATTTTACTAAAAACAAACAGCAAAGATATAGCGCGATAATTAGCTGGATCGTTTCGTGGTCCACCTTTATATAAAACAATCACTATAGCTTGCTTAAGGCAAGTGGGAAAAATCCCATTTTGAAAAAAAGACCTATAAGCTTCGTCAATGGATCGATTCGCTTGCGGTTCGTTTCCGGCACGGCGATCGCCTTGCTCGTGGTCGCGGCCCTGGCCGTTTGGCAGTGGCGGGTCGCGATAGAAAACGAAGAGCTTGCCAACGATGCCCGTGACCTCGCCGAGGAAAGCGAAGGCCGTGCCGTGACCGCGAGACAAGCCGCCGAGGACACGTCCCGCGTGGCCGTCGCCGAGCAGGTCATCGCGCGGGATCCGACGACTGCGGCGGCGGTTGTCCTAGAAGTTAGCGACGTCGGACCTCGCGCAATATCGCTGATGAACCGGGTGCTTGGCCAACCGCTGGCCATCCGCGAGTTTCGCGGCCACAGCCGCGAACTGGTCAACGCGCAATGGAGTGCCGATGGGAAGCGCATTCTGAGCGGATCCAAGGACTGCACGGCCCGCGTCTGGGAAGTTGACGGCTTGGCGCTGCCCATCTTGATGCAGCACGATGGGGAAATCCGTGATGCGACCTGGAACGACAAGGGTCAGGTCGTGACCGGCGGACATGATCGAAGCTCGCGGTTCTGGCAACCGCCCGACTATTCGGAAAGTGGCCGTATCGACCATCCCTCGGCGTTCACGGGCGCGCGGATCAATACCGCGGGGGATCGCTTGCTGTCGACCAACGCCGAGAGTTTCCGGCTGTGGAGCCCGGACGGTACGCTCGACAAAGAGCTTCTTTCCAGCGGATTGGGATGGCCGCGCCACGATCCCTTCAGCCCGGACAGGCGGATGTTTCTGACCCCGAGCCGTGACGGCAAAATCCATCTCTGGAACAGCGCCGATGGCTCGCGCTTCGCCGATGCCGATGGACGGGACCTGATTCTCGCCGCTGGGCCGATGAAGGTCGCCAATTAAGCAATAGGGTATATCAACAAAGCGGGCATTATGTGTTAAATTTACTTTTATTCATATATGTATTATATATATTCTCAATTACTGATTATATGTTTACTATTACTCATTATATATTAACGCAATTACTGGTTATATAATTGCTGATTATGATATATTGATGTATAGATGTATAGAGAAATCCCAGTACAACTGAGTTATATTTGTTTTTGTGAGGGGATAAAAGACTGAATAAAAGACTCTTGCTTACTTATTTACATCATAATAAGTAGAATTATTGTGATTAATAGACCTTGAAGTTGATTCAACTTTACTCTCCCTCCCCCCTCTCAATATGGAAATATATAGCCCAAGTCCCGTTAAATCTTTAACCAGCTACAAATGAGAAAATTTTCCAACTACCCAGTTATTTAAAGAAACATAATTTTAAGCTTTGGGTTACTAGGTTATTGTGGGTTGTATTTATCTCTTTAAGCCCCTTTAAGGGCTTAAAATGAATAGTCCCCATTAAGTGATTATTATAATGAAGTTTCCTCGTAATTTAGTAGGTGGATTGTCTCTCCGTAATGTCAGTAAAACTCCAAATAACTTAAGGGTTTAATAGATTGTCCGATATTATAGATAAGCTTTTGGTGTCCATGTGTTCCCCTTAAGTTTAAAGGCAGTTGATAAATTGTCGCATAGAAAGCTACATGATGGTTAGAAATAATCTTGAAAAGGGTTAAATTCTTCGAAATTGAGAAGAGCCTGTGATCTGAGTCTCTTAGTTTGGGTGGGCTCATCTAGCCATTCCGTTCCGGCTGCCTCCATAATATCTTGAAAAAAAAAGCTTCTTGCAGTTGTTTCATATTCTGTCACGCACGGACAGTCAAAGAAAAGGTACCTGTGTTCTTATCCTGAACACACTCGAGAAGTGAAGTTAGGTTAATCATAATGAAATGTATAAGTCATGAAGTCTGAGAAAGCATAAGTCATTAGTATACGTAGAAGAAAATAGGGTAAAAATCTCCATGGGTCGTTCCTGTTTTAATTCAAAATTTTCTTACTAACAATGTAGCACCAATAACCTGTGTTAATGTTATTAATAAATAATAACGAATAAATCAAGCCAGCGGTACATTTTATATAAGCATAAAAACCGTTGCATTTTTATAAGCGATGCATTTTATATAAAGCTGTGCATTTTGTATAAAGCTGTGCATTTTGTATAAAGCGGCGCATTTTTAAAAAGCGGTGCGTTTTATATAAAGCGGTGCATTTTATATAAAGCGGTGTATTTTATAAAGCAGTGCATTTTTATAAGCGGTGCATTTTATATAAGCATAAAAACCGTTGCATTTTTATAAGCGGTGCATTTTGTATAAAGCGGTGCATTTTATATAAAGCGGTGCATTTTATAAAGCAGTGCATTTTTAAAAAGCGGTGCATTTTATAAAGCAGTGCATTTTTATAAGCGGTGCATTTTATATCAAGCGGTGCATTTTAATTCGCCATAAATGACAGCATTTCATGGAACTTTTCAAATGTTCACTGACAAAAAAAAGCAACGCCTTTCCTGTTGCTCTTCTTGCAGAAACTTGGATGGCTTCAAACTAAAAAACAGCCGCACTTTTCCCAATAAAGTTGATGTCCCATAAATTTGCTTAGTAATAATGCAATACCAATCACCTGTATTACTATCATTTATAAATCGTTGCAAATAAAACAAGTCAGCCTTGAATTTTACATAGCATTTCATTCGCCATAAATGGATATATTTCATGGAACTTTTCAAAAGTCCACAGCCAAAAAAAGCAATACCTTTCCTGTTGCTCTTCTTGCAAAAACTTGGATGGCTTTAAACTCAAAAACAGCCGCATTTTGTCCCATAAAATTGATGTTCCTTCATTAATTTTCAGTGGCACCGTATGAAATTTCGCAAGTTGTTCTGCTACATGTGGGTAAACCTTTTCACTTGGTTCCTTTCGTCTCTACCTTTGCTGGTGAGTTTTGTAGTCTTATGATATTATGATGATTAATTAGCAACACGCTAACTTGAAAAGTTTTTTTACAGTTTCTTAAAAAGCAGTAAAAATAATATATTTTTAAATAATAAAATAATTTTTGTATAACCAGAGAACTTCAACCTATGTTCCTATGTTGAAAATCCCTGGTGTAACACGATTTATGGATTGCAACAATTTACTCTAAAAAATGCACATTGCATTTTCTACGCGAAAAGTGTTTTATGAACAACTAACACCAAAGGAAGAGAAGTTTAAAGCCGCTCCAGAGCTGAGGTTTTTACCTAGTAAGCTACTGGAAAATTTTAACTGTGCACTTAGACGTAAATTTTTGTAAGTAAAATGTGTGTAAACGCTGGAGGTATTCGATATCGCCCCCCCCCCCCCCCAAACGTGGATAAAATATATATTACACGACGCCTTATCGTCATAAAGCTACTTTATTTTATGTTCAAAACCATCAGTCTGGTAAATTAACAAACAACCGCTTAAAAAATTCTATATCCATCTTGAAAATTAAGCAACTCGAGATCTTAGGATCTTGGAAAATCGAAGTAGCTCATCAAAAATATTTCGTATTTAGGACTGTAGTTGATCGTTTGGCAAAGTGTGGTGCCCTACAATACTTGTTTTGATATCGTTTTTTGAGATAATTGCAAAACATTTTCTCAGATCTACGAGTTTCAATGATTATAATCCATGAGAACTGATAATCAAATGATCACCTTTTTTTACTCTTAGCTATTTTCCAGTCGGCGTACGAGTCCTCAAATATCGAAAGCGTCTTACTTTGTCCTACATTTGGGTGTTTAGCAGACTTGTCAGCATCCTGACAAAACTTCAAAATAATACTTATCACGTTGTTCAATTTGAGAAGGCTGAAGAATATTATATGACGGCGAACTCGCAACGGAAACCGACTCTCATCCCGGGTGAGATGTCGTGGCCACCACGAACGACCTCAGAGCCTCAGCGTCCACCTCAACCCCCAACCCCGGCCCCGTGGGAACCTTAACCATTCCCCCCTCAATGGATACCGTTTGGGAGAATACTTCGTTCCGCAAGGGATTCGCAGTCTGATCCAACTCCAGCCACGGGGACTGACGTTCCGCCCGTCCCGGTTCTACATAGGTCGAAGCGGCAAAGTGCGTGGTGCAGGCCAAGTTGAGCTGCGTGCCCCAACAGTGCGGTATCACGTTGATTCCCTGAGCCGATGCCAACGCGCGAATCTTCATCGCTTCGCTGGGCCCTCCACAGTAAGCCAGATCCGGTTGCAAGATCTGGACGCCGCCCTGATCCAGGAGATCCCGAAAGCCCCATCGCGTCTGCTCACACTCGCCAGTCGCGAGTGGCACTGACACCTGCTCCGCCAAACGTCGGAATAGTGCTCCGTGCTCGGGCGAGAGGGGTTCTTCAAACCAGTGATACCCGTGATCAGCCAAACAGTGCCCGACTCGAACAGCCTCGGGCAGATCAAAGGCGTGGTTGGAGTCGGCCATCAACGGGATCTTCGGAAAGGACTCCCGCATGGTTTGAATCAAACGCAAATCGAAATCCAGGTTTCTGCCCACCTTGATCTTGATCGCACGGAATCCGGTCGACACGTAGCCCGCCGCTTCCTCCAACAATTCGTCGATGAGTTCGGCGTCCGGCCGATCTCGAAAGTACATCCCCGTCGCATATCCCGGCACGACGTCCCGCTGTCGCCCCCCTAGCAATTCTGCTGCGGAGACTTTCAGCAAGTGCCCTTTCAAATCGAGCAAAGCCATATCAATCCCAGACAGGGCCCCCATCAAAACGCCCTTGCGGGCAAAATCCAGCGAGTTCCGCCGTGAACGGGAACATGCGGCCGCCGCCACCCGTGCACAGGATCACGGCCTTGGCGGCGATGATCTTGACCTCGCCGGTGCGCTGCTCGATCGCGGCGACACCCTGGCAGCGACCGTCGTGCACGAGCAGGTCGAACACGAAGTGCTCGTCGTAGCGCGTGACCGGATCGAACTGCTGCGACGTCTGGAAGAGCGTGTGCAGCATGTGGAAGCCGGTCTTGTCCGAGGCGAACCACGTGCGCTTGATCTTCATGCCGCCGAACGGGCGGACGTTGACGCTGCCGTCGGGCAGGCGGTTCCACGGGCAGCCCCAGTGCTCGAGCTGGATCAGCTCCTTCGGGGCCTCGTCGACGAAGTACTCGACCGCGTCCTGGTCGGCGAGCCAGTCGGCCCCGCCGATCGTGTCGTTGCAGTGGTGCTCCTTGCTGTCGTCGTCCTTGATCACGCCCGCGGCGCCGCCCTCGGCCGAGACCGTGTGGCTGCGCATGGGGTAGACCTTGGAGACGACCGCCACGCTCTGCTCCGGAGCGTTCTGGGCGATCGCGATCGCGGCCCGAAGGCCTGCGCCGCCGCCTCCCACGATGAGGACGTCATGCACGGGGATGCTCATGGATGCTCCGCTGCCTGGCAGGTCGCGGGATCATGGCACGCGGACTCTGGACAGTCCACCCGGGATGGAGGTGCCCCAAGGCGCCTCCATCCCGGAGTTGCGAGCGATTCGCAGGTTGATCAGGCCAGGTCGAAGACCAGGACCTCGGCGCCCTCGATGCCCTCGAGGTCGAGCCTCACGGTGTCGCTCACCGCGGCGCCGTCCCCCTGGGCGAGGGCCTCGCCGTTGAGCGCGACGCTGCCCCGGGCGACCTGCACCCAGGCATGCCGACCGGTGTCCAGATCCAGGGTGGTGCGATCGCCGGCGCCGAGGCGTCCGACGAACAGCCGCGAAAAAAATGATGATCATGATCATCATGCAGAATTATCATGACTCATATACAAAATGATAATCATGATTATCATGCAGAATTATCATGACACATATACAAAATGATGATCATGATTATCATGCAGAATTATCATGACACATATACAAAATGATGATCATGATTATCGTGCAGAATTATCATGACTCATATAAAAAATGATAATCATGATTATCATGCAGCATTATCATGACTCGTATACAAAATGATGATCATGATTATCATGCAGAATTATCATGACTCATAAAAAAAATGATGATCATGATCATCATGCAGAATTATCATGACTCATATACAAAATGATAATCATGATTATCATGCAGAATTATCATGACACATATACAAAATGATGATCATGATTATCATGCAGAATTATCATGACACATATACAAAATGATGATCATGATTATCGTGCAGAATTATCATGACTCATATAAAAAATGATAATCATGATTATCATGCAGCATTATCATGACTCGTATACAAAATGATGATCATGATTATCATGCAGAATTATCATGACTCATATAAAAAATGATAATCATGATTATCATGCAGCATTAACATGACTCGTATACAAAATGATGATCATGATTATCATGCAGAATTATCATGACTCATAAAAAAATGATGATCATGATCATCATGCAGAATTATCATGACTCATATACAAAATGATAATCATGATTATCATGCAGAATTATCATGACACATATACAAAATGATGATCATGATTATCATGCAGAATTATCATGACACATATACAAAATGATGATCATGATTATCGTGCAGAATTATCATGACTCATATAAAAAATGATAATCATGATTATCATGCAGCATTATCATGACTCGTATACAAAATGATGATCATGATTATCATGCAGAATTATCATGACTCATAGATACTGAGACATCTTTATGTGTATGGTATAGTTTATTATCTTTCATTTATCAGCTGCTTACTTGTTGTCAATTGATGGAAGTTAATTGTACCAGATCTGATTGACTGTTGGGAGTTTCAGACAAAAAGCAAAATTATTCTAAGGTGTTGGTAGGAACACTGCAGCTTAATGCAAATATGAACACAAGCGGTACAATTGTACGGTTCAGAGTTAGATTCTCTAAACTTGAATTTTAAAAATCTACAAGATTAATGCAACCATAAGATATGGTTTAAAACATACTTTAAAGAAAAAATCGTGTCTTAACAATCGTGGCAAGAAAATGGGAGCAAGTTCTAGGCTGCCTTATTGCTAATAGAAACCTGACCGTTACCGAATAGGAATACATGATAACCATGTAAAGATAGACATTGGACAAGTTGGAAGGAGTTGTATTCTAGTTTAGACAAATTGTTAGCCAAGCCAAGTCAAATCCGAAATAAGTACAGACTCGTTTGGTATAGCACAGACTTCTACTTATCGATAGCTCATCGGCCATTGATGCACCTTCTCTGGCCCAACCAAATGTATCCATGATTTAGAGGTTCCAGTTCGATTATTCTTATCAGGGAGAGGTTTTAAATCATTCGTTAGTAGACTGCCCTTGAAATTGAAAGCAAACACGTTCTCAACATTTAACTTGCAGTCATTACTTGCTTGTTAACCAATCTTTTGCTTTGAGATGTGACTCAAGTCTTGTGTTTCTTGCACCTATTTCCATTCCATATTAATTAGATGTCTCATCACGTTGTAAAGTTATGACTCGCGATCTATCTTTACTTGTAGCAATCAGGTCTATATGGTCAGCAATGAGTAGGTCATCCCAACTATTTGACATCACTGTTAACACGTTGCAGTATCTCAGTCGTAATACGTCTATTAAGAGATTAAAGACATGGATCAAGTAATAAGTTGTTAACAGCAAGTTTAACCTGTAACTGTAAGTCGTTAAGGGTCTTTGAGTGTGCCTAGCACGAAAGGACGCTATTTACATACAGTGTGCTTTACTGCCAAAATTTAATATATTGATTATGAGTGGCCGATAGGGCGCGGACACAGCTTTAAATTAAAATTCTTCTAACGTTTACTTTTGTCGGTGCGTATTCTAAATTTTGTTAGTGACTATATCCTTTCAAAACCCTGAATATTAAGAAACGGGTCATGTATTAGAGATGACAAGCACGTAAGTAAACGCTGCTGTCCATACCACATCACAGAATTCGGACGTTGTCATAACCATTGCTACCAACAACATGTTCTACGGAGGCAAAGGAACAGGGCTTGAAAGAGGTAAACGCCCTTTTTCCACTTGCATCAAATGTCCATTTTCTGCATAGAAATTGGCACCTTTTCTCAAGCTTTAAAATCCTCTATTCACGAAGCAGATATACATTACAAACTTATATCGTCAATAAGTGCTTTTTCTCCGAATCAAGTATTTGTATGCTTTTTTACTAGTTTACAGTACCTTCCACAAGAAGAAATATAGAATATTCTTTTCAACCCCACAGATGTACATCCCTTACGTCTACGGTATAAAGTGTCCCTTCTAAAACACGGATTATGAAATAAATGCAATTTCTGTATCCGCATTATCTGGCGACGTTTTTATACTTTGATTGTATGAAATGCCTTCATATAGGGTAGGCATAGCAATACACCTCTTCTTATTCAATGGTTTTCCTTTTCCTGCAATGATATATACGAACTTTTAGTGACAAAATAAACGTTCCCAGAGCAGGACAGGGAGCGCAACTTTTTGTAGAGCATGGCAGTCTCTCAATCAAAGACCCCTGATGAGCAGTGGGCCCGACATTGAAACTACCCTAAATAAACAGCTTACCTGCTAATAACTATAATTAAAAACCTTATAGTTTTGCTATGAGTTGCATCTGTGATCTTTCAGGATTAAGTGCCCACGTTGCAGTTGTTCAAGAAAATAATCACGTTAAAAATAAGAACAATGTCAGTGAAACAAAGTAAATCTGAGACACTGAAAGGAAGGGAACAGTATAAATAGAACAGCGATAGAAAGAAGAAAGAGAATCGTAAGGAAAGAGCTAAGAATAAATGAAATAACGAAAAAGAACGCAAATGAGAGAAATAGAAGGAGTGAAGTTATAGACAGGGGAAATGAAGCTATGTAAAGGGAGAGAAAAGGAAAACGTAAAGAAATATATAAAGGGAGAGGGACTAAAATTTTTAGAATGAGAAGAATGGAAAAAGTGAAAGTATTTCAAGGTGAAAGTATAAATGCGTAGAAATACATCGAAAGAAAGAAAACATGATAAAGAGCACACAGGGAAAGGTATTGAAAGAAAACGAAAAGAAATGCAAGAAAGTACCAAATAGAGAACCAATTGAAAGACATATAGAGGAAGGGAAAGAGATAAGAAGAAGCAATTGTAGAGAAAGGGGAGATTAACAAAAGGAAAGATCACATAAAGTACAAATGAGAAGACAGGAAGTCAGATGGTAAAGAAGAAGAAAAGGAGATTAAAGGAAGTGTGGAAAAGATAAAAGGAAATGAAATTGATGGAAGGAAAAGTAACAGGCTTCCTAATTTATGAATCACCCTCTCTTGTAAGCCTCCCATCATGAAAATAAAATGCCATCAATCTCATTGTGTTATCGTTTATTTTTAATAACCTCGCAACAGCATAGCGCAGTAACAGGATTTTCTTTGACAACACACTCCGCTCCTTTTCCCTTCTTTCAGAGTTAGAATTGATCCAGAGACTTGCAGTATCCCAGTGATATACAATGAAATATGTCATAGGGGATGCTATTTTACCTTGAAGTCTACTTCTAGAGGATGCTAAGCATACCAAGCATCCCCCTGGCTACGGTACTGTTAGATGTGTATTCATTGCTGCGATGGACACTTTATTGACGAGGTGCTGACATTTCTTAAGGATCTTCATGCAATATTGACTCCTCCTTGACATCTGATTTCCAAGTTGTTCTTCCAGCATTAAACACGTAATTCTCACTGGTTTTCACTGCGAATTTCAAAAGCATTAAACGGATTGGACGGAACTTTTTTTATTTATTTATGGAATTATTTACTAGTTTTTGTGGTTGATGTTGTTGTCATTTTGGGGGTTCTTCTCTCCCGTTCTCTTCTCTTTGTATCTATTTTATCTATTTCTTTTCTTCTTTCATCTTTCAATCGTTATTATTTACGTTTGTTGCTATGGTTATTTATTACTCTGTTGCTCTACTTAATACATTATACTTCATTGTCTACTAGTTAACATGTATGTATCCACACAAACAATCTCATTGTCCCCACTAAATTTTCCGGGAGAAAACAATGAGAATGTTATTAGTTTAGAAATTGTAATGTTGAGTTGTGCAATTTCAGCATAATAATAAATGGCATTAAAGTGTAAAAAAATCATTATTAAAATATGAAATATGAATCATTATGCAAAGATCTGGAATCACGTTATGAAGGTGTATAGTTTATTAATTTGAGAATGGGTGCCATACGTGGTATGGCAAGGGACAGTAGATCCTTAATGCCAATGCTAAATGAACTTCATATTCCTAATGCTGATTATTTGATTTTTAAGATTATCTCTTGTAGTATTAGATCTACGTATTTCACTATTTGTAAACGGAACAGTAATTGGCCTAATCCCGATCTTCTTGTATGGTAACAACATATATTGTATCATCTAGATCCGTTATACCTGTAAAGAGAGTAATGGCTATTCAACAACAACAATTTCCCTGATTTGTTTCATAGATCTTATCGACCCAGAGGTGATTGAAGAGAAAGACCCGTTCACGACCCATCAATTGCAGAAGAAAACAGTGGTTAATGTCAAATGCTGTCGTATACGCTGCTCTCGAAGATGCAAAAAAGTATGCCCTAGCAAGAGTCTATGCAAAAAGAGGTGTAGATACGTGTTTGGCTTGAAAAGGTGCCTGCGTTTTTGTCAGGGCGAATGCAGTAGACGTTGTGGAAAGAAGGTCTGTACAAGACGTTGTCGTCCTGCAGCTTGCAAAACACGAAGAGTTTGCAAAAGTAAGAAATTCTTTCTTATTCATCACAGAGTTTGCCACTTTGAACGAAATTGCAGCTGTGAATGCCGCACGTAATAAAAACTGGGATCAATTGTTTCTGTTGACAAATCAGTTGCAAATTTGATTCGCATCGTTTGCTGTGGAAAAATTTATTTTGTATATTTTGAATAAAAATGTACTGAAATGAAATGAGGTCTTGTCATTTGTTTCCATTCTTAGTAAAATGTAAGGCGTAGTATGAAAAGTGTCAAAGAAATGTCAGTCTCTGTAATATTTGCTAGTGTTTGTGATATTGACGGGAACGAAGAGATTTACTCATTTCAACTATCTGGCATTGGAGAGAATGGGAGGTGGTAGGGCTAATTGAGTTGCGGCTATGAATATGGCTTAATAGTTCCTGCACGCAGCACATTAAGTCGCTTCAACTTTTTTGCAAAATGTTTGGTATCACTGCAGATGGCTTGGCCATTTACAAGTAGACTATAGATAATGAAAATATTCAAGTGGGTTAATGTAATTAAACAGATACAGCAAACGTGCTTTAATGCTTTTTAATATGTTACTAAAAATAATCAGAAAATAGCTATCGGTATTGCTAATTTTAAATTGCGATTTCTCACTCGTCTGACACTCCTCAGAGTACTAACGTTAGAATGACCGAAATGGAATGTGTGAAAGAGTATACCCAACTGTATTTCACAATGTTTTCGCTATTTCGTGCAATATTCTTATTTTGTACCACAAACAAACAATTTATAAATGAGTACCCAGGCCTGTCAAAAACATATGGCATTACTCTATATCTTATCAGGCAATTCCCGTACGCTGCATTTTAGTTGGAACGGTACTCGCAGGTCCGTTGCCACGGGGACTGGGGGAGCTATAGGCTTCTCGGTCTTTTGACAAGGAACGGATGTAGTATCTGTTCTCATTGATTCTCTCCGTAATCCGCGAGCGGCGGTCCTACCGGGTGGTTGAGCTTCCCTTATAGCTTGCTTCTCTGCCCGGTAGCTAAAATTGAAGAGCGCCCTTAGACACCCCAGCTGCCCCTTATTTATTAGTTAGCCTGTTCAGTGGGTCTACTTTTAATTTAGGTTAGTTTCAATGTCAGGCCTACTGCTCGTCAGGGGTCTTTGATTTAAAGACTGCTAAAGGCGAGCTTAGCAATCGACATTTTCCATGTACACCTACATCTGTACACGATGGGCCTTTCGGCAGTCGTATCCATCAGCCGATATAAATTTCTCCGTACACACTATTAAATACAGTTTTAAAGTCATCTATAGCACAAAAGTTACAGAATCCTGTTATTCTTTTTAAAATATGATTAAAAAAGCAGGTGAAAGCAGAAAGCAATTAAATTTTTATGCGACCTTGGTTGTAGATATTTCCGCGACAGTTTACCGTACGATTGAAAAGCAATTCAGTCAGAGAGCACTGGTGTTTGTACTGTTGTTTGTACCATCCGAGTTTAAACCTCTATTCAAAACCATTCTTTTGTTCCTTTGTACTGAAGAAAGAAGTCATGGCTCGTTAACCTTTGTAGCCCTATTTTATTTAGCAGCCATAGTCTGTTTCTCTGGGTTTGCTGCCAGTGGATCCGGGGGACAAGTAATGGTTGCCTGGCGCTAGTAAATAAAGAATATTAATTAAGCACATGTCTGTTTGTAGATAGTATTTATAGTATTTTGTATAGAGACTTTCAACCAAGTACGATCCGCAACACTTCAGTGACAAACAAGACCAGCTGTAAGAATGCATTAAACAAGGGATATCCTGCTATTTACTGTCACACGCCTCTTGTCCATTTTTTTTGCGAACCGCAGTTGGATTTGGAGGAGAGGTAATCGCTGCATGACATTTTCTTCACGTACACCTCTCTGACCCATTAACAGACGTTAAAGCTATCGACATTCTACTTGTTTAAGTGGGCTTCTCTCACACCAGACTTAACCTAAAACAATGAAATAGGAACAAATTGATTCCAGATTGGGTGTTTGGACATAAAAACCTGATTGTGAAAAGAAGACTTGGTGTACTTATAGCGGCTTTCTTGAAGCTCTTACAATGAACACGAATGATGAGAGTGCGCCAAAACGCGTCGCTGAAATTTACGGATGTAGGACGGTTCCCCGACCAAAATTATTTTCCGAAGGACATTTCTCTTAGAAATATAGCTCGAACCACACCCTGATCCTAACCCTGACCCTATTCTTTATCCTAAACCTCACAGTATCGTG
Source organism: Alatinidae sp. Z8VKAUB7J3 (assembly GCA_010016025.2). Lineage (NCBI taxonomy): Eukaryota > Metazoa > Cnidaria > Cubozoa > Carybdeida > Alatinidae > Alatinidae sp. Z8VKAUB7J3. The sequence goes on along the minus strand of JAAAKM020073195.1, from coordinate 173,433,563 downwards.
TTATGGAAATGTTCCTAGGGGGATTGTCTGTTGGGCAATTGTCCGGTCCAGATATTGCGCCGTTACCAGTCGCTTACATTATCAATAGATTATTGAAGGCCATCTACAGATACAGTATCCCGAAACAATTTTCTAGTATAATAACTTTCTTACCGGAATAGTCCATTTGGGTTCATCTGGAATTTCAGTGTTGGGTTCAATCTTATTAAAATGTTTAAGAGCTAAAGAATCAATCGACTTCAGATGGTGTTCAAGCTCAAGTACTAAAGTGATTACGTAACAATTTGTTTTCGACGGATCCCATTTAAAACTACGTCAAAGTGACGACCCTGCCACCAAATGATCGTATACTAACTGTGCCGCTCAAATCTGAAATCACCAGTGAGAAACGGCAGTTTCAATTTACGAGTCCCGTGTAAACACTTTACACGGGCAACGGTGCAAATGGCCTTGCGTTTACATGAGACCTCGTGAATCTGAGCTCGTTTGCATTTGCTATACGGACCAGCTTAGGTTCATTTCAGCCTGGTTCACATAAGAGTAAAACCCGTCGCTAGGTTTGAGAGGAGGAGCAAGCAAGGAGATCGTTTTTCTTTACTTTTGCTGATTCACATGCCCGATCCACTCTTTGCAAGCGCAAATAACCAAAACGCAGCATTTCACGTCAGAAATTCGTTGACGAGGGTTTACTTCAATCCTGCTAATTGTGACACTTCAGTCTACAGACTTCAAAATATAATTATCACGCCCAGGATACAACCCCCGTGCTTGCTAAGGAACCTGACCTCCGCTTGGTATCAAAATTTGCATCTGTCATCGTCATCATAGAATTTCCGCCTCAGAACAAAAGAGGCGCCAGCAATTGAAGTGATAGTCGGAACCAATAAAGAAAACTCGTCGGAAAAGAACAAAATTTTTTGTTACATTGCGACGACTTTTGCTTTGGCATGTGTCAATCAAATTTTAACTCAAACTTTAAATTTTAACGGAGCCAAGTAGTAGCGTTCGCATGCAAGAAAACCTGCCTTTAACATGCCAAACGCTTGTCTGGCGACGGATTTTACTCCTATGTGAACAAGGCTTTATGAAATTGGACTACTTTAGATACCATCCCGAGGCTGTCGCGTGTAAACACTTTGGACCTGACCGAAACTGGTTGAGATCGAAATGAGACGAGAAGTACTACCACTGCGACGTTCAGCAAAAGGATCTGCTTGTTTCGAGTCTATGACTATTTATAAAAGATGATTCTCCTAACAAACATTCGTGTTAAGTGTTAAAACAGTATAACCACAGGTTCAATAAATAATCAACACACCAATTACAATTTCTGGGCTAGTAAAGCTGTTTGCCAAACGTTCTTCTGTACTTTCTTTACTTTGTTTTCTGCCTAGCGTGCTACTCAGTGAAAAGCCTTTCGCAACTCATAGATCGGAAGTCTCTGTACTAGATGAGATGTTGCAGCAACCCATAGATTAAACCCCCTTTTGCAGTTAATACACGTTAACGTTTGATTGATAAGAAAGTGGTAGAGAGTTAAAATTTTGCACGGACATAGCCCTTTATAATTACTTTTGAAAACCAAGATAAAAATTTACAATATGCTTATGCTTTTCTGACGTCAGCCAAAATATGCCATAATCAGGATCAAACTCTGAAAATCTATTGAATTCTATCTGGTTGGCGTTGCCAGTCACTTCAAATAGAACGGAAAGATGATACACCGTTTTTTCACCATTTCAAGTCCTAGCAACTCCATAAATTTACTTCTAGGGCCTTTATAATAATAACTAGACTGAAGATTTTGATATATGTATGGCATCCTTTCGATGCCACAGACATCCAGAGACTATTTACAAACAAAGTTTGTACCGCAGCTCTGAAGTAATATGGAATCAAAAACATGGAGGAGATAGACGAATAGTGGATATGTAAACAAAAGATGCAGATTAGACAATATCATTAGCAATATCTCACAGTTCCCAGATGCTTTTCATATGCTATCTTAATAAATTTTTAAAAACTTTTCGACATTAGTTAATTGGAAATCTTGTCGTCGTGGTTGTTAAGGTTCTCCTCTGGTTCAGCTTGTAGCATTTTCATCTATTCCTTACTGTATAGTTTTATGGTAGAGTTCTATGGTAAGAAAGGATTGATTATATTATGAAAATTATTAGGTTGATTTCTGTATGCTAGAAGATCCAAGAAATATGATTACTTGCATTGGATGACCAATTATAGAAAAGTCACTATGTCAAGACTGAAGCTGTTATCAGTAAATTACTGATCTGATACAAAAACAAGCAACAGAGTTGTTTCTAGTTTGATGCAAAGTAGTAATTCACTTGATGTCAAGTTACATCCTTGTACTGTTGTTATTTTCCCTGAAATGCCAGTTCAAAGGTCAGCTTCAATGTGTATGTTCTAAATGGTGTACCATCTTTTGCATTATAGTACCATAACATTCCATTATGATATGGCCTAGATTGTAGCAATCCAACTACTTAAACTGCTGCCAGTACCAGTTTAAATACTTAGGAAGCCATTGAAAGAAGGTCTCCCTAATGTCAATCTCTCCAACTTGCTCAACCTGGCAACATTACAAAGGGATGTACTGAATCAAGAAGCAATGACTGCAGCATATTTTGTATGTTACATACATACATACTAATTTACTTGGATGTTATATCAGCAAAAGAGTCAACATACATTTACTTAAAAAACAGGGTAACTTTGAATTATTACGAACATATATTTAACTCATTTTATAGGTGATAGTAGAATATGTCATTCTGACCTGATAATGAGTTTCACCAACTAAAACATAAAGGCAGTGGTTCCAAAACGTTTTTGTGATACCTATACCCCCTATGATCCATCATAAAACATACTGTAATCCTCTGTCCAAGTCTAAGGTCTTTCATTATAATTCAACATATAAAGTAGCTTATATGCAGTGTGAGAGCTAGTATCAAGGGGAGACGTAGTTATCATGCTTAAGCAACTTAAACTAGATATATATATATATATATATATATATATATATATATATATTCTCAGCAGACACATTGCAATAAGTAATCATTTGATGCGTTTACACGCAATACCTAATTAAACTCTGTGTATGGTCACAATTATAATTTTTAAACCATAACTGCCACATAATTAAGTTTTTAAAGATTTTACTGTTAGCTCATTTAGGTATCGAATAATAATTGTCCCTCCCATGAACTACACTTTCTTATCTGAAAACTGTACCAGCTAGGGTTCACAACTCTAGAGACAGAAAATACGGAAGGCTATCGCAGCGACATAGACTTGAAGAGTCCACAAATCTGAGGATGAGGAGAAGGGGAAGGATAGGAACCCCAGCCACCAACGGCTCTGAGAATCCTAGATGTTTTCTTTTGTTAGCTCATATACAAGCTTTGGATAGCAAAGTTTTGTGGACCTATATTATCTTCTAAAGCCCGTGGGGGTGTTGCCTGTTGTTTCGTATAACAACATGAACGCAACATGCACCAACAGTACGACAACATGTATGCAACTTCTCATTTAATGGCAGGAGCTTCATTGCTTAAGATAGACGAGAAAATACCAACTTAAGCGATACGTTTAGCAGTCTTTAATTACAGATTGCCGTAGCTCCAAATTAGTTTTTTTTAGTTGAATATTGGTAAAATAAGGTAAAATTATGCCAATTTGCAAATATTTAAAGAACCCTGGAGAAGCACAAAAAAGTTGAGAAAGGGTTCCGTATAAATCAAAGCCGTTGACAACCCTAGTACCAGCTTGTCCTTTTGCGTTGTGACAAGCAATTGGGAGCTAAGATATGCCAAATGTGCACGTTTTATGTTATGCAAGTTGAATATTATCCAAGTAAAACATCTTATCGCCGATCAATTGTTAAAAAAGTGAGCGGTGCATGATGTTAATTTTCTGACCGGTTTCAACTGACCTTCGCCAATTTCGCAAATATGTTTAATAGCATTGAACAAAAACAAGGGAACCTGTTACTTTAACGAGAATGAAGTGATTTGTTATGACGTAACAGAAATCAACTAGCGATATTCTCTTTTGCCTAACTAGAGTTGGTATCCTAAGGATAAAATTTATAGCACAAATTGTTTACTCAGGATACATTACTTGACCTACCATTGATCGTACCCATCCCATGAAGGTTCATAAAACTCTCTTTTCATGGCGTTTTACAGCGACCGCTCCCTCACTCATACCCTATGTTAAACAGACCCAGATACCCACGATGAAAATGAAAACAACATGCATTGACCGACCTTGTCGGTGTAAAACACATCCACACGTACAGTAGCAATATTGCAGGTCGTTTGTAGCATATCTTACAAACGTCGGTGTGGCTCTCTTCTTTGGAGGAAGCTTTGCGCACAGTTCCCAGATATCCATTCTACTTCTGGTCTGTATTGTAGTGTGCATCAAGCACTGTAGGTCGCTTAAACTGGGGAATAAGTTCCCGTGCCCAATTTGCCGTTGCAGCCCCACTGTTAAACGATTTGTCTTTGATCCAAGAGCCTAACGTCGCGCAGTATCTGTAAAAGGAGCCAGATTCACATTTTAAATGTTGTTTTGAAGTGGTTATTTATTGATTTATGGCTACAAGATAAGGCTTATCAGTGCAATTAGATTATCTATACGTTTACACAAAATGCCATGGATAGGGATCGAAAGCACCTGCGTAGTCATTTGTGGTACAGAACAAAGAAATTTGTAGATACAACAGATACGCTTTAAGTTTAAGTTAATACCTGCTCATATCCATAACTTCTTTCTCTTGAAATGAGGAATATTTTGTATTTGTGGATCTCTGCTTATCCACTTTTTGTAAATTGTGCCGTTAACGTAACGCGTGTGCTATTGAACGTTAGCGCAGAATATCATGCAACCTGTTGGGGGCTATAAATATTCTAGTATGTACTTTTTCTCCAAGCGGTACGCACGTGCCATTTAAATCCACTCACTTTTATTTGAATTTGAAACGTAACATAACTTAGTTACATCAACAGCATGAAAGTTATTATAACCAAGTCAGTTTGGGGTAAATTGTGCCATGGCACTACTTGTTGCTCTTGACAAGATTATTTTGGAGAATTCAATTCCACGTGTAAGTTGGATGCTCTAGTTTTGATTTTCCATCTAGAGAGGATAACACATCATTGCCATATTTGGACACCTACTACATGGTAGACATGAAATATTCCCTGCAAGACGAAGACGACCCTTTGCCATAGTGATGCAGAGGGTTTCGGCTTTCAGAATTGTCTCCTCTGTGGACATTCCAATCGCCTTACTGGTGTACGTCACTCTTTGTAATCCTCGATGTCTTTTGCTTTCAATCATTCCGGTTAGAATGAGGTTCGCACGCCCGTCTTCTCAGATAATGTGCACTAGGAATTGTATCTGCCATTCTCTGGTTATATTGATGAGATGTTCCGTCTTCTGGTCAATCGTGCGCAAGACTTTTTCATACATATATATATAAAGTTTGGCTCTCGCGAGCTTTCGGAAAGATAGTTTTCTTTATCAGGCACTGATCAGTTGAACTTAAACACACACACACACACACACACACACACACACATACATATAAACGTAGAATTGCGCGTTTACTGTTTGTCAAATATTAGAAAACATGTGTCCAGTAAAAGAGATCTTATTTGCTCTTTTATTTATAACCGGTTTCACTCCTTCTGGGGAGTTCTTCAGATAAGTATATATATATAAAACTCTAAAAAGCCAAAAGTTAAAAATAGATATAACAAACGGTAAAACCTGTCTGCTCAATTCCTTTAACGTTTTATATATATAGATATACATATATATGCGTGTTTATGTATGTGTGCGAGCGTGTGTGTATGTATTGCATTTGTACAATGAGAATCTTTACGTCTACTTTAAAATTCCGCTGTGTGAACCAAGATGTATTGTGCGATTTTGGGAAGCTGCGCAATGGGATCTGCCCCTATTATCAGATCGAAAAAGGAAATAGAAGAAGACAAAGCCTTTTAAGCATACGCATGTTCTAGTATAAATCACGCGACAAGTTCAGCTTTGCGCCATTGCATTTGCAAGATGAGAATCCTAAAGTATATGTCGCATAATGACACCATATAAATCATGGTTCATTAAATGATTAGTGCGTGGGGTGCATTTGGATATGAGTCTATTATCAAATCATTCAAAAATGTAGAAGAATATGAAGCCTTTCAAACAGAAAATGTTCAATTAACAACTACGTTAAAAGATATTCTTTGCGAAATTCAGAAGATCATTCCAGAATGTAGAAGAGGATTAAGCCCTTCAAATAGAAAATTTTAAAACATCCAACTACTTTAGAGTGATGTAAAAGATGTGAATCCTTCTGATACTGTGAAAAACACAACAATTTGAATCACGATTCATCGTCAGATTATTGCGAGCAGCGCATTTGGATCTCCTACTGTTATCAGATCATAAAAAGACGTAGAAGAAGACGAAGACTTTGAAGCATACGAGTGTTCTATTATAAACTACGCAACAAGTTCAACTTTGCGCAATTGCATTTGTGAAATGAGAATCCTTATTTATATGGAGAATAAGGCCACTGTATGAATCAAGGTTCATTGTACTATTTTTTGCGAGCTGCGTATTACAATCTGTGTCCATTGTCAGATCACGTAGAGCAGAAGAAAAGTTCAAAGTCTGTTAAACAGAAAATGTTAAATTATCAACTACTTTAAAAGACTTTTCAAGACGAGAATTTTTAAGTATGCAGCGAAAAATTTCAATGTATGAATCAAGGTTTATTGTACTATTATTTTGGTAACCCAAAACATTATCATGATTCCCTTCTTCCAAAACCTGGTCACTTTGACTCTTAGGAGCGTGAACGTTTTTCCAACTGTTTCCATCTTTAAATTCAGAGAAGCAGAATCTTACATACTCTTTGAAATAGGATCGGCAACTATAATTGAAACTTTTGAGTATTGTTCTTTAAGAAATTTCCAGAATTGGCAAAATAAACGTAACGCTTATCCGTCAGGTAAATTGTCCAAATGTGTATAATATGAAATGGTTTAAAAAATAACGACATTAAAGCAATAAAGCAAACCCCCTAATCTGTACATGAAGTTGTTGATGTGATCTGCGGGGACTACAGTGTTTAATGGTGGCGCAAAAAAAGATTAAATCAGCATTGTTTATCCTTAAAAGTTCTTACTAGTGGAAATTGTAAAACATAATTTCTTCTTGCGCCCGTTAAGTGTCTTTCAGAAAATTTCCACAACACTTTTCCACCGCTTTCCTTTCTAAGTTTCTTTCAAGCCATGAAATCTACATAAGGTGCCCGTGCCATTACAGCATATAAAATTGCTTTTCTCTTCAAGGCATTAGATGTTAAATGACATACCATCATTATCAGAAACATCATCCCAGTTTCACAGTCAAAATAAGGCGAAGTCGCAAAGCTCAGTCGAGACCACCTTTCGATATAAAACGCTCTCTTAAGAAATGATTAGATTTGTTTGCTTCAACTTTGACTTCTGGGCCTCCTCCTCTTCTCCATTTTTGAACCCCCTACCCATATCTCAACTTAATTTAATTCGTCCTATAAGTTGAGTCTAATAACGATCAACAGGATATGAGTTTATCCAACTTTCAGTACCAATCTGTGGGCGACCTGAAGAAGCTTTTTTGAAGAAACATTGTCAGTAAAGTTTCCTCATTTGGCCTTATTGTAGGAAATTAACGAAGCCTTAAATTACCACGTTATCCTCGTGGTATAGGAAACTTGACAGTGTATACAGTATTTAAGGACCTAGAAGACTAAATAAACCCTGTACTGGTTGACCAAATTTAGCAGTATGTACCATCCTTTATTCGCCAAACATCAACTCCTAAAAGGAAACAACCACCTCGGGCTTGAAATACCAAAAACACCACTGAGCAAAGTGACTCTGCTATAGGGCAACACTTGCTTGAGAACCCAGACTGTGCCAAGGTGTACACGAACGATTGCTTCCGTATCATAGGAAAGGCCAGGTCTGCATTTCAGTTGGCCGTACTGGAGTCAGTCCACATAATAGAAAGAAATAGTTGCGAGGCAGACAAAAAGAATTCGTTTTCTCAGTAGGCCTATTCAATTAATCTTGTTTCAGTGGATGCTGATTGGTTCAAAAGCGCAAGCCATTCAGCAGTCCAAATTCTGATTGGCTCTTTCAAAAATACAGTTTTTGATAAAGGCCGTAAAAGAATCACGATGCTTCTTCTTCTTCTTTGCAGTGCCGTATTCGAAACTTTCGAACTTAGACGATCATGGCTTTGACAAGATTACGGTCAGAAAATGTTTCGCGTATATTTTTCACTTTCACAAAGCTTTTTAAATGAGATTGTTTTCAAAAGAGATTGTTCGGTGCTGGCTCGGCGCAAAGCTTCGACATTTACCACTTTGTCCGTCCATGGGATGCGCATCATTCTCCTCAGAGACCACATTTCGAACCACGGCTGTGAATATATAATAGAAACAGATATTGTTTACCCTTCAATTGATTCTCATTTTATAGCAAAGATTACCTGTTTTATTTATGCGTTGATGATTCCTGAAAATTTATGCCAACTAAGGTGAAAGTTGACGGTTAAGTTCAACAGTAGCAATCTAACTGTCAGGATGTCTTAATTCAACGTTAGTACTTCGCCGAGACGACCACAAATGGACACTTGGTTGACAAAGACTGAGTATTGCCTATAAACCTTAATATAGAAAGGCTGAGGCGACTACTGCTTTGCTCACCGAGCTAGAACCCACGACGATTGGGCTGCAATTGATATAGCATACTCCGGCGGGATATTTAAAACTATAAGATCCAGACTGCTTATTCAGCCATACCAAGTTGCGTGCGTCGTTTTAATTGACTGTCTACGGCAGAAGTGCGCATGTGTGTGCATGTGTGAGATATCATTTGCAGACTCTCATGCCAATCTCACCATCATATTAAAAGCAGACGTTTGCCTTGAATCCATTAATAGTTGTTTGATTTGCAATAACGCTGATAAGAATGGCAAATATGATGGTTTTGTTTGGATCCACTTTGCAAATCAGGACGTAAAGCACCACAAATTGTCGGTCCCTGAATCCAATCCTTAATAGGTCTTGACTTTCTTACTTGACTTTTTTTCAGCGCACCCCAGAGAGCCTTGCCACATTCGTCTTTACAACTTGCTTCCACCTACTCCTATCTTGCGTCAATCTTTCTGCAGTTAATAGGGGCGGATTGGTTTCGTATCTTATGTGGTCAGACCAGCGTTTCAGGGGTCTTCCTCGTGGTCTCTGTTAGGTAAAGTCTTCTTTAATAGGTTGCGGACCCCCTAAAAGTTTTGCAGACTTTTAAGGGGTCTGGTACCAAAGTTGTGGACCTTCTATCTACAATGCTGTGGTTGATGATTTGCTTTGTGAGAGCAGGTTTAAAAAACACTGAAATTTTTGTGTATTTACGTAAAAAAGAAACTGCCTGTCTATATCATATTCTGTTACCTATTTTCCACTAAGTAGCTTCACTTTTACTTATTTACTCCCGATGATCTGCTACGATCACTGTCTGGTAAAGGCTTCAGCATAATTATTTGATTGCTTGACGCATAACTCTTGTGAACCCTGTGTTTCTTTCCCATTTGTTTGTTCTCCCTATGGTTTGAAGATAATGTCAAGTGTAAAATGTCGCTATATATATCAATAATATTATTGCTTTTACATGACAGTGAGAGCACGGGTGAATTATGAAGAGGCTGGATTCGGAAGGGGCTCTTGTGGAAGTCGTGATATGTTAAGAAGGAAAGATGATGATCCGCTGAAGAAAGCATCGAATTTGGATGTGGCAGACAGGCGAGAAATGAGAAGACCAAAGGGTGCCTGGGATGATATTATTAAAACTGCCTACTGCTAAGTTGCTACGGAAGAGTGAGCTCGAAAGACAGCAGAAAGATTGAAACTGGTTGTTGCTTTATTACAAGAGTCAGTGCGCCCTTGTTAAAGGGAGAAGCTGACAATATAAAATGATAATGACGATGGTGAGTAGGTCTACGAGGGAAGCATAGACAAGAATCCCAACAAAAGATAAGGTATAAACTGGTCTCTTCACAGAATACCTTGCATGGAGGCTTTAGCCGTCCTTTGTTATAGGTTACCCAACATAACAGTCAATGTATCCTTTTAACTGCGGCTTTACTAATCTGTACCATGTTTATCGTATTGTGGAAAGACTTGGATATTTCTCTACCGGTGTCATAAGAAGAAAATAAACCGTGGTTAGTATTGGACTCATAAAGCATGAAAAGCCACAGTAATATTCTTTGTAGGTATGGTTTTCATGTTGACTTATAAAAAGTGGTTTCCTGGCCGACATGACCATAATCTCTCTTTAAAGATTTATTCCAGAGTGTGGATTATTGATTTTGGCAGGCTGAGTTTGAAAATCGTTAGACAGTCGCATTCAAAGGACAGTCTGCAGCATTACATTGTTCACTGATGATATATGTGCTCTGAATAGTAGAATATTACCGTCTTTGCAAAATATCTGCACCAATCTTATCAGCTTCAGCCAAGGCTAACATCTTGCTCTCCCCTCTGTTAAAGACTGATAAAGACGGTTCCAAGTATGTGGACCATGATTGGAACGTAAGACAATTTCAGACCTCATACCATTCTTCAACTATAATAAACTTCCCAACATATAAGACTACAGGACAATTTATTGAGCTACGGTGGCTTCGCTTGTTTACGAGATATTACATATTACTATTACAAATTATTTCGGTATGCTAGTGTTCATTTTCTTAGCCAATATCTTCAGTTTCCAGGAAAATTTCAAGAGGGTTGCACAGAAGTTAGGTCCTTCCCGGTGGGAAGGAACGAGGCTTATTTCAATAACATTTGGCACTTCTCAATCGTTAAAAGCCGGTAGCAGAAAAGAGTCCCTATCGTCATATGCTACCGACATCAAAACGCCTCCACCCTCACATAAACCACAAGTCTTAAGATGAAAAAGCAAGTTCAGTAGAGGACCATTCTAGCCTGAAGGTCGACGCACGAATGGTCTGTCGCATAATAAGGGCAATCTTTTTAAACGAACCTGTGTTTCTTTTATCTGATTCTGAAATGGGAAAGTATCATCGCCAAAGCACCACAACGCATCCGCATTTTCGTTTAGTTCTGCCGTCAAGATCGTTGTACCTAAAACGAGACAATTGTGACCGCTTTAATGGAGCTATATTTCTTTTAACATGTATCCGTCAATAACGTTCGGCTGTCGTCTGAGACACACGTCATAAATTGACATGATGGCCTCATAGTTAGGCTACCAACTTTTACCACCCTGATTGCAGTTTTCGAGATAGAGCAAATCATAGTGCTGCATACAAACCCTTGTAAAAAGAATAAATGATAACCTATTCAAACCTGCTTATACAGCATATTTCGTATACTCTGCCATCATCTCTCGCAGGAATCATATCACCTTCCTCTATTTGCCGTTGCGTTTCTATGTTGAAATCGGTTTGTTTGCCCTCCATCTGGAAAGCGGAAATGAGATTTCATTTCCCGAACGCTCAGACTGCAAACGACCTGTAGGGTTTGCTTAGGGTATTAGCTAAAGCACGATCTGCTTTTTATCTTGTCTTTCTAGAAGGCATTTTTATCGAAATAAAGCCGGTGCTGTCGACATAAAGAATTTATTTACATCTTGTTTTTCAATATCACGAGTGAAAGAACTTGTCGCTGACGTATGGCTTGTTTTAGTCCTCTCCTTTCCTATAAATGTTTCGTGGAAATCTTCTTACTTCACTACAGGCCACTGCTATGACCAGTGTGTGTCGAAAACATTTAGCAAAATGATTCCGTTACTTACTGCCGTATTCAAATTTTCGATCACAATCAACTTTTATATTTTTGGTTACTTGGATGTTTATGTGGGGACAAGGGATGCCAGAGATTGTTTTTGCTGGGTATTGTCAGATATTACCCCAGTGAAGGCACTCGCACCTAGGTTATGTAAAGGTATGCCTTTTTATGGTAATCAAAGTCATCCAGTCATAATTTTGATGATGTCTTGGTGTACCAAGAATTATCTCTATGGTTAATATGATTTAAAACAAGGGAGTAGGTATGAGCGTATTACAAAATCTGATGTAACCACAAATTCTCAGCCACAACTCACTTACGGTCGTAACCAAAATCCGATTAATGGCAGGCCTATCTTGGCAGAATCTTGACTAACGTGATAATGGGATACAGTTGCTTAAAGTTGGTGGTCAAAACCAAGGACATAGATTAAGTAAGGTGATACTATCTACAGTGTTTGACACGCTTATTTACGATAATTCTGTAAGACATAAAGGAGAACAAATATTATACCAAGTCAAGGGACGTTAGTCACCATCACTTACGAAGAACAGAGTCCGTCACTGAGTTCGTCACATTTAGGATAAAAAATCTGTTTAATGTTGGTTCCGTAGGTAATGAAACACAACATTTTTCTACTTGATAATTATATTTCTCTATATTTTCTCAAATTACTATTTGTGCTTCTTTTTAGAGATTTACAGTCAAAGGGCAGTTTTAAAAAATAAAAAAGTGCAAGACATCTTTTTCGTAGTATGTGTTTACAGTAATGTTTGGGTTCAAATATTGCAGAAATACCAAGACATTGAAAAAAAATGGCTCTAAAACTCCAGAAACCCTTTGTGACCGCTTATGAATCACTACGTTTTGTGTCTGTTTAACTAACAAAATCACAACCTAACGTCCAAATTGTTGTTGGAATTGAAGAACACGCATCCATTGTCGTAAATCTTAAGTAGAGATAATAATGTTTTTGCTATTGAAATTACTTCGTCAGTAGCATGAGCCATGAACAGTAACACTTGAAAAATTGAAAGGGGACTACCGTATAAAGTATTATGAAAGATTAAACAGCCCCTGGTTTAGATTGCGGCCTATAAGGACAAGTTGTCACTGACAGGAGTGCAATTAAATACTTCAAGGGATTTGTGCCTTATGTCAAGCTATTTATAAGTATCAAAATGGTGGTTGATGCTAATAAGCGGCATTTTACTGCCTTAGTTCTATGGAGCACATTATTGTTTCTTGTTGTAAACAAAAAGTACATCAGTTGTAGGAGCTCAAGGAGACGTCCAAGACAATTAAAATGATTTGATCGTAGGTATGCATTTTGAATAAAATCATCGTCTGCCTTGATAACTGATGTTATCTTTTCCTCACCAAAGTCATTATTTTACACGTTTCCTGTCAATCGTGTCGACATGAACCTCATTCATTGCGTTTGAGAATATTTATTTGGAAAAAAAATTGGCGAGTTTGAGAACATAGCTAGGCGTATATTTAAACAAATAATTTCTTCATGTCAGTGATCCACAATCTTGGCTCCGCAAAGTATGTTGAGGGATCAGAAACCTACTAAAGATTGGATTGAGTTAAATGAGATCTCAAGCTTTTCAAATTACATTGGCTCTTCATCTCCCTTAATGAAAAAATGTAGATGTATATAAATATTTAAAAAAAGTGACAAATCTAAGGCGACCAAACTATGAATATAGAAACAACTAGGTTATCCATGGAAGTGGGCCGCAATCTTGGCTCCGCAAAATATGTCAAGGGATCTGGAACCTATTAAGGATTGGGTTGAGTTGAATGAGAACTCAAGCTGCTAGGCCGCAGCGCAAAAAGGATCAGTAGAAGACGTCATAATAAACATAAGGTTGAATCCATTGTGTATACATGTGAGACACAGATACTCATATTGCATGATTCGCGAATGGGTTAGTAATGCACAGCGAACTCTGGGAGAATTTAGCTAGATATGGAAACGTACGTAATGTTCCTGCCGGTAGCATCTGTAATACAAACTTGATTCAAGTTGAAACGGAAGCTTCAGTTTTTCAAAAGCTATTCCAGCTTTGTGAGACCGATATTTTAGCTTTTGATATCATCAACACTAACTTTGATCAGAGCTGATCAGACTCATGACAGGTCCGTACAGTACAAGTAATAGCTTTCACATGTCGTTTGTTACGATTGCTGTAATCAGTGTATGATGAAAACGCTTTGCAAAATGAATTCGTTATTCAAATTTGGTAGCACAGATCAACTGTTCAATCGATATCTTGATATCCATAATTTTAAAATATTAACATAAGCTTTGAGTAGTAATATAAATTGAATTCATGCATCAGGAAGAATGTTGTATGTTTTAGAATCTATCAATTTTCATATAATTAATACTTCGAGTTTATAAGCCGTAAATTAAAATCAAGACTGAGATCTAACACTTTAGGCGCTCTAAAGTCGATAGGAAATGTCTGTACAGGAATTGCAGACACTATGACAACTTCACAATTTCCCATGATTGGATCAAATTTGGAAACGTTGAGAGCAAAAAGTGGACGGGTTTTATCGATATTAAAGCCAGGGTAGACCTCAGTCGAAATATGCCGCTTTGAGCTCCGGTAAACAAACTAGCGATTGCAGCAATTCATGAGAGCACTCAAACTCTTCGTGACGTTTAGAAATAGATAGGAACATTTGATCGAAACAACTCGGATTTGCTTTGTCTACATAGAATGATCGTGAAATCGAGGTAAAAGTAAAATAATTTTATCTTTATTGTTATTGATAAGCCTAAGGACCTGCTTGGCCTACTAGGGTACCACGTGAACCGATGAAAAGAAGTACGTTGGGCCTGCTTTGGATTTCCCCCGGGTTGCTGAACTATTTATTATTACAACGAAAGATGTCTGCATGACTTCGACGATGTAATTACAATTATAAACGATGATAGGGTAAATATGGATCGGCCACAAGTTGCTGTCGTCCCTCTACAAGTACTACCAAAGCGGAAGTCTCTTTCTGGTCTACGAATTCCGTTGCTAGTGATTTGCATTTCAATGATTCCACAAAGAAATAATAGTAAGATTATCGGTTAAATTTACAACACTGAAATATACTCCGTTCCTCTGAAACATATTCAGTCAAGTAGTTAATGATAGTACTTGAACTCGTTGCCGATCTAGACACCTTTTACGAAAGAGAACGAGTACGAGAACGAGTATATCATAGATAGATGGTAAACATAATCCGTAAGGATAAGATCAGGAACGAAGTTATTCGATCAAGGGACATCATCAAGAAAGTAGAGTGCACCAAAGGCCAGTGGGCAGGGCATCCCGCCCTAAGGAAGAACAGCAAGTGGGCCAAGAAAATAAATCATCATCACCACCACCATCATTATCATCACTAATACCATCATCACCTTCATCATCATCTTTTTATCATCATCATCTTTATAATCATCATCATTACCATCATCATCACTGCCACCATCATTATCATCGCTAATACCATCATCATCTTCTAATTATCATCATCGTCATAATCATCATGACCACCATCATCACCACCATCGTCATCATCATCATCACCATCATCATCATTATCATCACTATCACCATCATCACCCTTATCATCATCTTCTAATCATCATCATCGTCATAATTATTATCACCGCCATCATTATCATCATCATCACCACCACCATCATCAGCATCACCGCCACCATCATTGTCATCACTAATACCATCATCACCTTCATCATCATCTTCTTATCATCATCACCTTAATAATCATCATCATCCCATCATTATCACCACCACCATCATTATCATCACTACTACCATCATCATCTTCTAATCATCATCATCGTCATAATCATCATCACCACCATCATCTTCATCATCATCATGACCATCATTATCATTATCATGACTAACACCATCATCACCTTTATCATCATCTTCTAATCATCATCATCGTCATAATAATTATCACCTATATCATTATCGTCATCATTACCACCATCATCATTATCATCACTAATACCATCATCACCATCACCATCATCATTATCATCTTTAATACCGTCATCATCATCATAATCATCATCATCATCATCAACATCATCATCATTATCTTTTAATTCTGATTCTGTTTTCCGTCCCTTTTCTCACTTTTAATATATGGTTGTTTATCTCCTATTGTCTTTCATTGTTTATATTTTTAACTCGTCGTAAGTTCTTCTACCTTTCTCTATTGTAGACTATCATTTGTTTCATATAATTGTTATCATTTTATAGACCTTTTTAATTGAAGCAACAGAAATGTGGTTTTACAGAAGAATGTTGCGCATACCCTGGACAGACCGAAAAACCAATGTGGAAGTTTTCAAAGAAGCGGGCACAAAAAGGCTACTGGTTGACAAAATTCGAAAAAGACAGGCAACATTTTTTGGCCATTCCGTAAAAATCTAAAAATTTAAAATTTCGATCCTTTTAACATCTATAACTTCTGTGTTAACTATGTCTCATGTACTGTTGTATCTATTCCGAAGAGAATCGGCGAAAAGCTTCACTAACAAAATGAGAGTTCTTTTTCGGAGTATTTTCAAATTCTGTACGACCAACAACTTATTCACATTCTAGCTCTGCAGTATATCGATTTTCATGCCAATGCAGAGCTGACAATGTTGGCCGCACGACTTTGTTGCTGATTAATCGAATAAAGCAGCATGCCCCATCGTTTATTCGGCAAACATTAGCTCCTAAAAGGAAACAACCATCTCGGGGATCACAGAA
The DNA here is from genome assembly GCA_010016025.2 of Alatinidae sp. Z8VKAUB7J3. NCBI lineage: Eukaryota > Metazoa > Cnidaria > Cubozoa > Carybdeida > Alatinidae > Alatinidae sp. Z8VKAUB7J3. The sequence goes on along the minus strand of JAAAKM020073195.1, from coordinate 173,416,856 downwards.
CAAAAACACTGTTAAGGAATGTGACTTCTGCCATTCACAGTACTGTACCAAAATGTACATAAGGACAGTTGCTTCAGTGTCACAGTCAAGGCCAGGTCTGCATTTCATTCTGGCAGTCCCAATTCGTATTGGTTTTTTCAAATACTGTCGGGTTTATTCTTTCCATATTTAATTTCATTTCAGTCTGGTTCTGTGTTCAGGAACAGAGAAATTCCAAATTTTGAAGAGACACTACGAAATAGAAAATATGCCACAACCAGGGCCCAACCCCGTCACCACACCCGTCACGGTGTGTGTTCCATTTTATGTCCAATTCCAATTTTATGGGCAAGTAAGCTGCAGAGTACCGTAGCCTTATCTACCACCAAGGTCGAATACATAGCAGGAAATTTTGCAGCACACGAAGCAATCTGATCTATTGAGTAATTTAGATTTTTACTCAATAAACTACTAAGTTAAATTGGATAAGATTAAAGAGAATGAGATGAAAGGAAAAGAATAGAATATAGGATGAGGTGAAAAGGAGAAAAGTATAAGGGAAAGCTTTGATTAGTACTATAATAAAAATCAAATAGGAAAAACAAAATAATAACAAATATGTGATTTGTGACTGTATTCAGATAAGGGGTAGGAATAATACGATAGAAAATGAGTATATTGAAAAATTTTGGTGGAAAATCAAAGAAAAGTATGACAATGTATGGAGCTTTACGCCCAAAGGGTGACAGATTATAATTAAGAGAGAAGAGAAAAGGAGAGTTTCGACGGGCGTGGAAGATTGTGCAAGAGAAGAAAAAAATTGTTTGGGAATTATGCTGCTAACTTCGAAAAAAAACCCAAAGTGTCTGCAGCCGAGGTAATCAATACTTAAGATGATGTCACAAGTGGGGAACTTAAAAGATAAAAATCACATAAACCTTAACAAAACTAGGGTTGAGAAGAACATGCATGGACAGTTCGTTAAGGAAATGCCACAGAAAATTGACAAGGATAAAACTTGGCAATGGTGACCCAAAGTGATTTGAAGGTTGGAATAGACTTACTGTTAAGTGCTGCACTGGATTAGGCCATTTGAACGAGTTATGTTAAGCACTACATCGATAAGACTAGTGAAAGCTGAAAATAAAAGAAGGGTTAAGGCATGCTAGACGTAGAAACAATATAAGAGAAGACACGAAAATGTAGCAAAGAAAGTTAATAGGGACCTTTGAAGGACGAATATGTCAGAGCGTAGAGCAAAGTGACATAAATATACCCTAGAAGGAATGAGAGGAAATGAAGAAGTTGCAGTGCTGTGGGGCATTACGTTCAGTGCGACAATTTAATGGAGGCAAGAAGACCAGACATTATTGTAATTGACAACAAAAGACAGAGAGGGATAATCATCGTTATCCGCGAAAGCGTGGGTCACGGGTTCGATCCCCGGTGATGACATATTTTCTATTTCTCTAGTGTTCTTTTCAAAACTAGACGTACGCAAACCAATTGTACTTCAGAGATAAGATGGGTTTATGCTACAAACCTTAAAATTAAGTTCAGTGACGGGTTCTTTTATTTAAAGCTTTTTCGTAGGAACGTGTTCTAAAAAATCGTCCGAGGTCAGCAAGGGATATTTTGGGAAGTTACTTGCGTGGTGAGCGGATCATAAGACGCCGTTAAAATCCCAAATTTCGTTACGTTTTAGTGTTTGTTACCATCCTCTCCTATCCTACAAATTTATTGGGAAAAATTGGGTCGTTAAATTTCTTTTGGGGTGTCCGGGGACTCTCTTCGTGGGTATTTGAGATTCTAAGAGGGTAAAAATAGGGCTACAAGGGGGCACAGGGTATTCCAAGGAGGTAACTGAGATTTCCTGATGAAAATCTTCTGCTTGGTAAATTCGCTGACGAAAGTGTGGATTTCACAAAGCTAACAGAACGCCGATAACAAAAAAAAGGATAACTAATATGTCTTTCGCAGTTTTCTCCCACCTGCTTACGTTGTTTTACACCTACAGGTTAGATATCTTTGTTGACAGTTTATCCCATGTTTACTGGTTTACCCTCCAATGACGGAAACAATTCCTAATTCCTCTGACTCTTGTGGCAAAGGGAGTTACTCTTGGGTGCCCAATAGACGGGGGGTTGGAATAAACGGGGGGGTTGGAAAAATTCAAAAAACTTAATAAACGGGGAGGTTGGAATAGACGGGGGGGAACATGACCAAAAATGTAGTCAGGAATCAATGTTTAGAATCAACTGCAACTTCCTAAACATAGGATAATACAACACAAATCATAGTCAGTTATTGTAAGTCATGGTAGTCTCCCATATGTCTCTCAAGATTGTAAAACGCGGTCCCATTAGGAGCCATGGAAATAACAGCTTCGTCACTAGAATATCGATACGAAAGAGAACTTGGCAGCTGCAGCTTCAAATGAAACAGCTGAGAAAGTACTTAAATGTGATGACACAACTTAATGAATATCAGAAGTTTGATAATGTTTCACACGGGTTGCATTCTGTTTGTTTGTATAGGTTAACAGTGCAAGTTTGAGAACGATATTTTGGGCAATCGTCGAAGTTTGCCGTTTCACAATTTGAATCATGCCTATCAAACCTTGTTTTATGAACCCAGATCATAATCTTGTGAACAAGAAAAAACTAACCGTGTTTCCCTGAGGCCTTTTGCAAAATCAGGTAGCCGTTTTTCGCTTTTTTGTGTAAGAAATGAACGGTATATTTTTGTACCGGCATCTGATGGCAAAATGTATTCCCACTTTGGTGTAGTTATCATTGCGATTCCTTCGAAAATGCAATTTGTGACGTAATCACTTTAGTAATCTTTTCAAAGTAATAAGAATTGGCGAAGATGACAAAGAATGGTGTTGCGGGGGGCTGGGACTAGTATTTTCAAGTCACACGTAAATTTAAAACATGTACCCTGTCCATACTAACTTTTTTGACCTAACAAGCAATTGTGTCAGACCCTGGCTCGCTTCGATTTGCCTGTTTACACTCGGAAAACAAGGAGAAGACGAATCGTGCCCGATGCTGTGATAACTCCGTGTGCGCATGTGCTGATCTGGCAGAAGTGTACATATTAGACTCGTGATTTTAGCTCACCTCCTTTGTTCTGCCCTCGTTCTTTGGTCTACAGTCAAGACCAATTGTTACAGGCGTCGTTAAGCCAGAAATATAGCGACCGTTTTAATTTTTAACACTTTCTTAAACGTTGTTACCGTTCGAGAGTCAAGAGATTTTATCAAGCTAGGAAAAGGCAATTGACTTTTCCATTTCCTAATAACACCTACACTTATTTTCTTTTTATAAGAAGCCAGTTTATAAGAAACCAGGACTCAATCTCCCCAAAATTTAAGAAACTCGACGGCTGGATGGGGCTGCTCTAAGAAGCCTAAAAAAATTATGAAAGCGATTCAGACAGTTTGACAATAGGTTATTTTATTAATAGGCTAACTTCGAACAGAGGAACTGTAAATGTAGTTTGAATTTGCAAACAGCAGTGTGACTTGCCCCCTCCGCATATTTCACCCCGTTCTATTTGATACCATAGACTAAGAAACTTCTAAGAAACTTTGAGAGCTCAAAAGGTCAATATTCTTAGAAACTTCGAGGGCTGGACGCTGAGGTAGTTTGTTATAAAAAAGGATGTGTATGGACAAAATTTGTTTAAAAACTCTGCAGCGAAACCCAAAATTAATGACTAGATAATCAACTTAGCTAAACATTATGAGATCATCTATCGATTACATTTTTAAAAAGTCAGAACTTGAAAGAGAAGAACATTTTTCTAAACTCACAAATACTACTTGTCTCCAATCGATTAACCCACGTTAGTTTTATGTATAAACCCTCCTAGCAAAATATGAGCTGGATTATATAAATTATTTTTTTGCTAATCTAACAAGAGTTATACTTAATTTATTTTGCAAAAAAAATTTTACACTACTGAGCCAAACACTAGCTATTGCAACACTTCTTTTCTCGATTCTTAGAGGCCACAGTTTACAAAAGCCATCATACAGCACTGGAGGTGTGACCGCATACAAACAACAAACCCTAAACTGAAGAACTTATCCTAATGGGAAAATAACATAATTGCAGTCTCATCACCAGTAAGATAAGGCGTTAACAATAGAGAAGAGTTAGTTATTGAAATTCTTTATTATCTGCATCGGAGAAAAAACAAAAGTTTGCAGCCACAAAAGGTAATTAGAGGGGGTCTATAATTAGAGGGGGTCTATAATTACTTGACATGATGCAAAAAGGGGGTCTATAATTGGAGGGCGTCTATAATTAGAGGAAATACGGTAATTAATTTTTAAGTAATTAAACGGTGTAAAATTTTTAAAGTTCAGGAGAGGGGCAAAAATTAAAAGCAATGAGGTAGGCAAAGGCATAGATAAATTAGCATTGTGAAGAAGGTGGACATGTCTACTTCAATACCACAGATAATAAAATTATATAGCAGGCTGTTACTTTTTTAAGGGGTGCAATTGTTTACACTGTCATATAAACCGGAATTTCTTTTCTGCCATGGGAAAAAAAGCTGCAGTAATTTCCATGGCGCCTTGCCTTCACTGCAGCGTTTTATATCTAATTCCAGGGGCTGCAGTATGGGCCGGTTTGCAGGGGTATAAGGTTTTGCAATATTTCTTCACCACAGGAAAATTCAAAAAGGAACAAGCAAAGAAATACAGTGTACCCTGAAATTTTGTTTTCCCGGGATTTTCACCTGGGGGAGGCAAAAATTAAAGGGAGCAAAATGAAGGATCAGGGGGCGAAAATTAAAGGTACGAAAATTAAAGGGAGAGAAAATTTTAGGTGAGATGAAATCTGAAAGGAATAAGGTACTACTTGGCAGTGGCAGATGAAGCGATGGGCATGACACAATGTTTACATGTTTACATTACAGGCTGTTTTTTTGTCAAATAAACAGGTTGATTGCCATGAAATCATCTAAAACATGAGTTACCTACAACACATGCCACTGAAGACACTGTAAATGTAAAAGAGCCTTCAAAACCCTGTCATTCTAGAAACAAAACGGTAACCTGATAGCTGAGCATAGCTGTGATTTACAGACTAACTGTTCAAGTTTAAGACTTACAAATAATACTTCCCCCTAGGAGACCCTTAATTCTCTCTTTTCCTGCAAATATCTCTTTCATGAAAATGTCTTTTAGCATACAATGCGTTTGAGATAGTCCATTATTTAAATGTTTATACATTCCCCCCATCTTTTGCACTTTCGTCCTCGTGCTGCCTTAATCTCATCTTTCCTTCCTTTACACCTTATTATCGTTGCGTTTCCTTCTCTTCCTCCCTTTCTGATCCTCCCTCCTTTCCACTGTCACTACCAGTAAGTAATGAAGGATGATGCCATCATGAAATATTCCTGACTTCCTTAGCCATTCCAAGGCATTAACTACTCAATTGAGATAAAAGCGAATGTCTAATCTCCAGGTTTGGAATGTCTTATCCCCACTTAACAGAGAAATAACGATTAGCAAGCCAGTTGTGTCCAGTGTTTTGAGTGTTGTGATTACTGCAACTCAAAGAAGAGCTTCTCAACGTAAAAGGCCGAGATGTCGTCCCAAAGCTGCTTGCGATCGAAGACAATTTGTTTAACACAAGGCACTTATGAGTTTGAAGACCCTTGAATTTCGTATCCAATGCCCTCACCACTTCTTCACGTCAACGCCCTCCGGTAGGCAGGTAACCAACTGGTTGGCGATTGGGAACTAATGTGGTGGTTAGAAAAAACGATTACGTTAACCATCGGAGCGCAGTTGGCTTAGTTGATAGAGTACACGCTGCGATAGCGTGCATCACGGGTTCGAGCCCCGGTGGTGACTTATTATCTATTTCTCTGGTGTCTTTTCAAAACTTGGGTTTCAAATTCTTTCTTCTCTTCTGTAGCTTTCGTCCACAAGCTGGTGTCTCTAATGACTTGCTCACCACTAATCTTGACTAGAGCTTACTACGTATTACGCTCTCAAAGTTATTACTACGTATTGAAATAATTCTTATGATAGATACGTCTAAGAAGTGGACGGAAATGTCGCCCCAGTCCCCCGTGGTCACGATGAAACGGTTAGTAAGTTTCACGATGTGTACAAGGAGACTACGAGCTCCATGTACCATGCCAGGGGGAGTTTGAAATAATAGGATCAAGTTCTTACTTACTTGCAAAGGTGCTCCATGGATTTTGTCCAGGAGAGGTTGTAAGTTTTGCCAGACTTCCCGTGAGTGTGGACAGTCTAAGAGGGCGTATGAAATATCTTCAGTCCCCAAACAATGAGGGGACTGTAAGGCGGCGTTTGGTATTTGCCAGTTTGTTAGTAGGGAGCCTGTTGTTAGGACCTGGTGCACAGTGCGAAATGCTGTGTCATTATCTCGGCCCCTAGAATATTAATTAAAGACGGTCAGCCATATGGCTTTCCATTCCTGGGGATTCATTGTCGGATGATGAACTCTGTAATGAGGTGGGTGCCAATTTTGCTGAAGAATAATCTTGTAAATTTTACGAGTGCAAAATTGTAGTAGCCCATCAATAACCCACCTATAACTTTGCATGCGAATAGAATTAAGCAACGGAACAGTTAATACAGGTTGTATGGAAAGGGTAAGAGCAAACAGCCCAAATAGATGTTCAGTGTCGAATTTTTTACGTGCATTTACACTGCCTTGAATTTTAATTGTCACATAATTGTCTTCAATCAAAGAGCTTTTTGTTCTGTTCCTGGGCATTGGTGTGGATTCATTGTACCTCTCTTTATTCATAAAGGGAAAAAAATTGATTAAGTTTTTGTAAACCGGTTTTCATGGGTTCGGAAAGATGTGTACATCTGTGTATAGTCAGTGCTTGGCTGTAAACAGGACATGAGAGGTGTTCGTGTCACATATGCAATAAACTGAGAAACAAAAGTACGAGGAAAATTGAGCCAATTACAATTATTTGATACGTAGCATGAGACTTTTCCCAACTTTGCAAAAAACAGTATTGAATATAAAGGAAAATTGGTGAACTGATGAGAGCACTACCACGCAGTGACAATTGTCTGAAATCTAAATAAAGTGTTTTAACAGCTGCAAGAAGTGCGCCTCTTCGTCCACTTATGTTTGGCGCACCCTGTGTAGCAGACGACAATAATTTTCCGTCTGGTAGGCAATTGACACCTCAACACCTCTCATCAGATATGCCAGGCTGTGACCTCATGTGTATCGAAATCGACGGGGTGTCAATTTCCTTTGCAAGGTGATTGAGAATTGCAAACGTGTTCTGCTGAATTAAAACGTGCAACTGTTAGGTCACTTGCACCAGGTTCCTCACTCTGGGAGGGTATATTACCGCATAATCAATTTACCTAAGTACCCCCTCCCCCGTAGGCCCTAAGGAATTGGAGATTCGTTCTTTTCACCCATATCAAGCAAGCGCACTATGAAATATAGGGTCAATAAAGTGTGGTAACTTATTTTCCAAATGTGAAACAAAAATATGTGCAAGGTGAGAGAAAACGCAGGCCATATTTATTTACCCCTGTGTTTGGTTTTGGAATTTTGACATGAGAAAAACAATGGACGATGACATTATCTGTTGCACCCCCCTCGTACCCCACACCTCTATTTTTTTCCATGATAGTCTCCAATACCCCCTAGTGGGGTCCCTAGACCCCCTTTGAGAAGCACTGACTTAAAGTATAGTCTTTCTATTCAAAAACAGAAATAGAAACATCACAATGAACGAACGAGAAATTCTATCAGCGGAAGGAATTTCTTCGCAAGCCTTGATTCCCTGTATGATACAAGCCGTAGTCAAGGGGACGGGGTTATTTGGGGTCTAAGCATAGAATTAATGTAATACACTAGAATGGAAACGAGGCTAAGAAAGATGCCAACAATTGAATTTCGCGCCAAACAATGGAGTTGTGGCAAAAAGCCGGAGATGACAAGGGTTACAGTGACTTTTTTGGGACGTAATTGTTCATTGCTTGTATTATCAATAAGGCTGTGACTATCTTGTAACGCCATTGTCGCTGCAGTACCTTGCAGCGAGTGGTCAGCGGACATACATTTAAATTAGGAAAGCTAGAAAAACTGAGTTAGTATAGGCGAAGTCGACCAGGTGAGTAGCGGATACTCAAGTCCCAACCAGGTGGTTGGTGTAAAGGCCCGATCGGTAAGAACTAGTGCTGTCCATCTGCGATTAGTTTACTAGTCGATCGAAATTAGTCAGGAGATCCTGACTTTTTTATCATCCTATAAACAGCCGGAAAAATATTATGTAATTCTGCAGCCAATACAACCAAGTTCTTGTCAAACAGAAGGCCATTTGGTGTGCATAATAACAATTTTAGCTGGGATATCAGAAGCTGAAAATGCGGGGAGTCATGAAAGTCTGCCGTTTGATACAAGATATCCACTGATCTACAAAGCTAATCCGATCTGGTCGGGTCATAAGCATGGGCAATATCAAATATATCTTGTACCTATGTCCTTTTGCTGAGCAAGCCATTTTTTGTAATGAAAATTATTTTTGTTATCTCTATACCATTTTTTCTAAGAAAATCATGTCTGAAGTGTAGGAATTCAATCACCTGGCGACCAACAACATCAGTTTTTGAGAGATAAAAAGTTGATGCCATCCACGGCAGCGCACAATAATTTCTTTTTCTAGCCAGAAGAGAACCACGTTCATTGGGCATTGCATCCATTCAGCGATCCCTTTCCCCTGAGTCCGACGGGATTGACCGTCTTGACGTAAGGTTCACCCTTATAATTGCCCTTGCAGCCATTGACTGCACAACGTCGAGGCATCATAGCCCTATCTTTGAATCAAACATAACCATTTAAAACTCAAAACTCATCAAAATGGGCTTTAAATAAAACCAATTTCATTTTTGACAGGCAGACTTATAATCATAGGGCGCCGGTATCTAATGGGTAAAATTTCTCTATAACTACAATTGAGAATATCCACTGTGCCTCCCTTCACTAAGGTATTTACGGAGGCCTTTCATAGCAGGAAGTATATAAGCGCCCTTGTGTTGCTACCGTCTGTAGCTCCCTGATGTTCATTATGATGGAAAGCCGGTCGGATGGTTAGGGGGCGAATTCTTGGAAAGTGCCTATGAGTAAGCATACCAATAGCCTCATGTTGGCGTTGTATATTGAGTTTCGCTTACCGAATCTGGTACAAGTGTTTCGTTTGTAAGAACTTATGCAAGTGTTACTAATATGAGTGTATATTGTGGGACTTTGGAGAAGCTATCTTAATAGAGCAAACCGGTTTCAAGCTTACGCAGGGCTTAGGACATGTGCGGGAAAGAGATGGAGTTTCAATCAATGTTTCAATTTTAATAGCTAGGTAGCTTCAAGTAGTTGTACTAAATTTATCAAGTCAGAGATTGTGAATGTTTTTGCCGGTAAAATATTTTCACAGCAGTATTGATCTGTAATGAAACAGTGCTAATATGCATAAAGCAAAAGATCTTTTTATCCTTTTCTGTGAGTCACAAAATTTTATTAAAATGAACGAGCATAGGATAAGTGAATTTCTGTGACAGTGTTATAGTGGTAACTTCGTCATTTAATGCCAAAAGAGAAACAGATCCCTACGTGAGAAACGCTCTTCCATGTTGAAGGAACATATCCAATGCTGCTTTTAATTTTTGTAAATTGTTTGTGGTACAAAATACAAAGATTGCTCTACAAAGACGACTCATCGTTATAAGTTATTATTTGTTTCTTTGGTAATAATATGGCGCCAGGTTCTGATTAGATTCATACGAAAAAAACTTTTCAACCTTATAACGATGAGTCGTTTTTTAGAGCAATCTTTGCTGCCCTCTAACAAAGGCCGCATCTACAAGACCGGTATTTATTAGAAAACAGGCCAAGCAGGAAAAGCCAAAAAGTTGGCACGAGTGTTTTCCATCAACAAACTTTACTTTTCCGCTTCAATAGTTTGCCATGAAGAATTTATGCATAAATTTTTGTTCATTCATTTTGTAATAAAGTTCCCTTTTTTAAACAATGCAAACAAAAGCTAGCGTTTTTACTAAACGCCGCGGCGTTTATTTAGGAAAATACAATAAAAGATTAAATATTAAATTAGTACCGCTATCTCGGATTTTAATAAAAAAAATGCCTTTTTTAATAAATAATAAATACCTTTGGCTGCTTCTCTTCAGTTATTTGGTATGTCCATACCTGGGTCCCCTGAAAGTTTGCGGCTCGAAATTTTGTTCTGAATTTGTCAAAATATTGATCAATTTTTTCTTTCATGTTTTGAAGAGGGAAAAATCCGTTGAAAAAGCTCTCGGAGGAGGGTTTTCCTGGCATATCAGGGTTATACTGAGACAGGCAACTTGTGTAGTCCCACAGGGTAACAAACCTATAAGAAAGAAGGCATTTTCCAGTTAATGTTGGCTTGATATACGTTTTCGCCTGACAGTGGTCATGGTAATCGTACTGATTTCGACCCTTTATCAGCCGCATTCATCACAACGACACAAATACACTGAGAAAAAATAAGCCAATCATATTTTTCAAAGTTGATAGGTTGAGTAATAAAAACGACGTTGGGTTAAGTAACGAATTCATTCCCCTTTATGTTTTCGCCTTACACTTGTCATAGTGCTCGTATTCATTTTGCCGCTTTAAAAGAAGGCATTCTCCGGTTAATGTTAGCTTGCTTCAGGTTTTTGCCTCACACTGGTCATAGTAAACGTACTAATTTTAGCGCTTTATAAGCCGCATTCATCAAAACAACGCAAATAAAAATGAAACGTCGAATTTGTGCAAATTTTTCTTCCCTAAAGGCCAGGCTCTATTAGGCGATTTTGAGAGCGCTCGACCTCGGCGCTCGCCAGCACTCGGCAGCGCTCAATCTCCACCTCCTGTCGTCGAGCTCGTTCGCCAACGTTTTGGAGTCAAAATTGAATTCCAGAACAAAAAAAATGGAGAGGAAGAAAAATCTCTTGTGTTAATTAAATTCAAGAACAGAGAAAATGGAGGGGAAGAAAAATCTCTTGTGTCAATTAAATTCAAGAACAGAGAAAATGGAGAGGAAGAAAAATCTCTTGTGTTAATTAAATTCAAGAACAGAAGAAATGGAGAGGAATCTGATCCGTAGAAGCAGCTGCCGCTTCTGTTGCACTTTCCAAAGAACCTGTTTATTGGTCACGTGGGTAGCATATGAGGTTGGCATCATTCGTCAATAGAAGTTCATGTCAGGTGCAGCGATGTTTCTTTTTGTTTCGTCTATGAATACCCACGATTCGCAACCATAAAGCAATATTGCCCACACAGAGGACTAGCCCGGAGCTACACAGACGACTTCCGATCCCTTAGAATGGCTCTCATTTTATCAAATACGCTGTTAATCTAATCTGAATTAAGCTAGTAATCTTAAATCCGAACTGCCTCCCTGCTTTTGATATGAATTATTGATATATTCTCTCAAGCGTTTGTGAAACGTAGACTCTTCTTTAAGTACAGTTTTGTTGAAGGTGTTCAGTGCACTGAACCCGTCATTAAACATTACTGTCGGTTACGTGACTTCTGGAAATAGAACTTTACTCGACCACCCCTGCTATGCTTTACGATGCACTAACAAGTATATTGCAGCTCAGGCTCTTTGCCTTGTTTAGTTTGTTTAAAAAACTAGGCATTTACTTGAAGAACTTGGAAAAACCGCTTTCAGTACCTTAAAACCCCTATCTTGCAGGGAGTACACAATGAGAACACTGGGAGGAAGGTTCTCATTCTTTTTTTACTCCAATGCAGTTACCCTCTATTACAAGCAATATAATATATACATAGAGGTTCTGATCAAAACAATTTATGAAAAATGACAAAGCAATAGCTGCTTAACTAATTCTTCATGGGGAGAGGGATCAAGAAGTTAAAGTTTTCTTATAACGCAATGCAAAAACGATTGACAAACAAAAAATACTGCATGAAAGGCAGAGTAGCAGACACGTTAAATGTCAAAAATGCCTGGTGTGACACGCAAATTGCCAAGTTTGTGGAATGAGGAATTCATCATGTCCACCGTCTTTCGGCCCTTACTCCAATGCAGTTACCCTCTATTACAAGCAATATAATATATACATAGAGGTTCTGATCAAAACGTTTTATGAAAAATGACAAAGCAATAGCTGTTTAAATAATTCTTCATGGGGAGAGGGATCAAGAAGTTAAAATTTTCTTATAACGCAATGCAAAAACGATTGACAAACAAAAAATACTGCATGAAAGGCATAGTAGCAGACACATTAAATGTCAAAAATGCCTGGTGTGACACGCAAATTGCCAAGTTTGGAATTTATCATGTCCACCGTCTTTCGGCCCATGACAGTATTAGTGCATTGCAAAACATTATGAAAGACTAACACAATTCACAAAGAATTTGCAGCTTGGGTAGGGGAAGGAATAACAATACAACTGCCAGTAGAAGCCATGATAGACCATGACTTAAATACTGTCTAAGTAACAGTAGCATTTAAGATATTTTTCCGGGTCTATTGAACAAAGTCTGTTATGTTAGTGCCTTTCTATTAATCAGTTTGCGAAAGGTACGCTAAGCATGCCGTGTATTGGGTTACATAACATCAATATTATGATCCAAAAGCAATTCATTTTGCATGAAGGATAGACTATTTTATGATTGCACATGGTAAAGAATGTGCTTAAAGGCTCTTTTCCTATGGCAAAAGTTTTAGTTTTCGCCTCCTTTCTTGTGAACATTCTCACTCTACGTGTTCACCTTCCATAACATATGGTTTTCGTAAGTGTTTACTGTTTTAAGGATATCGCAAAACTTAATCGATAGCAGATAATATCCTCCAACCGCTTAGATCAAAGGAAGAAACGTGAAACTTAAAAAAAATTGATGTTCCTAGTACATATTTTAGCGGTTAAAAATAGAGATCATATCCTAATTTCTTTTCTTCTTTCTTCTCCGTCTTCTTCCTTCCTCCCTGCCCCTCTTACGTATTCTTCCTCCCACCCACTTCTTCATCCTTCTTCTCCTTTGACTTCCTCTTTCCTCCTTCTCTCTCCTTCTTCAGCTCCCTCCTTCTACCTCTTTCTCCTTCTGCCTCCTCCTTCTTCGTCCTTCTCTTCCTTCTCTTTCTTCCTCCTTCTCCTTTGGCCTCCTTCTACATATTCTTCGTCATAACTCTTCTTCACCCTCTCTCTTCTTTTTCTTCCTTTTTCCTCCTCCCCCCTTCTCCTTCTCCCTCCTTCTCCCTCCATCACGCTCCTTAACACTCCTACACGCTCTTTCACACTCCTTCACGCTCCTTCACACTTCTCACACTCCTTCATACTCCTTCACGCTCCTTTACATTCCTTTACGCTCCTTCACGGGGGAGAGGGGGCAATGCCCTCCAAGATTTGCCTAATCTCTATTTCCTCTGTGACCACTTTTCAGCTTTATCAAAATTGATTGCGACAGAAATTATGTCACATTCACAGCAAGATACACATATCGACACTAAACACCCTTATCCTCACAATGACCAAAGGCACCTTAGTGGAATATGAAAAAATATATTTGAACCCAGCCTACTTGCCCCCCCCCCCCTCAACTCGCCACATACTGAAAGTGCGTAAACTTTCCTAAACGCCTTGCAAAAACCCATCGCGAATCGTGATCCGTTAATTTGACCCTTTTTATTGGCGTTTTTTGTGTTGTAGCTAGCTATTGTTAACAACAGCCTGAGATGGTCGTGTTTGGCTACCTACCCGCCACATACTGAAAGTGTGTAAACTTTCCTAAACGCCTTGCAAAAACCCAACGTGAATCGCGATCTACTAATTCGACCGTTGTTATATTGTATGTAATTATTCTTCAGGATGCTGAAGGCAGTTCATCACAATTCGGCAAAGTTTGGCGTCGATCAAACCAAGTTGCGCCCCTTTGAAAAGCTTCTTCTTGGATTGGAAGGCCAAGTATTAGATGGCTTTATACTAGTGGTGAGTCAAGGTTGAATTTATATTGACAGATCTCTGATGCTGTGATTTTTAATCATTGCCACGGCACACTAATTTGTCGTGACAGCAGAACAGGTGTGCCTGTATAAATTGTTGATCCTGTAATACAGCATCAAATAGTCTGATATGTTCAGATACGATGTTTATCGTTTACCATATGGCAATAAAACAGTAGAATGCCCAGAAATTTGTTTTGGGGTACTAGTTGGCTTTTCAGGAGGAAGCTATTTTTGCTTAAAGTTTGCAGCGGACACTAGTTATAGCAAAAAAGGCTGGAGAAACGGATAAAAAGATGCAGGAATACGGGAATGCTTTGAGAACTGAGGCACCTGATGCCATTGCCACGATTGCCTTCCCTGTATATGAGGGGTGAACTGATTTGCTTATAGCCTTCTTCAGGCATTTTAGTTTATATATTTTAATATGACGTTTAAAAGTTTTTAGTCTATTTGCCTTATGAATATATGTATTTGTATATATATATATATATATATATATATTCTCAGCAGACACATTGCAATTATATATAATTGACAGACAAAGCAGAGATACAAACAAGACAGAACAGACGGAAAGAAAGACAGACAGAGAAGACAGACCAGACCGACAAACGGACGTGACAAACAGAAGTATGTGTGTCTTTCTTATTAAAGATGTGCCGCATGTTTGTCTGTCTGTCTCGTCTGTCTTCCTGTGAGACTATTTTATCTGCTCTGTATGTCGCTCTGTCACTTCTGTCTGTCTACTTTTTCATTAAAGACCTGCGGCATATTGTGAAAACTCTGCCAAGAATTGACGACTTTGTTGACAGAGGGCCGAGTAAGACCAAGGGTACTAAGCCCTCATTTGCTGATGATACTCCCTTGGTGTGTTTAGCTCCTACAGAACAAGTTTTAAGTCAACAAGAAATGCAGCAATGACCAGGATATGTACATGGCTTATTATAAAGACAAAAAAGACCAAACAGACTAGACAGACTGACAAACTAGACAAAAAGACAAACAAGAAAGACTGACTGGCAGATCAGACAGACAGACCAGACACAAAGACAGATAGATATATCAGACACACAGACAGAAGAGACATTCAAAAAGACAGAAAGACCAGACAAACAGACATACCAGAAAAACAGACGGACAGACAAGACAGAAAGACGGACATACAAACCTCACAGTCAGGCAAGACAGACAGACAAACATACAGAAAGAAAGACCAGGCAGAAAAAAACAAACCAGACAGACAGATTGACCGGACCGACAGACAGACCCGACAGACAAACAGACCAGACAGGCAAACTAACCAGACATAAAGACAGACCAGACAGACCTGACTAACAAACAGAAGAGACAGACACAAAGAGAGAGCAGGCACACAGAAAGAAATACCAGACATATAGACAAACAGACAGATAGACGAGAAAGAAAGACAGATCAGTCGAACAACCAGAATAACAGACAGATAGACTAGATCGCCTGACGGACGCAGAAACAAAGATGGTGAATTAAATGTTGACTAGAGTACTAAAGCGATGTAATGTCACAAAAACGTATTTTCGAGGAATCCAAATTAAAACCACATCAAAGCGTTAACAGTTCCTACAAATGCCCTCATAAACTTTAGCGCTCAAGTCTCATATCAATTGCGAGAAACAGTAGTTTGAAGTTGCAAAAGTCCTTAAGGAAACACTTTTAATTTTGCTCAGTTCATAAAACTATAGACTGGGTTCAAATAACAAGGTTTTGGTAGGCGCGATGTAAACTTTGAAGGATTTTATCTCGGTGATTGCTGAAGATATTGTTGTGAAATTTGGACAGGTTATCTATATTACGAACAAAAGTGTAACGAGTGCAAAATAGTACCAAACGTCTAAAATGCGTTAAATTGTGACGTCACACTTAAGTATCCAATCGTTGAAATCTGTTAAGTAAAACGGAGGCTTTGTAAGGGTTGGCAGTTTTTGTCTTTTAAAAATCTGCTCAAGTCTTTTCAACTCGCGTACTTTTAGCCATTCGCTGAATCACTCCTGTAATACATTAGTGACTTCAGTGGATTACTATTGTATATAAAGTATTAAAAATTATTCTGTCGGACTTTTTTAGAGCTGCGACGAAAGACAGGGAATGATAAACGAATTCTCGGTCAGCAACATAACAGCATCAGGATATAGCTATTTGAAAGTATCGTCGAAAAGAGAGGACGCTTTCTAACTTTCAATGGGCTTTTGGACAGATAGACTGGCTCAATGGTAGTTCTTTCTTGGCCAAGTCACATGGCGCTGAGGGACTAGCCTCCTATCGCAAGAAGGCTGGAAACCGATATCCACCGGTGCATGACTAGGAGCTAATGTTGCGACTAGCTAAATAGACTATGTTAACATCAGAAGGCCTCCTAGCTTAGGTGGTAGAGCACAATCTCTACAGTCCATCGTCGGAAGCCCATCTACTACTCTCAGATTACCCCTATATGCATAAAACTGGTTCACTAATCCTTTGATTGCATGTTATCCAGGCCAACCTTAAAGGATATAGTGTTTTATTTGTTGGCAAACTTCGTCACCTTGTTGTTGTATTGTTATTTCATCAAATTTTCCGTCACTGATGGCAATAGCTGCCATGACCTGATTTGCATAGATGTTCACTTCTTTGAAGAACTGGGAAACCGTGATAAAGTATCTTCTGCAGTATTCATATCTTACCACGCACATGTACAGACTTGTAAGTATACCTCTAAGTCTTTATTCTCCAGTAAAGGGATCAAAGGTCTGTGGTCTGTCTCTAGAATTATGTTTTTTCCTAAAACAAAATCAGTGAACCTTTCACATGCCCATGTAAAAGCCAGTGCTTCCTTTTCTATCTCAGCATATGTTCTTTCATTGTCCTGAAGACTTCTTGAGGCATACGCAACCGGTGCCCACCTGTCTTTATGCTTTTGATATAGGATTGCACCTAACCCATATCATGAGGCATCAGCAGAAACCTTTGCTTCTAGGACTGGATCATACAAAGCAAGCACTGAACTATCAGTGAGTCAATCCTTCCCCTTACAGAAAGCAACCTCCTGTGCTAGACCCCAGCACCAATCGTTTGTGGAACTAAGTAAATCCCGCAGTGGTTTTGTAACAGTTGCAAGATTTGGCACAAATTTCATCAATTGATTGACTGTGCCCATCAATGTCCTGACCTCAGATACATTCTCTGGCTGTCTCATTCCAAGTACAGCCTCAACTTTATGTGGGGAACTTTTGACTCCATCTGTCCCTACTCTTTGACCAAGAAAGTCAACTTGTTTCTTTCTGAATTGGCACTTATCCTTATTAAGTGTTGGCCCTGCAGCTTTAAGCTTTGATAAAAGGAACAACAACAATAAAAGGTTTAAGGTTTTTCAACCTTCAAGCTTACTATGGACAGTATATTTTCATTGCGTTTTTTTCCTGTATAATTCTCCGGCTCTAAGAATCATATCACGAAAAATTGGATTTCAATGAACAGTGATACAACTTGATCTTGAGCACATGAGCAGTACAAGATAATCAAGAAGTGCTGATAAATTAACTTAAAATAAATTAACTACTCAAAAAAACATAAAGCTATGGGGCTTCCAAAGAACAATTTTATACTCTACAGCCATTAACACTATGTACTGCATACACAGAATTTATGAAAATGAGAGATGAGGGTCGTGTATAGCAAACGATGGCAACCTTTGTCATTCTAAAAGCTTATATTACGCATGGGAAAAGTAGGTTCAAATTTACATTTTTTACGTTTTCAATTTTGTCTATCTTATCTTTATAAAACAGCAAGTACTTATTTTGTTTGTAATGATGACTCTGAGCCATTTTATGCTCCAAGTTTGGCTTTACTCCTGTTAACCTGTTAAAGTACACTACAAGTAACTGATCGATTAAGGAAATAGACAACCTAAATAATTTACGCTAATTTTTAATAAGGAACTTCCTTATGCGGTATGCAACATTTAGAAAGGTAAAAGTTAAGGAAATGTCGCCACTGGAAAGCATACTTCTAAGGAATGCTACAATATTGAAACAGAGGCCAGAATATTGCAAATTGATCGTCTTGCATGAGAAACAATTTGCGATTCCGGACTAAACGTTTCTTAGCTTTGAATCAAATTTTGTCACAGACAGCACTTTCTGCAAAGGAAATGCTAAGAAATTTTGGGTACTCAATCGTCCTAAGGGAGTTTCAAAGACCTTTTATTTCTGGGCCTTTTTTCTCTTAAATGAGTTTGACAGATCATCTGTATGACAGAGTCCTGCGGTACGTTTCGTGCGCGCTAATAAAAGTATCTATTTGAAAGAGGTTACACTTTCGGGTGCATGTATTCGCAGCAGGCGAGATACATCGAAAAATTGCGGCAACGAAATTCTCGTGCGTTTCTTCCTGTAAGTTTTTATCTCTGAATTTATTAATACCCGAATGCTATCCATTTGCATGTTCGTTATTGGGGCATTCACGATGAACCATGTGGCTTCACGTCAAGGTGGCTGACAGGTCAATAGTGGAAGTTTATCAAATTATTGTGAGAGGGCGAAGGCTCATTATGACGTTCCTCACAAGGGCGGTTATACAGTAAACAGCATCAAATTAAGGGTAATTTCTCCATAACAAGCAGTCGAATGATGTTAATGAAATTGGTGTCTCTTCTGACATATTTCTGGATTAAACTAAGGTGGATGTTTTGTAAATTAGGAAAGTACTGGAGGGTGATTGCAGCCCCCTCGTCGTCCTAAGTGTGTGCCACTGTTACAGGTTGCTTATATTTCATGACGTCAGCTCATATTTTAAAAATATTGTTAAGTTTATAATCTAGAACACAAAAGAACAGTAGTAAACATAAGAGTTAGGCGTACTCCGCTATGTCTTCTTTTAACAGATAGGTTGTACAAGTTTACATATCAGAAAAAACAACGAAGGTAATTTCTGGTTTTACAGAGAAAATTTTAGTGGAGGTCAAAGGTCAAAGCAAGTAATAAACCACCTACCATACGAAATGCACAAGATTTACGTCACAACAAAGGATTTCTTTAGGCTTTCTTTCAAAACAGTTATCTCTCAGGAGAAAGAAGTCTTTACAAAGACAACGAAAAGATAAAAAACATTTGTGCGATCTTTAAAATAGAATAAAAGTTTGTGCGATCTTTAAAATAGAATAAAAGTTTGTGCGATCTTTAAAATAGAATAAAAGTTTGTGCGATCTTTAAAATAGAAAATTATTTTCTAAAATGTATGAGATTTGAACCGACCGAAATGGTTGCTCACTTATAATCAACCGGTTTTTAATTATTTCAACATTATGTCTAAAAAATATCCTCCAAACATCAAAAATATAACTCTTAATTAACTGTTGGTACAATCTTCATCTAAAGATGTGATTTTCTTATAATCAATTTGCATATAATGTTATATGTGATTCTCTAGCGAACTTCACCTTATTGCACAACATATTTTTTCATTTTTTGCGAAATTTCAGCAAATTTTGCATTTTTCACTTCAAATTGTAATGCTACAAAATTCCGATTCCGATGATGGTGATAGTGATGGTGATGGTGATGGTGATGGTGATTGTGATGGTAATGGTGATGGTGACGATGATAACGATGATGATGATGATGATGATGATTATGATGATGACGATGATGATGATGTGTAGTGTTTAAATTGTTTGCATATTTCCATGATTATGTTAATTAATGTGTTGAATACGTTGTAATATGAGAAAATTGATAAGTGGAGAGAATTTACGAGAGAGGACTAGTTATCTTTGCTCTACTACGGCACCATTGCTATAAGAACATTGTTATGTGATGCATCCTTACGCCTTTCCCTGCCCGTAGACAGGGATTTCGGTAGTCCCAACATACAGTACATGGTACTTTCACTGGGGTTTAGAGAACGGTGAGAACAGATGGCATTATTGACATCACTAGTGTGCATTCGGGGCTATAGAATCCGTACTATCAGTTAATGAAGGCAAATAAACTGGACCAAGGCGGCTGTAAAGATTATGCAATAATAAGAATTATTGTAATTGTGCCAGGAGATCGGAATTGTGTTCATCCTAGAAACTAAAAGCTTCACACAATGTAAAACAAATTGATAGACTGAAGTGTGATTGACGAGTAAGTACACAGTGCGTCGTTTTACAAAAGAGTACAAACAAAACAAGTAAAAGGATCTTAAAAACGACCTTATTGATCCAACTTTAGATCTTAATTTAATAGCTCTCAAAATTTCAACTTTGGGTATTTTTACCAAGGATTCTTTCAATTTTATAATTTTTTTAAAGAATTTGGACGTCGATGCAAAAAGGCTTATGTTGAAGAGTTCTGAAGTAGCCAGCAGAACATCTTACTATATCTTTGATAGGAGCAACAAAGACTGGACTTCCCCGGAACTATTACATGTAATTAACTTTTTTCTCCCTTTCCTTTTTTCTTCGGTTTATTGTTGGTATTGTATTCGTAAATATACGAATTAAACAATCCTGTATATCAATCCTGCTGTCCCATGTACCATGCCAGAAGAAAACAGCAGGAAATGTTATTTTATCATGAAGATTACCAATAAAGGCATTGAGTTTATTAGTATGATCACGATTCTGTTCTTAAAAGTATATCTGAATTCATGGCTTCATCTAACAACGTGATGGATATATACGCTGATATACTTGGATGTCAGTCTCCATCCATCATTACTGATCCTGGTCTTCGCCCAGGTCTAATTATCAAATCTCAAAGCAAGCTTGATGTTCCTGAACTGACTGTAGGGTTTGAAACCAACGTGCCAAAGAATTGGGACCGCAAAAATATGTAATATAAATCATTATGCAAAGATCTCTAATCAAATTATGAAGGTGTTCAGTTTATTAATTTAAGTATGAGTGCCAAAGGTGGAATGGCAGAGAATAGTAGATCCTTTCTGTTAATGCTTAACAAACTTCGTATTTCTAATGCTGATTATTTAATTTTAAGGTTATCTCTTGTATTATTAGATCTACATATTTCGTCTTTTGTAAACGGAACAGTAATTGGTCTAATCCCGATCTTCTTGTATGGTAACAACATATATTATATTATCTAGATCGCCAAATCGTCAAAATGTTCGATTTTCTGAAGCCCATCGTTTCGTCATGTTTACCTGACGGTTTGAGACGATTTGGCCTAAATCGTTTCGTTTTATCTAAATCGTCACGTAGTATGAATTGCGCTTAAGTTTGTACTTACTTTATTAATAAGCTTGTAATGTTGAATTTTCTAGTTTTTTTGTCGCAGTAGTATGAACATTTTTATTTTTGAGGTGTTGGCAGACCACGGCATCACATTTCGCAGGCAAAACATCACTTGATCTATATAAAATTTTCCTTTCTTGTCCTGAGACTGTCAGTGGCACTAATATCGTACCCATTCATAGTATCATCATTCCCGGTCAGTTGTTGACTACTGGTAGTAAGTCTAGATTGATCGAAAATTATTACGAACAACTTTATATTGTTATTTTGGGTTGCGTATGATAATCAATATAAGAGAACACTGATATTGAAACATTTGTTTACAATAACCGACTCCATTTTGGCATTGAGTGATAAAGCGAGAAAGTACTACTAGCAATATTTTATAACTGAGGAAAGTACTATATTAGAGGGGGAATGACCCCTTAATGCCTCCCCCGGCTTTGTGCTTGGATCAATGTACACTTAATGCACCTCTGTTTATTCAAATATTGCCTATTTAAATAATGCTATATCGTACCCTAGGAAGACCCTGCTCAAATATTGATTGCTATTTATTTTCAATGGATGCATAAAAATATCTATTATAGCAGAACTTTCTGCCATTTTTAACAAAATTATTTCTGAGCATTGCCAAATGTCTCACTACCCGCCTTGTCTCTTTTACATTTATGCTAATTTTGAGATTGACAAGGGATTCTACTTAAGCTTTTCTCTCTCTCGATCTTTTTAAACAGTCTTTGTGGTATAGAAAGTGTGAAGATTAGCGGCTGGGCAAAAGGCTACTACTATACCCCATTTCTCTTAGGTTTTATGCATGCCTGCGCACTCCAGCCCACCTGTTTATTTTTATTGAGCGACATGTCTAGCCTGGACGTTTATTTCACCCTACCCTGTTATTAGATTCTAAATAAATTTCCAGCCTGGACGTTTATTAACCTCTACCCGTCTATTCCGGGCTCGAGAGCTGGTGGTTCAAGCCAATTCCTCGGGCTCCTTAATTAGACATGTTACTGCTCAGTACCTAGGCCTCCTACAACCACCTGATGCACTTAATAAGGTGTACTCTTCTGAACCATCTCCTGGTATTGCATCCATACAGTCCGAGTTTCCAGGTTTTTAATGGTGTTGGAAAGTTGAAAGATTACTCTCTTACACTTCACATTGATCCAAGCATCTTGCCGGTGGCTCAGTCAGTTCGGCACCTCCCTTATCACCCTCGTGAACTGGTTTTCTAGAAATTAGATGAGTTGAAAGATCTCAATATTATTGAAACTGTAAGTGGACAAACTCCATGGATTTCACCCCTTGTTGCAGTACCAAAGCCCAACAATGAGGTTCGACTTTGTATTGATATGCGACAGGCTAATACTGCTGAGGAACGAGTGCGCCATCCAATCCCAACTGTAGAAGACACGTTACATGCTCTTCAAGGTGCCACTGTTTTCTCCAAACTTGACTTGAAATGGGGCGACCATCAAATTGAGCTTCACCCTGATTCCTGCTCCATTACTACCTTCAGCACACATAAAGGCTTTTTTCGCTAAATACGTCTTCTTTTTGGCATTTCCTCAGCTCCTGAGTTGTACCAACATATAATTCAGCAAGTTCTTGATGGCTGTCCTGGTGCCCTTAACATTTCTGACGACATTATTGTTTTTGGTAAAGATGCGCATAAACATGATGCAAACCTTCACTCTGTTCTCCAACGTCTTCAAGATCGTGGTCTTACAAAGAGCTGTGATAAAAAACACGAACTAAATAATTTCCATGAAGGTATACGTAGTATAATTAATGAAATTATAAATTGCATCTTAAAATGAAATTGGTGGTTGCAAGATAACTAATTAATGTCACCCATTTTCTTCTACAATTTCACAAAGCCAATGTTGCAATAAAAATCTTTTTTCCAGTTAAAAATTGCTTACGCAACATGTTGAAAAGGAACTGAGTTTTACCAAGAAATAAAATTTTAAAAATGTTATTTCATTTTTTCAAAATTTAATGGATTGTAGCAGCTTCTGTTTACCAGACTTTCCGGTGAACAATTGTCATAATTTAAACTTTTGGAGCGTCTATGATGTTGATATGGTATTGCGAAAATAAAGACCTCGCTCAGTAATTTCTTTATCATTCTTACAATATCTTCTCTTGAAGTTTTAGCTTCCTGGTATAACGTCTACCTTCAGAATGCGACGCAAGTGCTCTAACCTTACTGCAGCGTGTTATCAAACTGTTACTTACTCAGAGCCTTCAACTGTCTCTGCATCATTGAGGAAGAATGGATTTGAAATGTCAGTACATAAACACACTATAAAAGTCGAACATATGTCACCACTTGGGGTCAAACCCGTGACACATGCTATCGCGGCGTGTGCTCTAACAACTGAGCTACGTGACCTCCGATGTGAACCTCCACTATTTCTCTAGCCCCCACATTAGCTCCCAATCACCCACATGTGGACATTGATATCCAGGTTCTATGCAATTAGAAGCCAACTTTTCTGCGCCATGTGACTTGACCAAGGAAGGACTTCCATCCTACCCGTCATACTATTAAAAGCCCATTGAAAGAGAAAAGATTAAATTAACGCCTTCCGTAAACCCCGTGTCCTGTATAACTTCGATTATTTTCAGCATGATTCGGTAAAAGCTTAAATGGTCTATGTTTATTGGTCAATTGTTTTCCGTTACCAGACTTTGTAACCGAAATCCAAGTCTAACTGTGAGCTCGATACTCATAATGTTCTGACAGAATACTAGCACTCTTATCCAGTTTTGACCAGTTTTATTCTTAGATATGTCGAGAGAGTATAGATAGAACGCCAAAAAGAAAACTACTATTTTAACAACGTTTTGTTTTTCTTTAAGACTTGTTAAGACGAAACGTTGTCCTTCTTGACTTTCTACCTATAGTTTGTCGGTGTAGTTGTCACCATAATTTTTACTACGCTGAGGGAGGTTCACGTGTGGCCTTTCTTGACGACTATCTTTTGATAACAATTCGTTTTAATAATATTTGAGGTGGTGGAGTGGTACTTGGCTCGTAGAAATGTTTGGTACGTTACTTATTACCTACTTACACTACTAGTCCGTCGAAATCGTCTAGTGAACATTGGATGGTATCTGGTTTCTAATGTTATTCTGTATCTTACATTGTGACTAAACTATATAAGTTACAAGTACTCTTGTCATACTTGTTTTATATTGTTTAAGACAGGAAATTGTCCCTTTTTACTTTCCAAGGTCCTGTGATTTCATTTTGTTTATTGTCAATAAATCGTAAAAGATATAGTTTCAGTAATACACCTGAATAGTAACTGTTCCTACTAGGTAAGGAATGTACTTAGCTTAAAACGATATATACATGCAAGCAACCCTGACTTATATGTTGCCCTTCCTCATGGGGGAACAGAACAAAGAGAACGGGAATGTATAGGTTACGTGAATGATGTATAACCTGTCAAGTATGTCGATTACAGTAATGAGGACGTCATGTAATTGCGTCAATGCCTAAACATTGTGCAACGTATTTGGGAATGGGACGTCCTGAGTTTTCTACTCCATTACATCAGTATCCAAAATAAGGCTGAACACAAATGTATAAATATGGAGTATCTAGTCAACAGATAGAACTCATTCTAGAAGGTAAATAAGAACCTTGACATCACAACTTTGATTAGATAAAGTCTAATCTTGAATATACTTGATTGTAACTGCGTGATATTACATAGTAATATAACATTATATAACTCCATGACTAGCATAGTACTGTGTTGTAGGTATAATTCTCATAATTGGAGATTTAGAGGTAAATACGAGCCTTTGTCATATTACCAAGTTCTAGTGTATATCGCCGAACAGAAAACACTAGACAAGACCTACACGGGAAAGACATCCACCAGCTCCAAGATTTATAATTACCTATATAAGAATATATTAATAGATCAAGCACGTAACTGTATGCACATCTATAGCCATTTGCGATAGACAATCGGGAAGCCTGTGGTCATATTATCTAATAGTTTGCTTTGAAATCTAACAAACGGGGTTTAATCAATTAATGGGGAGCTTTTACAACATCTTATTCAACGGGCCTATCTTTTCACACCCTATCATTTTCTAATCCTCTCTTCATACCAATGAGTCGTAGCATAGTAATTTTAAGGGGACTTAAAATTACTACGGTCGTAGCTTTCAATGGGTTTTGGGATCGGCAAAATGTTAGGCCGTCCATGGTTATGTCGCATACCAAAGTTATATCACGAGAAAGATTTGTCTCTAAAACTGTTTCGAGCTAGATGCCGACATCCATTTGTAAAGAATTGAGGGCTAGTGTGGCGAATAAAACAGTAGAGTAAATTATCATTAAGATATGCACTGCATCTCAGTTGGTAGAGTAAACGTCGAGCGAGCGTGAGTCCTGGACCCGAATCTCGGTGGTGACGTAATGCTCTAGATTTTTGTCAAATGATATTATTCATGTTTTTACTTTCTTGTCAACTCCGTTCAGGGCTTCCAAGAATAACAACACTATCCATTGTCAACGGATTGCCCAATTCCCAAAAGGATTGAGATTCCAAGATAAAGATTGCCAAGGTGTTACAGACGTCAATGGATCACACAGTCGAAGGGACACTTGGCCATCTTGCTGTACAATGACCTGTTTCTTATGTGTCACTGAAAATAAAGGAGAAACTTCCGGACAGATTGGTACCTCAGACCAGCAGTCGATATACTGAAGTGCTTCGCATTACGTCCACTTGCTTTATCAACCGAACTCAAGGATGAGAAAGTCTTCGCAGTGATAATTATTCATCTACAGCACACTCGTTCTCGTATCTTTGTCTCTGGATAATGTATCCATTCCAACAAAGACAGATTGGGATGGGATCTAGACGAAATTACTTGGTATGGTGTGAACGGCGAGGGTTTCAAATTACACAAAGAGATAACATTTTGTAAATGCAAGACAAGGAAGGAGAGACAACGCCCCTATGCCAATACCCAACCAACTGAGCTGTCAAAAGCGTAGACCCTTCTACTACAGCACCATCCATCGAACATACACCCAACATATGACAACCATTCTACGATCTATACACGTGGTTCTGAACCATATTACGTGCTCGTGCCCCTTGAACTTTCAGAAAATATTCCAGCAATCCTGAGTACAATGACATACACAAGTAAAGAAAAATGAAACGCCTTTTATGAAATACAGTGTCATACAATGCTTTCAATGCATACAGTTCATCAACTACTGCTGTACTTACACGATACACCGACATAAATCACACAACTGATGGCTCTTTCGGTGTTGTGTAGTGTTTTACCCTGAGTTACAGAAACAAACTTATCATTGGAATTATGTAATTCGCCTTCAAGAGTATTCAATTAGACACCATATACGGTAACCCCCTGCTTTAAAGCTTCGTACGTATTGGTGTACACGTAGACGTACAGGTACGCGCGTTTAAAAGCCAAGTAGGGAGAGTAAGAAATATTGAGATGACAAAATTGCATAACTTCATATTTGTGTGTTTAGTATTGAAATATAACTCTTCTAAAATTCTTTCGGAGTATTTTGTCTTAACACGAATCTAACTGATAGAAACATGGACCATCATCCAGTCATGTTCCATTTAGGACAATTTTCGTAGCTGAAATATAACTTGTTAAGGTGACAATTGGAACTTTGTTAGATATTTCATTGCTTGTAGGCTTTTAGTAACATGGTAGACATTTTACTTTGCTTGTACAGTCATGTGGAATCCATTAAATTTTGCGTCTTGATTGAATAGTTGTACAAAAATTCATTGCATTACTTTATTTAATTGCATCTGTTATAAAATTATGATTTTTCACCTACTTTATTTGAAAATCCCAAAGTTATATATTTTGTACCATATTATTACATTATCTCTTTATTCGCAAGTACAGTAAAAAATATTATCACCAAGTCAATATATTACAATGCGTTTCTTTTCTCATAGCCCGATGGTGAGCATGAAGTTATTCGCAGTGACGACAGTGATCCAACTCTGCCTATCAACATTATAAAAGGACAAGGTGAGTGTGTTTGTGTACTAACTCAATAAACGGTGTTAGAAAAGGTGCAACTCTTAAACTGAAATTTTTCGTGTAAATTCATTAGCATGTTAGTAAATATCTACGCAACTGTTAAATTTTGTTATACGTAAGTGAATGTTCGGGACGTTTTATTTAAAGGTATTCTTTTGTGAAGCAAAATCTATTAATTCTTTACTTTAACAAGGGCCCTCTTTAAATAATAATTACAAAAATATGGATGATTGTTGCTTAATGTACTCATATCTATGTAGCTTTCAAAAGCCTTAAATTTCCGCTGTTTTGCTTACATTAGAGGTTCCTCTACACGAAGAAACAACATTAAGTCGTTTAGTAGTCAAAATTGTTGCTTGGCTTGATAATTTTCAAACGGCTCTAATGCGAACCTTTGGAAGCAAAGTTGATAGCAAAACTTTAAACTTTTTTGGAGCTAGCTCGTGGCCTTGTGTGTCCTCACCTTAAGAATACTTGCAATGGCCACAGTAAATCCTACTGGAATTCAGGGTTAGCGTTCTCGTAGTTTGAATTGGTTGCTCATTAGATCTTGTTACTAACAACACCTCAGAACATTCTTGGATGATTTTATATCAAACTATGTTGATTCTGTCTGGATTTATACCACAAGAGTACCCGCAATAAAACCCAAATGCTAATTTTATCATCCTTGCGCTTTCATTAATAGAACGCAAATTATAAAAGTCATTCATGTGCTCATATGTTGACAGATAGTAACGTTTTATCGGCGATTATCAGGTGTGGAAGAAGCAGAGCGATTTCGTTACACACAAACGTCTCGGTCAAGGAACAGAGTAGACGCCTTGCCCTTAAAATGGCATGCATTAGATAGCATTTCACAACCTAGAAAAATTCAATGATATTAAAATTAAATAATTGTGGTCCAGTGATAGTGATCCATATAACACGAATGCCCGCAGTAAAGAAATAGAACAGCAGAGCAAAATCAAAGAGAACATAAACCAAAGCAGCTTTCCACCAAAATACTAAAATCAAAAATTTCCCAATCACAGACGAGTATCATTATAATTTCTAAACATTTAGATAAATACGATGTTCCGAATAAAAAAATAAATCTATAAATAAATGCTTAGCATGAATAATAAATCTACAAAATTTAAAAATCTTCATCGAGAATAAATAACTTGTATATTAATACATGTTCAGACGAAATTAGTAAATCGATTTTGCAATTTAATTGTAACGGCAAAATTATATTAAAGGAAATCATCCGTCCTATGTAACCATATGAGAGTTGTTGAAACAAGACGGTCACTTAACACGATATTTAAACTTACCAACTGTTCTAATAATTTCGTTCTCAGATTTTCTGATGAAACTGTTCTTTGACTTGTAGTCACCGTTAAATCTATTGCCGACGGGGGGTCGTAGATTGATGTATCCACCACGTGAGACATATTTCTAGGTGGATCGAGTGTTTTCGGCTGAGTTGCTGACAAGATGTAAGAAAAGAAAGCAAATAAAATTATTACTTATAATAGCACCTACATCGAAAGGGTCACCCGAAAACTTTGCGAAAATGAAAACAGTCAAAGTGAAAACCAAGCCAGGCCGATGGATTGGCTGGCAAGAGAGGTCGCTCTGTACTTAGATACACTGATCTTCAACGCCTAAAAACAAGTCCAAAAGGTTCAGGACCAACCAACATACGATTAGAAGTACGATAATAATTATTGATTCCACTTTAAGACGAATCAATGCATGCAACATTCGATGTAAATTAAAGTGAAACATACTAAGACTGTTTTGAAGAGAGAAATTGACAGTATGTTATTATCAGATCTCAACCCCATGACCAACGCTTTCCCGGCGTATGCTCCATCAGCTGAGCTTGCCGATGTAAATATACTCTCTTTCTACTTACCGTCTATTTTCGAACTCTCTCTTCTCGATCATACTTTGTAACTGTCAATGAGCTTTGAGTGCATGACGGGCCACTAACAATCACTCCATGGTCAAGTGACATGGCGCAGAGAGGCTGGTCTCCAATGACGTTAAGCTACATGTTGATCTCCAATCGTGGATGATTGGGGCTAACGTGGTGACTATAGCCAAAGTCACCCAACTGAGTTGATATCGCACATGCCGCGAAAGCGCGGGTCACAGGCTCCAGTTATGAGTTCGAGTTCCGATGGTGACAAAGTTTGTATTTCTCCAGTGTCAAAACTATTTTAAACCTTTCCATTATCATTATCATTTCCATTATCGTTATCATTTATCATTATCATTATCATTATCACTATCATTATCATTATCATTATCATTATCATTATCATTATCATTTCCATTATCATTTTCATTAGTATCATCGTCGATATTAATCGTCATAAGAAATTGACATGAGCAGATGATTTAAAACCTCGCACCCTCTAGAACTGTAAACAGGTTCTGTCCAACAATTCCAATATAAATGTTGGCAAAAAGTGGACAACTTAGGCTGCGATAGATACAGCAAATCAGTTTCCAGTGTTAAATACGACAAGGGCGAGGACGTGGGCAATGGTGCTATGATAATTATAAGGGTGATGATAATAATGATGACAATTATGACGATTAATATCGACGATGATGCTACTGGAAATGGTAATGGTAATAATGTTAAGGATATAACGAACATTGCATTGAAAATATTTATCTAATTATCCAGAAAGGCACCTACAGATTAGCAACGTAGGGCGGTATATTTGATGTAATATTGTACCACTTTCTATGAATTAAAGGAAAGATTAGTATAAAGATTCTGAACACGTCAAAAATACAACAATGCTCTTACCTTTGTAATTAAGAAAGTTTTCATGGCACCATTTGGAGTTCTTCTTAAACTGTCAAGAAAGGGTAAAAAGCAATTATTAGTATGTTTAAAAAAGGAAACCCGAGGGCTTTAATCATAAGCATACATAATTATTGTTACTAAAGATCAAATGTTAGATGAACATTTATGTTCGCTTTCTTTTTAATTTCACTCGCATAACCATACAGCATATTTTTGCAAACGACAAACTTCGATGATCGATTTGTTTACAATAAACCTTCGACCAAAGCAACAAAGTTTCTCTACATTTCTCAAAATTTACACTGCAACTATCTTGTCAATTTCTTTCCATTGTTGAGTCTCAATGTTTTTCTATAGCTTACTTGTATTATTTAAGTATTAATTTCTAATTCTGTGATAGCCTAACATCTCGATAAGAGCCTGCTGAAAAGCTTCGAACAAAAATGAAACAAATTTATCATGTATACACTCTGTATGTTGCCTTTACGCTTGTACAATGAATAATTTTTTCATTTTTATTTCTATGTTTTTCAGGCACTTTAAAATGTGAACGAACATTGGTTTTAAACATTCACGCTTTAAGTAATGATACTGACACAAATGTTATTTCCTCTAAATGTTGTATTTAAAAATGCATTTCAGAAGTTCTCTTAATTAGTTTTATTTCTCGATTATTTAGAAATACTTCTCAAAGGTAATTACTTATCTTATCGGTAAATTGTTCCCATTTTGATTTTTCTGTGTTATGCACGGGCAAGCAGCCAATGTTTTTCAACTGGATTGGTTTGTTGATGTGCAAGTGGGAAAATCACACGTTTGTTTTTCAATATAATTACATTAATAGGTACATTAATATCATGCGATGGATCAAACAGGTGATTATGTCTACAAAGTTGGCAAAGTTCAAAGAAAGATAAAAGTGGCCCAAAGTGATCATTCCTTGTTTATGAACGATTTTTAAATTCATCGATTTTTTTGACAAATGACCTAAACTTATAAACAGTGATTAAAAGCAATGACAGGAACACAAATTTTGTACACATTTCCCAAAATATATTGTTATCATCTGCATGAATCCCCTCCATATCTTTCAAGGACTGGAAAATCCGAAACTACTGAGAGTTAAAGCTCACTAACTAAAAGTAAGCAGTTTTGCAAACTAGCTTTAGAAACGTAAGTCGCCTCCATTGTTTTTTCATTGTTTTAAGTTTTTGCTGTGTTTAACAAGTAGGAAAGCGATGTAGCATTAATGCTTCGCAAACATGTAGAATTTACCCTTAAAAAAGAGAAAGAGAAAGAGAAAGAAACAAAGGCATTCTGGTGATATTCCTACACTCAAACTTCAGACTTTAAAAAACTTTCTTTAACATGCCTTTCTATAGACCTATCACTCCATAGATTTGAATACACGAGAACATGTGAAATATTTTTGATGGGAACAAAAAGGGCTGCACACTGGGGATAATTGCAAGAGCGTATCAACTTAGTACATGCTGCTGGGGACAAAAATTTGTTAACCAAAACAGCTTGTGAAAACATGTGTATTAACAATTGTGTTATCTATGAATGTATTTGTGCCCTTGACACTGAATAATATTGAAGAGGTGCTATAAAACTTATTGTTATTTGAGGTCTTGGTTTTTGACAACTTCGGTAATGCATATATATATACCTCTAAAATGCTCTTCCAAAGGTAGAATGTGTTAAGGGAGTCTGTAGATGAAGCAACGAGTTGTTGCAAACAAAAAAAAATATGAAAATACACAAAGAAATTCTTACTTGCAAACAGAAATTATGGTTTCACACATTAAGAGGCTGATTGGACATACCTTACTTGCATTGAAATTTGTGCAGCACCAGATTCTGTCTGATGCCTTGGTGTACAAAAAAACTTCAGGAACTATCTCTTCTTTAATCTGCAACTTTCATTAAACTTTTCAGTTAAAACAATTGCCCTTAACAGATATATAACTTGATTACAACAGAACACACTGTCTTTGTTTTAAGAGGCCAACAAATATATGAAGGATACATTTGTCTTTTTCTGCTTTTATTGCAGCAACAGAGGCTTGGACAATTGGATGGGCCTGTCATTAATGTTCACCAAAAACAGTTTTGTATATCATACGATTTACACAGAACCCTTTCATTCCTTTGGTTTTTAAGGTATCAATCTTTCCACACCCCCAAAATTTATCATGTAACAATTATGCCATTGTACTAAGTGAAACAAATGGAAAAGAAAAGTATTACAACATGCTAAGTTGCCTTGCTAGACACTACCAGAACTATAATTTTTTTATCCATACATGGAATTTTCTTGAAATTTAAAGCATTAACATTTAAATGCTCTCAAATTATATTTTTATGACTTATTATTACTATTTCTCGCTTCAAAGTTTCTCACAAGTTAGCACTTTGTTGTTGACAGCAATCCCCACGTTTGCCAGTGCAATGTGTGCATTCAAGCGATTTCGTCTTAATCGACAACACAGCACTAAATGAAGACGCGCAAAGATATCTCTCAACCCCTGAGTGCTAACTCGCACCTCCAAGGGTGCAACCAACCCTGGTTGGCAAAACCCTGAAATACGACAAAGCTAAAATTCCTTTTATGTCGGACAGCGAAAAGGTTCCCAACTACAAAGACCTTCATACAAAGCTTCCATGAATTGCTTGATCTATTTTTTTATTTAAAGTTCTACCAACGAATATATGAAAGGTCGCTTAGTTATTAATGCCTGATTTCAATTGGAATATAATAGCTAATTTCCCTCCTCAAATACTCTTGACCAGGGATGAGGTATTATGAGAAAACTCAATAACGTAAGTTCTACCGCTGTATTTAGGCACAGTTTTATCAGATAAACTTAATAGTCTAAATAGAATTTTCTTCTGTTATATCCTTATAAGAAATATATTGCAATACCCCAAACCCTTCCACTATTTACTCAGGGTCTCCACACTGCATGAAATTTGTAATTACCGTGTTGTACAAAAAGGCAGAAAGTAAAATGTTTATAGTCTTATTTCTCTATTCTGTAACAACATTCTTCCCTTTCCAGTACTGATATCCCTCAATTCCATGACAGTAGCAGATGGGAAGCACTATGGAAGGCCCCTCCTCGAATGTTACATACATAAATATTCAAACTGCACAGTAGTTCTCTCATAGAGAAACAGTGATTCGGTTGATTCATTCACAAGTGGGCAATAGCAAACCCACTGCTGACTTCCTGCCAAGCACAATCATCAATCCCTGATCTCCATAGATCAAACGCAGGTGCTCAAAACAGCAATTCTTTCCTTCAGCTTCCTGAAAAGCCTTAAACTGGCCCTAGTTAGATGATTAACAAAAACGTAACACCCGGTAAGAGTCTTTATCTGAATGATCCTGATAAGCTGTGGTATTTACATAGAAGAGGCTGTCTCTTTTATTCCTTATCTGAGACTTATCCTTCCTATCGACTTCAAATTACTACTTGGAATTCTGTTGATCTCTTAATACTACCGTCAAGACCCAACATTTTCAGGATCACGGTGATTGTGCTGTTCAGTATTTTGTAGTGAGTGCTCTTTCTCTTATGCAGCAGCTCTGGGAGAACTTGCAGGCTTTGCTTACAGTCAGGCACGAACCTAAGATTTTTTTAGAGCAATGCCTTTTTAGATAAACATTTACTTTCTCTTCTTAAATACCGTAAAATCCCTAATATAAGCCCTGGGATTGTAGAGGTTTGTAATCATTTTGGTTGGCTTATGTTTGGGCTGGGACCTTATAGACAGAGGGGCTTATATTCGGAGGGTTTTTTGGGTTAAAAGCTGACTTGTGTATTCCAAAAAAACCCATTTGGTGTCTAATCAGAGAGACTAATAATAACATGTAATGTGTAAAATCTCACAAAAGAACATAGAGAGGCTCTATGTATACTCCATGTCCATGTTCATTCAGTATCACTGCCTTCTGCACTACCAATTTCGGATCAAAGACACAGAATCTTAAATGTAACCCCTGGTTTTATATTTAGGGGGGGGGTTTATTTGGGAGGTTATTTTGGTTAGTTAACAAAGTGGCCGATATTCGTGGGGCTTATATTCGGGAGGCAAGCATATTGCAACTGGTTTTGGTGGTTGTCAAGATTTGACCAATTTTTGCAAATCTCTCCAAGGCGCGCTCCTTGGACAAAATCTCATCTTAGGGTCACTATCATAAAAGGCCCATAGATTGTTTACAATGCTCTGAACCCACTGGCAATAAGCTTCAACCAGCATAACACGACTTGGCAAGCATGTCGCAGCTCGTTTTGGTGGTTGTCAAAATTTGACCAGTTTTTCCAAATTTCTCCAAGGCGCGTGCCTTGGACAAAATCTCATTTTAGGGTCACTATCATCAAAGGCCTGTAAATTGCTTAAAATGCTCTAAACTCACTGGCAATAAGCTGCAAACATCATAACACGACTTGGGAAGCATGTTGCAACTGGTTTTGATGGTTGTCAAAATTTGACGAACTTTTGCATAATTCTCCAAGGCGCGCGCTTTGTCCAAAATCTCATTTTAGGGTCACTATCATCAAAGGCCAATAAATTGCTAAAAATGCTCTAAACTCACTGGCAATAAGCAGCAAACATCATAACAGGACTTGGCAAGCATGTTGCAACTGTTTTTGGTGGTTGTCAAAATTTGACTAATTTTTGCAAATTTCTCAAAGTCGCAAGCCTTTGACAAAATCTCAATTTAGGTTCACTATCATCAAAGGCCTATAAATTGCTTAAAATGCTCTTAGCTCACTGGCATAAAGCTGCAAACATCACAACAGGAGTTAGCAAGCATGTTGCAACTGGTTTTGGTGTTTGTCAAGATTTGAACAATTTTTGCATATTTCTGCAAGGCGCGCTCCTTGGACAAAATCTCATTTTAGGGTCACTATCATCAAAAGCCCATAGATTGTTTACAATGCTCTAAACCCACTGGCAATAAGCTGCAAACATCATAACAGGACTTGGCAAGCATGTTGCAACTGGTTTTGGTGGTTGTCAAAATTTCCAGAGAATGATGAAACTTGTGACCTATTCTGCCCTTCTTCTACATTCCCACAAGTTCATGGCAAACTATTTGTAAAACTTCTATCTGTGCCTCGCCGCTCCGAGTTAGCGCTGAATATTCTCTTCACTCCAATAGGTAATAAGGCCATGGTGCTCTTTATCCCTCACATCCATTCCTACATTAAACCAGGGTCTCTGTGAAGTACATCGACTTTGATTAAACGCAACCATAGTTTGTTTTATGAGGTTTTGTGGTTAATCTTGATCAGTTGCTTTTAAGATTAACAGTTGCAGCAATAAACTTCATTAAATTTTGTGCAGAGGTTAAGCTTAAAAGAGCGCACACGTAAGGGTAATAAGAACCGTGCCAGGTCTCTTTCAGAGTGTACTCCAAAGAAATTTAAAATTCTGTCCGAGGCCCGTTCAGGTTGACTCTTTTCAGAAGGAAGGCAGAAGAGTTGAAGATGAGTTGAAAGACGTCACACTAATTGTCGTGACCTTGGAAGATGAATAAAATTTGCAATTTGCTTGCAGCAGCCATATCCGTGAAAAAAATATTCGCGCCAATTAAGTTTTAGACAACGAACACATTGGTGGGAAGATGCCACTTAAAGAATGCAAACGCTAGTACCCCTGGACTGCAAGCGTTTGAAAGTCCGTGGTCCTTCACAGCCTTCGTGAGTATGAAAGCCACCTAACTCGAAGCCATAAACTCCAAACTATAAGTTCACCCTCTGTTGCCAAGCTGGCCGAGGAGTAATACGACAAAGGAGCACTATAGATGTAAATAAAAGTCAAAATTATTATCCACAATCCTATGTACAAAAATTATCAACTATAATAACTCCCTTTCAAAGTTCGTAAATATCTACGTCAGAGCAAGCAATAATGGATGAACTCACCTTCGTCTTCGGAAAAACTTCTTTAAGGCGAGGAACATAGTTGATATGTGACATTTTCAATATTACGTTGATCCCTTTCTGCTACATTGGCCTAGCCTTTCACATCAGGGAAGTGTATCACGTATATATAAGAAATAGCAATAATGGAATATCATACATGCCTTATTTGTGTCTTGTAACTTGATAAACATAAGCGTCGTTATGGTTTAATTGTGATCTTGTTTTATTATCTGACTGGGCACGTAACCTGTACAAGTACCCTATAATGTAATCATCTGGCTTCTACTCCAACGTTTCAGCATGCATGTTTTGATGGTTTCTTTCTTTATCCTGGACTGCTTTCAAAATCATTATGGTTTCCTCTGCTTTCAACCAACATCAAAACACAAAGGCAAACCTCAATTTGTGTTGACAGCAAATATCAAGGAACCATAACTGCAAAAGCAAAGACAATACGAACAATGGAAATCCCAGTTTTGGTAAACTAATCTTCAAGAAAATAAAAGCAGCAGTTGATCGTGCTGAGCAGTTGTCAAATGCAGCAAGGCTTGTAAATGCTGAAGCGAAGATTGTCATAGGTGCAGCAAGGTCTTCAAGCAATATATGAGGTGGAAAATTGCCACTCATGTGCAGGAGGGACTTAACTCTTAACTAATTCAGTGGCAAAGCGAACCTGTGCCAGGAGAAAGCGAGAGGAACTTGTCATTGAAGATGGAAAGTAAGTAGAGAATGCTGTCATTCTTCTAATTTTAATCCATTCTGTGATGCTTCCTCGGTCCTTGAAGCACGCAAATAGAATCGGGTATATAACTGGTACAAACACACCTGGAGATACAAGGATGTCTACCAGTGAGCTTCTAGGACAAGGACAGAAGTTAAAGGGCACTTCAGTTTGTGGCCTTTGCGCTTTGATCTGAATATGCCACCTGATTTCATTAATTAGAACTTGACCCCACCGCCACAGCGTACACGAGATGACAAACTATTGCTAACTGTGTTTAATCTTTCACACTCTTCAATATGCATCATACCATAACAAATCAGAAATTGTCTTAAATGACTGTATGCGGGGAGGGGGGGGGGGCACTCAGAATGTGCCTCAAGAGCCAATGAGACGATGGCATTAAATATTTGGGAATCGTTGGTTTACTTGAACACAGTCATGGGCGTCGATTAGTGGGAGACGAACAAGGCACTTCCCCTCGACGTATCGAAGAGGGACGTTGTTTTCTTAATTGTTATTAAAATTTATGATAATTATTCTATTGTTTTATTTCTATATAAAAGTGTGTAGTTAGGTGAATGTTAATAATGTGTTCAATCTTGGAGATGACTGTCCTCCTCTCTCGGCTATACTTCAACGAAACAACAAGGGAGACATCATATAATTTGTCTGCCCACTTTTTTTTCAACTGTAAAGTTTTTGATCTGCAAGGACGGAGATAGTAATTTTGTAGACATGTTTATGGCACCGGAAATTCTCAAAACTCATAAAGTTATACTGTCCTTAAAATTAACATATAAAATTTACAGCAATATGAAAAAATTGTTTCTATTGACTATCTTGGTGGGGTCAAGTTCTTACAATTGTGTGGTTGGCTTCATTTACTTCCCTTCATGCTTAGTTGCTGGTAAAGAAGTTACACACTGTAACAGAAAGTGTGGAATCTCTTTGGAATGAGGCATTGCGTACAAATGATTCCGAAACCGAAGCAACATGCTGCGACGTCACACGATAACCAAGGGTCAATTACAGTCCACCCCCTTTTCAACACGGATCAATGCCCATGAACGTTGTTGCTATCAATGGTAAACGACATCTACTGATTCTTTTTTGTATGGACAGTTACATGACTGGGTAGAAAACGTATATATACATATACATATGTATAATTCTCCAAGAGTGAAGCATTACCATTATTCCTAGCCGCCTTTTAAATTGGTTGGTTCCGCCCTTGTAGTATGATATGTCGAGACTCGAGAGTCGTTTTGGAAACTGTTTTGAAAGAACTATCCTTACAACTGATTCAACCCTTCTCCAGTCCCCCCGATGAACAAATATTAAAGAAATACCTTGAGCAGAGTTTTCGGGTAACTATTACGAAAAAATATTCACACTTCCTTCTCCACATTTCGGCGCTTCCGGTTAAGCATACACTACTTAACTACAAGCTGCGAGGACATTGGTTAGGCCTACGCGGTGGCAACGACATGCTCGACAGAGTGCTTTCCACGAGATGATAATATTCTCACAAAGTCTTCACCGATAAAGGATTAGTTATACTGATACTTGAATTTATTATGCTTGAAAATTGATTTAATCTATAAAAACTCTTTTAAAACATCTTACCGGATAATTCCTATGGTATAGACATTTTCGCAGCGGCATTACGACAATAGGGCCTACTGCAGTTAGCATGTCTTTACAACCAGGTAACCAAGGTTGTTACGGCCCATTAAGCGTTACTGGTTTAGTCGCGTATTTCTGCAGATCACCTAAAGCAAACGCAAGTTAAATCAGAATAGCTTCATTCAGCGTTTTTCAGCCTCTAGATGTTTATTAGCTTTAGGAAGTCAATAGGTTTGGCAGGAAAATTACCAACATAAATGCATTTAACAAGGAACTTTCATGTACCCACTTGGTATAACTAGGACCCTCTAAAACCCCTTGACTACTCCTTTAAAATCTCAAAATACCCCGAAAGAGAATCCCTGTGCCACACCGGGAAGCACTGGCTTTATTGACTTGAGTAAAGCCACGTATCAACCACTTACCACAAACAACGTAAGGGATTTCTGCTGAAAAAATTATTCGTTAAAGCTTCCGGTTGAACAATAAAAAAATATCCGAAAGATTTTCATCTGTTTTAGCAACAATACAAACTTTGAGCTGACGCCGTAATGACTATTTGGATTGGGCATCTCAATCCCTTTGGTATTTACGAAGTGCGAAGACCCTGGAGGTTGAAGTTTGAAAATACCATCTTGCATTATGTGAATTGAATTGAATTCTAAACCATTTTGTATTGATATATGCAATGAATACCCACAAGCTTATTTATGCTTCGCTACATACCGCCAACCTTCTATGCAAAATCTTGTACTCGACCGTAAGCCTGCTGATGAGTGAGATCTGAATAGTAAACATAATGGCTTGATATTTGAAAAGTATTGGCAAAGCTATTGCTAATGATTGTTGTAATAGAAGTTGCCCTTATTGAAGGGGAGGGCTGGAGGGTAGACATAGTCACAGGAAGTAACTACAGATAAGTTTTACCAACTCCAGTTTTTCCAGAATGTGACTGTTTGGTCTAACTGACAGTGTTTTTGTTGCTTGGTAACATGTGTGCCATGATTGGTTACCCAACCGTGTTATCAGAACGTGTATGGTAGACTGTAAACCTTTCAATTTATTGTCAAAGGCAGACCAGTTTCTTCATCAGCAATCACCATCGTGAAGCTCTTCCCGTTATGGAGAAGATGGGGAAGGGGCTGTCCGGCCTTATTTAATTGTCAGTACGATCCCCTTGGAAAAGGTAACCTAAATCTATTGCTTAACTTTGAACAAATGTTTGAAGTTCAGCACCTATATTTTAAGGAGAGCTTTAAGCTGCCGCGTTATGTGTGAGTTAGCAACGCAGAGGGCATAAAGAGACATCGTCGCTTGCGTTAGAGCTCAGTGTGCTAGATTGTCAAATGTATTTAAGTACAAGTTGCTTCAGTAGGGATATTGCAGGAATCAGTGAAAACATGAGGTACTTACAGGGGTTTCTTTTAACGCTCCTCACAGTACGTTCGATAAACATGTTACCGTTCGACAATGGATGAAGTCTTATATATACAGGATCCACCTCTTCTGTCAGTAGACCACTGGGTGGAAATCGTGCAGCTGGTAATTTGTCTGGGAATACTTAACCTTGGACATTCTAGTTTACCTGGGTAACCGTAGAATTGCTTATTATACGACGGAAAAGTATGGGTGAGGAGAATACATGGGTTTTTTTACAAGCATATGATTTTTCCGAGACAGGCTCGGGTATGCTTAATCAAGGCTCCATTTTAGGCTCAAAATATGCTTATCATATGCTCATTTTCAATTAAATTCAAATCCAGAAAAATTCAACTCAGACACTGTTTAACAATAAGGTAAGGCTTATATGGTAGGTATAGGCTTTCCAAATTTTGTTATCGTGCTGTAGGTAGCTATATGTAGGACTCTCCCCACTCTCAACAATGAAGGCATTGCACGTGAATTTAAATCATAGGTACGCCGTTTTGGCACAATTACCGGAAGGTCACTTCTCAGAAAAACAGGCTGGGCAATATGCTTAGTGCATGCTTATTTTTCAGCAATCTGAGGCCCTTTATGCTTTTAAGCGTTATACTTAAAAGCAGGGCTTGGAGCCCTTCTTACACAAGGAATTAATGTAGTATTTGTTCTCATTGATAATAGACTCTGTCCATAATCCTATTAGGCGGTAGAGCATGTTTCGCGGCTTCCTTCTCTGCCCAGTAGCCTAAATTGAGGGTTTCTTCGGGTCTGTGACGCAGGCTAGGGTGGCGGGGGCACTGTTCATTGTGATAGGCATCTATATTTATAATATGTCTTTAACTGCCTCTCTATTCTGAAAAGGTTTATGGTAATGACACATTAACATGAATTTCACACGGTTAGTAGCGGTAGTTATCAATCCACAATCAGAAAAATTACCTCGTTGATCTTTTAAAGTTAGCTCCTTTCGGGCTAATGAGTAATGAAAATCATTCACAGATGGTAACTGTTTCAAGACATTTAAGTTTGATGTGGCCAATGAACTTTTCGATGACATTATTCAAAGGGCAGGGGCGGATACAGATCGGAGCAAGCGAAGCATCTGTTTTAGTCAAAATAAACAAGAGGAAACATTGTCGAGAATGACACAAAAATAATAATTGGATAATAGCAAGCATCATCATTCGGTCATATTAAAAACTCTCTCGTTATTTCCGATATCTGCTTCATAGTTGAGATATCAAACATCACAATTCGCTTTCCCCACATTTGTCTTTGTCGTGGGGTTATACGTTGAGGAGATCAGCACCCGATATTCATTTTCCCATGGGAACAAGCTGCTGTGTCTATTGTTGAGCATGACTCGTCTAAAAAAAGGATTCGTCCAAAAAAAGGATGCTTTAAAATTGGTATGTCGAAGCGAACAATCTATTATTGTTCTTACTATTGCTTTGAGTTTCTAGCAAGCATGTCTGCTTCATTTGTTTCAGGAGACTTTTTTAAAACCAGTACTTTACAAGAAG
Organism: Alatinidae sp. Z8VKAUB7J3; assembly: GCA_010016025.2. Lineage (NCBI taxonomy): Eukaryota > Metazoa > Cnidaria > Cubozoa > Carybdeida > Alatinidae > Alatinidae sp. Z8VKAUB7J3. The sequence goes on along the minus strand of JAAAKM020073195.1, from coordinate 173,375,463 downwards.
GTTATTGGAAATTACTATGATCGCTCGCAGCTCCACGCCAACAGACAAGAAAACCGATCATATTGTTTTAAAATTCGAATTTAGAGAGGCCGTCTCGAATGACTGGACGATGTGATAACTCGGGTGATCGTGTTGTCAATGCTGGGTTTAAGCAACGTCTTTCAACAAGTGAGAGGGGTTTCTTTCATCCCCTAGGGCCGAGGGGCCTTTAAAAGCTTTATCTTTGACACAATAATTAAATGGGGGTCCTCATTCGTATTGGTGAAATTTCAACCGATAGCGAGCGATTGTATTTGATGTGCAGAGCTAATCCTTAAGAAGTTTCCAAATGCATCTATGTATGCCATAGGGCTTTCTCACATTACTTCCATGGCACTCCCCGCCTTTAGAATACTGTTGATACTACAGGAATGCTAATGTAGCAATGACGTTAAAATCCGCAGAACTGTAAAATAACCTGATTGCGTTACCTAGTACGTCAAGCATCAATATTAGTGCTGATGTAGGCTGGAGCGAACATGTCTTCCTCTCTCTGCTATTTTTACATTTGGAGAAGGTCTAACGTTCAAAAACCCATGAATCCTTTAAGCCAGCCCACGATTGTCAGTTACTGTCGCCCTTGCGTATGCTTTTACTCAACGTAGCTAGATAGTTCAGCATCTTTTAACATTCTCTTGCTTAATGCATGCCCAACAAAACATATCTGACCGATGGGGAGGGTCTATATTAGCTCTCTGTATGTTTCAGCCTGGCCAACTTTCTAGTTGTTGTACACTTTCTATAACCATGGCATCTGAATCATTCGTAAGCACCACATTTCGGTCGGCTGCAGATGAGATTCCACTGGCCTGTTGGTGGCCAGCTCTCTCGGCCATACAAAAACGTGGACTAGACATAGAACTTAACGAGTCTTAGACGAGTTTTCTTTGTTATACTTTTGGATTCTTCCTATCTTATTGGAAAGTTGTCTTGGCAATAAAAATTCGTTATTTACTTTCCTAATCTCATATTATGCATGATCATATGTTTACCAATACAATACGTCAGAAGACATGATACATCCTTGCCACACTCCCTACTCTACTTCTATGTAGTTCCTGACCACGCCATTTAATCTGACTGCCACTTGCTGACACCACAAGAGAACTATTACATGTTCAATGTCTTGACTTAAACATGTAGAAATTCCAAAATTTTGAGTGATAATTCGTACCTCACTCAATCAATCAAATACCACACGAAAAACTGCAATAAAATATAGCAAGACATAAAAGAAGGGCAACTATACCACGGGGTTTTGTTACTTAGTAATAATTCGTTGCCGATAATTCCTTTGCTTTCCTTCATTCCAAACATCCTGTTTCATTGACATACTCTCATTTGTTATTTTGTTGTGTATGCATGCTCGAAAGAGTTACTGTAAACAACGTTTGCCTTCGCCCTTATGTCCCAAACTAATTTTAAACAATATTTAAGGATCCGAGACCCCAAACGAGTAATGGAATACTTTACTTCCCCTATCCATCGCACAGCTATTGTTTACACGAATGCTTGTACTGTGGATTTACAGATAGAGATACAACCACGCAGAATACTACTGCGTTACTTCTGACATTTATCCTGACTCAGATTCGTAACAACTGAGTATATACTATGACCTTCATGTCACAATATTTGGAATAAATTAAAACTTCAAAAATGCTCGATTTAATTTAAAGATAAAGTAGAAAAATGTGCTGGTACATACTTGTACCCACACACATCACTCGTTTCCCGTTTGTTTCTTCACCTACTTATTATGTAACATGCTCGAGCGTTTTACAAGAACAGTACAAACGCGGAGGAAGGACACTCACCGCCTCTAGATCATTTGGCAAGGATCATGAGATATATCTGTTCTCATTGATGACATTTATGGCAGGTTCTTTCCATGGTCCGTGAGAGGCGGTCCTACTGGGCGGTTGAGCCTGCTTCATGGCTTGCTTCTCTTCCCAGTAGCCTAAATTCAGGGCCGTTGCCGTTGGACACCCCAGCAGCCCTTTATTTATTAGTTAGCCTTTTTGGAGTATTTTCTGTTTATTTAGTGCAGTTTCAATGTCGGGCCCACTGCTTATCAGGGATCTTTGATTACGAGATTGCAAGGACAGTTAACTCATGTTGCAGATCTTAAAGTTGTCGTGCTGTGTTACTTGGATTGGTGCATATTGGATTTGGTTCCTGTAAAGTATGATTGTAAGCAGTTTCCCAGTTCTTGTACAGGCCTTCAAAAGTTAAAAACAACAAAGATATTTAAAAGATGGGAAATTTAATCCCAAAAAGATTGCTTACATTTTGAAAATCTTCTTTGAACCTACAACTTTTTTTTAAATTCAGTCTCCTTATAAACAGCACTTATTGGAAGAGAATGTTAAAAAGCATGCCGCTTATTGTTCAGAATGTCAAAAAGAGTCCCTTGGTTATTTTTGCCCATTTCAGAGATTTTATAGTAAAAAATAAATTGTAAGACATGTTGTAACTCTTACTTCGATGTTGATCTTTTAACATGAGCACCACCAAGGATATCCTGGGAAGGGGGAGGCATGGTATTACCAGGAGCTTTATTCTTACCGAAATTTCAATGGGAATGTTTCTCATTTTCCAAGGTTCTATGCCTTCTTGCTTCTAATGAGTGAGACATTGATTGAACGCCCCTCCCCAGCCTCTGTGTATTATAGGATCGTAGCACTGAATGTTTGCCTCAAAGAGCGATGTAAATTATATAGTGCTTACCTGAGCAAGTACTCCCGGTCGGGATTACTTTCAATAGCGTCAAATATCTCGTTTACAACGAGTTCCAGGACCCCTCGTTCGGTTTTGCTACCCATCATAGTGTGGGTTTTACCTGAAAAAGAAGATTGTAACAGAATATAAAATTAATGACAAATGGAATAACTGCTGGGTCAGGTTTAGCCTTTAAGAAAAGATACACTTCGGTCTTTAAAAAAAAACTGTATATTTTAGTTGTTATTCCACTTACATCTTTCTGTTCCTTTTTTTGATAAAGGTTTGCAGAGGCGAAGCCGAAATATTCAGGCCTTTTTCAGTTTATGTTATTTGTTATCTCGATTACAATTTTTACGCTTATATATTTCTATATTTACATTTTATTTGTGATACTCAAGATTATTTGTTTGTATAATCCAAATTTTAATGGGCCTTCACTAAGTTGTTTGATGGAGATATTGTCACTTGCAAAACATTAAGAAAGGATCTTAGCTACAAACCAAAGAAGTCTGGAAAAGACAAGATAAGAAATGACATCTTCAGAGAGAAAGCAAGGGTCAAAGTCGTCATCCATAAGGCGCGGGAGCTAAAAGTTGACTGGGGTGGTCATGTCGCTATAATGGATAACAATAGGTGTGTTAAGATAGCAGGATAGCAGGATAGGATAGGGGGATAACAATAGCTGCAAAATTGACACCACGAAGGGAGAGGGGGGGGGGCAAAAGAAACGAGGAAGACCAAAGAAAAGATGGCGAGAGGTAAGAGATAGATGAGCTGTCATCAACTTGATGCAAAGTGCGCGGAGTGGAGGGATTTTCTGAGGTCATCTGCCAGTGGAATGAAGCCATGATGGTGATGATGAGGAGGAGGATGTTGATTATGATGTTGATGATCATGTTGATTATGATGATGATCATGATCATGACAATGACGATGACGATGATGATTATGATAACAATGATGATGATGATGATGATGATGATGATTGTGATGGTGATGATGATGATGATGATGATGATGATGACGATGATGATGATGATGATGATGATAATGATGATGATGATGATGATGATGATGATGATGATGATGATGATGCTGATGCTGATGATGCTGATGAGGATGGTAGGTACTAGCGATTCCAAGAGCAAAAAGACAATATCAACAATAATATCAACACATTCAACCGTAATGCAAACACAGTATCTGATTAGCTAATACATGTGTCCACAGGTACTCACCTCCCCACTAACGACTAAAGACATCTTCACCAATCCGTCCTTGGCATCTGGGACATTATTAAATCGCCTTGCTAGGATACGAATGCATTGTTTGATGTTGGAACGTGGAGTCAGCCCACAAGAATCCTATTGTATCGCTGTCCTCACGAAGTGTTCTGTAGATGTCATTGACTTCCTGTCCTTCTGTATGTAGCGTTGCTAATATCACTGGCCATTACAAAGCGTGTAAAATCGTCTAGCCATGTTTCTTACTTCTGCTTTAGATTTGCCGTCAAGCATGAGTGAACCCGAAATGGCTCAATTCAGATATAATGTTAAAGGCTTTGGCCATCGTCGCCAATTTATGTTTTATAGTGGCCACTGCGTTCAGTAAGAACTTATTGAAGAATTAACACAAAGTTAATTAACTGTCATTCCATTAGCTTGATATTTATAAGAAATCTAGTATGCATAAATTATAGTTAATTACATGAACCAAAAAAATTCAGATACAACAGTGGTTACTAGAGAAATAGGGTATATTGCTATCAGGCGTCACTTAGCTCAGGTGGTACAGCTCTTGCAGCAAAAGTATGGATCCCCTGGCCACGGGTACAAGTTGTGAGGGTGACATAAGTTCTATCTTTTCAATGCCAGTTATGTAGTAGCGACCGTTCCCATTATTTTAGCTTAATGTTGTACCTGCACCAATGGAAAAGGGCTTCCCGTGGAGGTTTTTTAGATTATATCGCTTACAGGACAGTAACGTGACTCAAGGCAATTTGTGAGCTTGGTGCACGTCTACAAGACCGGCAGATGTGACTTTAAAATACATAGGGAGCATGTTGGTCCTTTAACCTTGACAGGAGTCGATCAAATTATACTGCTTCATTTCTTTATTTGGACTGAGTTTCCTATTATAATCAATTCCGTAAATATTTGTAATTTAACTACATAATGTCACATGAAAACAGCTCTGAATCGAGTATCACTTGAAGCTGTATTCCACTAGTCTTAAATGTCACAAGAGGAGGACGATCAAATTACTATTTTCTGAAGGGTACAGAGGAGATTGACAATATATGATATGTAACTAAACTAAAAAATAAGGACATAAAACTAAAGTAGAACGAGAGCGAGACGTATCCCAGATACAAACGGATTTGGTTGCAAAGAATTCTTGCATATTTCGATCAAAACGTTCTTCTATTTTGCCACCACTGGCCTTTTTCTGTTTAACCTAGCAATAGGCAAATCTTATGTAAGCATTTCCGCTATCGTGAACAAATCTGAAGAATGTCGGCTTTCCTTTTATACGTCGTTTAAACTTTTAACAACGGTAACGAGGCGCCATTTTAAGTCTCTTTTCATGTGTTCTGTGAATTTAATTGTAGTTTATCAGTTGATATGTGCACACAAAAAAGGTAAAGCAGTTTACAAGTGCTATATCCCTCTGAAGTTGCCCATGTGTTGAAATTCGGGCGCGAACGAAGTCTCAATTTGAAACTCCTAGCATAAAAACTTTACTAGTTAGAATGCAGCGTTCCAAAGAATATCGCACTTTGTACAACCTCGGACACACAGCGAGGCTCATAGTTTATTGTTTAATTGTTGAAATAAGCCAGATCAGAACGGAACCACAGGAGTTCCGACCAGAGTAATAACATTCACCTACGACATAAGAATCGATTAGTTTAAAAAGAATAAAATGTAAAGAATCTTATAGTTATCATTTATGTAGTAATACCTTTTTGAGTTCATATGAAAGACTCTTATTTACATAACCTCTCTCAAACAGTACCTTCACATGCCACTAAAGTTTATAACACAGTATTCCATTTATTTTGAAAAGAACACTTGAGAAATAGAAAATATGTCACCACCGAGGATCGAACCCGTGACCTACGCTTTCGCGGCGTGCGCTCTACCAACTGAGCTAGGTGACATCCGATCTTAACATACTTTTATTTCTCTAGTCGCCACATTAGCTCCCAATCATCCACCGGTGGACATCGACATCCAGCTCAACGAACCTAACCATAGGGGAATGTTAGACTGGGAATTTAAACTTATCGATGAAGCTGAGACTGAGACATGTTTATGTCAGAGGGAATCTTTTTGGCAACACATGCTAAGAACCTTTAAACCCAGCAGTTTAAATGAACAGAATGTTCCAACCATATATGAAAATAGGGTTACCAAATACAACTTTAGCTTCAGACTACCGGTACTAGGTGCAGGATCTCAAGACGGCTGCTTTCATAGTATGAGGGGGTGCCTGACTGCCACCTGTCATGCGGGGTGACCTTTGCGGCATCAGTTTCTTTACTTAAATAAGGGCAGTACCTTGATGGCGCTATCACCCTCCCCACAGGGGCAGGGGCCTCATGACAGCGCCCCTCCCTACCTTGAAAGCAGCCCGATGCTTCCTAGTCTCTTGGTGGGATCCTTAAGACGAGGCTAGCGACAATTTTGGTAAACAAGTTAACATCTCCATAACAACTGCTATAAACAATAGGAGCAATGAAGCTTCCCCAAATTCCATTCCATAATTAAGGCCTTTTTTAGTGGAAATTTTATATATAATACAGTCACAAGGTTGAAGTTTTAGGCTGGAATCCTTTTACAACTCTATTTTTAATTCTTGTACATAAATTTCTATTGTTTTAATCCGTATTTATTAGGGAAGGAACCATCTGGACAGTTTGAAGCCAGAAGAAGGAATGAGTATTCTGAAAGCTCGCCTTGAGCAAAAGCTAGGTTTTATTGATTTTATATTGTATTTTAACTTAAGCTTTTATAGTCTGTTTTATATAGACGATAATATATTATATATATATAGACGATAAAAGCGGACACATTGTGATTTCATATTTTCGATCGAAGCTTTTTGGTCGGCTCTTTTCAAGATCATTCGCCAACATACTTACAACAATAGAGGAGAAAACTTATATATTACAGCAACTATTTATGTATGTATGTATGTATGTATGTATGTATGTATGTATGTATGTATGTATGTATGTATGTATGTATGTATGTAGAGGATCTGGCTATTATTTAAACTTTCAGAAACAAAGTCACTGTACATAATGATCTTGAAGTTTTGTCAGCTATGAGATGGTTCCACACAACCAAGAGAATCATGAAATTACGATTTCCTAGACAGGAAGCATCTTAAGAAACAAACACACACCTATATGTGGCTCAGACAACCTAAGATAGTTGAAAAGTGAAATCAATTTAGGCTGTGTTCGAAACTATATGATTGGCATTTGTATGATATTAATTGTAATTCAAAGTATTAAATTAGGTCTACAGGACATGCAGTGCATGAACTGTTGCCATGGTGCCAACATGGCAACGTACAAAGTTATAATGAACGGTGCTGTGGAAACTTAAACTGCTTTCAAAAAACTACTGCTCCAAGAAATATTAATTTGATTAAACACTTTAAATACTAGAAAATTAGTAAATGTAATATAGGTATTTTGGTGGTTATATGTCTTTACCATAAAAGTCTATGATCATCCTTACTTTGTTTGTTCTTTTGACTATTTTAGTACCCTGGTGAGTAAATCCCTTGGCCAGGCTGAATAACAGACTGCCTCCCACCTCTTACCAGAGCCCTTAGCTTTGTGAGTAATGCACAATTCCGGATATGTTCATACAGTAATGCTCTGTCATACCTTTTCTAAACCATTGGGTTTTGACAAACTTTTGTAAAGATGCTATAGTTGAAGGGAAAATATTTAAATAAACAATAGGCAGAAGGTCAGATACCTTTTTTGTGAGTACTATATACAGAAATAGTTTTCAAAAATGTTTTCGGTAAGATATCCTGGTCAGTAAAAATCAACTTACGCATTTGATTGGTGATTGTGGTCATTATTGTTATAAGTGTTTGCAAAAGCTTTTAAGTACACAATGTTTTCGCTATTTCGTGCAATATTCTTATTTTGTACCACAAACAAACTATTTAAGTAATGAACGTCGTCCTTTCCGACCCTACAACCCTATAGACATACATTTATAAGGGTAATGATATTCATATTCAAATGACAGTATCAATACCTATAGAAGAACAATTTAGCATAGACCACATAGTAAACATGTGTGGTGACAAGAGTAAAAATGCAGAGAAATAACCAAAATATACGTTCAATTCCTTTTAAATCCTTTAAGCTACCTGATAAAGTAATTAAGAAGTATTCGTTTACGAAATGGCCAAGACGTGAACGACTAAATATACCGTCACTTTTGAACCAACATTTTGTACGACATGACACTCGACTTGCATATTTTAATCGTGTTAAGTCATTCATTTATTTTTGCAACTTAATGAAATTGATGATATACTCTTTTCTTAGATACACGAGAACATACTGCTTGGTAAAATTTAAGAAAAATGCTAACGTAAACCTACCACTTGTTTAAGAAGTGCCTTTAGAGTAAATTTCAGTCTGGGATGAATATCAACCGCAATCATCAGCGTGCAGCATTTAAAACGTTTTGCCCTTTATACTACCTAACTTTCAAGTTAGCAATTGTCAAAACATTTTTATGCAAAAATAAACATCTCGGGCCCAGTTATGTCATGTTTTTTATGCTATACTTCGGATATTAACTTCGATCAAATGTTTACAATGTACTCGAGACAGTTGGCAGAATTTCATTGTTATCCAAAAAGCTCCTAACTGATTTATACTTTATTAATAAAGAGTTGCTCACGCAAAGACAAGTGAATAATAATACAATCATATTTTCCCGACGTTTCGGTCTCATCTTGACGCCATATTCAAGGTGAATAATGAATCACTATATGACGATTATTTATAACTTTTGTAAATTATTGACGTAATTAACTGTATACTTCACTATTTGATGCCTTGATCAACCTATCATCTTTGTCTGGAGATGTCTTTGGTTGAGTTACTGAGAGTATCACAGCAAAAATGTTTCCTGCAAGAGCATATATTTATATAAGATAAAACTGCATAGTTTCAGTCCAACGTATGAGTGGCTGTAGTCCAGTGGATAGTTCACTTACCTGAAATGCCAAATCACAAGGGTTGATTTGCCAAAGGTCATAGGTGACATCAGGAAGGGCATTAGGTCTCTAAAGTACTCTTAGATGATGGTGATGATGATGATGATGATGATGATAATAATAATAGTGGTGTTTTACACCTTGCTTCTCAGCCTCTTGGTAAGGATTGGATGCAGTATTTGTTCTCATTGATGACAGATTCTTTCCATAATCCGCAAGAGGCGGTCCTACTGGGCGGTTGAGTCTGCCTCATGGCTTTCTTCTCTGCCCGGTAGCCAAAATTGAGGGGCATTGCCCTTGGACACCCCAGCTGCCCTTTATTTATTAGTTAGCCTGTTTGGTGCTTTTTCTGTTTATTTCGGGTTCAATGTCAGATCATCTACTCATCAGGGGTGTTTGATTGCGAGATTGGCCACACATGCACAAATTTTGGAGCTTAGAGCACTTTAGGACTGGATACTCTTCCTGTGGTCACTAATGGTCCTTTTGGGAAGCAAACCTGTACCCTCTGGCATCAAAGGCAAGTGAACTACCTGCCTCCTTGTTCCTATGAAATTCCAATGCATGTTGACACTGCCCTAGCCCCTGTTAGAGAGGAGTGCAAGCGTAAAAGTCGACCCCTTGTGCTGCGCACAAAGCATATGTAGCAGCTCAAGATTCATGTGAAAGTTTGTAAATTGCTGGTGAAATTGAAATAAATCAATCCCACAGCAATCTCAGTGATGATCCCCTTTTGAGAAGATGGAGAAGATGGAGAAGATGGAGAAGATGGAGAAGATAGAGAAGATGAAGAAGATAGAGAAGATGGACAAGATAGACAAGATGGAGAAGATGAAGAAGATAGAGAAGATGGAGAAGATGGACAAGATGGACAAGATGGACAAGATGGACAAGATGGAGGACATGGAGAAGATGGAGAAGATGGAAAAGATGGAGAAGATGGACAAGATGGACAAGATGGAGAAGATAGAGAAGATAGAGAAGATAGAGAAGATGGAGAAGATGGAGAAGATGAAGAAGATGGAGCAGATGGAGAAGATGGAGAAGATGGAGAAGATGGAGAAGATAGAGAAGATGGAGAAGATGGAGAAGATGGAGGACATGGAGAAGATGGTGAAGATGGAGAAGATGGAGAAGATGGAGAAGGTGGAGAAGGTAGAGAAGATGAAGAAGATAGAGAAGATGGAGAAGATGGAGAAGATGGAGAGGATGGAGAAGATGGAGAAGATGGAGAAGATGGACAAGATGGAGAAGATGGAGAAGATGGAGAAGATGGAGAAGATGGAGAAGATGGAGAAGATGGAGAAGATAGAGAAGAAAGAGGAGATGGAGAAGAAGGAGAAGAAGGAGAAGAAAGAGAAGAAGGAAAAGAAGGAGAAGATGGAGAAGAAGGAGAAGAAGGAGAAGAATAAAAAGAAGGAAAAGAAGAAGAAGGAGAAGGAGAAGGAGAAGAAGGAGAAGATTTGCTTTGTTAGTTTGACTCTCGAAATTACGGACATCAATCAATGCAAACTGGCCTTAGAGGTCTTTTATTGTACACCTTTAACTCAATATACATCCCTGATTAATTAAATATAAACGTCTAAATGTATTATGCACCCCTGATTAATGGAACAATAAGAGTTTATTGTGCACTCCTGATATAGTGAATCCTTCTAGAACATTGTGCACTCTTCAATTATCGAGCGAAGAGAAAAGTTAACGAAGAACGAGGAGTGCTACCCAGCCAGCATCCGACATAGTTTTCATGTTTGCATTTGGCCTTTTTAATTTTATATTGGAAACTGACATCGGATTAAGGTCAATCCTTTCAACCAGAGGATTGGTTGTCACACTCGTATTGGATGAAGGCCAAGACAACGTCATTGTCTTTACGTAAGTACTACTGAAATTAAATCGTCATAAATACGACGTCCTTCGGGCGTCCAAAAATGACGTCATATAGAACAAACCAAGGATTTCGATTCGATGTAAGTGTTGCCATCCATTCGACGTAAGAGTTAATGTCAGTTAGACATAAGTGTTGACATCGATTGGACGTAAGCGTTGACGTCGATCAGCCTTAAGTATTGGCGTCGATTCGATGTAAGAGTTGATGTCAATTAGACGTAGGCGTTGACATCGATTAGATGTAAGTGTTGACGTCGTTTAGATGCAATTGTTGATATCACTTCGACGTAAGAGTTGATGTCTATTAGACGTAAGTGTTGACATCGATTAGACGTAAGTGTTGACGTCGATCAGCCTAAAGTGTTGACGTCGATTCGACGTAAGAGTTAACGTCGATCAGATGTAAATGTTGACGTCGATTAGACGTAAGTGTTGACGTCGATTAGACTGTTAACGTCTATCAAATGCAAATGTTGTCGTCGATTAGACGTAAGTGTTGACGTCGATTAGACGTAAGTGTTAACGTCGATCAGATGTAAATGTTGACGTCGATTAGACGTAAGTATTGACGTTGATTAGACGCAATTGTTGACACTGATTCGAGATAAGTGTTGACATCGATTCGACGTGAGAGTTTACGTCGACTTGACGTTGATCCGACATCGAAATATTGGTTGTATAGAAGTCCCCTAGGTCCCTAAAAGGTACTAGTAAATAGCTTTAGGGGGGAGGGGGCGAGAATTAGTCTGGGTGGCGGGGGGGGAGGCAGCGGGGGGGGTGGGGTGGGGGGGGGGGGGGGGAAGGGGGGGGTGGCTTGTCGACAAGACGGGGGGGGGGGGGGTAATACTTTCTGCCCATCTAAAACTACCAATTTTCAAAATTATGCCTTTGGCACCAACCATGCTGAGGCCACATTGACACACTAAATTGAGAAATGCTTAACACAGAGTGGTTTTAAACGTTAACAAGTCAATATGCCATAATGCACACTACTACTCTTGTCTTACCTCAATCTGTCAAATGGTGTACATCTTGTTTTCCATATATGTGATTTTATTTCAGCAGATTTCCTTTAGTGTTTTGCATGTTAAATATCTGTAATCAACATCCCTCAAATTCTTAATCCCAAAAAAGTAAAAACTAGCATTTTGTCAACTTAAGATTAATCATTAAGGTACACTGGGATTTCTCTCAGTATATTCTATATTTCTCCCCACTAAATTTATAAATGTATATGCATAACCTATCCTAACTCCGTTTGTTGTGTGCATTTCTTTACAGCCTGCTAAAATTGCTGTACTTAAGTTCTCTTCTCTTTCTCAATGCAGGTCTCCCGAGTAGCTCTACTTTAAGTGCAAATTTCTGTTGCTCCTACTGCTTAATATATCTCACAAATTATGCGCAAACACTGGCCTTCTCCATTACTCTGGTAGCCCTTGCCCGGCAAACATATAGTGCCATGGGTCTCCATGACTTACGGTGCTTTAACATCTATATATCCTTAAACGTCACTATCACCTACTCAAAGCATGAAATTGCATCCATAAGAGGTCATGAGATATTGAGCAGCTACAATTCAGTGTTATATATATGTATATATTGTAGTATATATACATACTATACTAAAATGTAATGTAATGATGATTAATTTGTGCAGTTATACGGGAAGTTTGAGATTTGAATTTAGGTAGACTATTTAAAAATGTTTTAGTATTATCTTGGAGTGACAAATATTTAACACGGTAAATATTTTTCTACCTTCTTCCTGACATTCAAAAAAGTAATGAAACGTAATAAAATGATTAAAAGTCTCATAAGAGAAATATTCGTACGTTGCCGGTGTTAGATTATCTTACGACCAAAGTTGCTACTGTTTACGAGAACTGCATTTAGTTTTGAAAGGTGGGGTTTACGTTCAAGTGCCTTTTGTAATGTAAAGGCGAACCTTTCTTTTGTGCTCGAATATAGGTAACGAAGAACTAAGAAAACGCTCATCCCCTTACTCATGGTCGTCACCTGGTCTACTGGTTTCATCCTTTCTCTCTTTTGCTAGTATTGCAATTATAATTCCATACTTGCTAACACAGTAAAAGAGTATATCGAAACTTAGGGACATACTTTCGCAGCCGAATTTTTCTTTGTATGAAGTTATGTTATGGACATCGAAAGTTGAATAGAGTCTACCCCAAAATACACGAAGTTTTCTGGGAATCAATCCTTTCCTCCAAAGTGTACTGCTGTTTCATTTAAAATTCCAGTTCGTCGATTGGTTTCGCATATTCCCATTTACCGGTCAAATTTTTGATTCAACCTCGCTATGGCGATGGTCTTTGGTATCGCTTGGGACACCCCTCCTCTCTTGCAATTTATGGGACTGCCTGGCTAGTACGTTTCCATGTACCGACTTCCAAGAGCGTCATTTGACTAAACTATGGAATGAAAAAGCTAGCAATATATTGTATTTGACGTTTAACATGTCGAAATCCTCTTCCTTTAAAGTTATTACTGATAAATGTCTTGATCTGTATGGGTTTCTGTTTTCGTTTTAAAAATATCACACTTAGTTCATTGTGGTACTTAAAGTTTGTAAAGTAAAGTGGATATGAAGCCTGGCCTGTTGCACTAGACAACTATTTAACAACCATGGGGTAGGGGACGTAAACGAAGAATTGGGGAGAAGGGGTGACAAATTTATACATGAAATGCTGTAGAGGCTAGTCTTTTAAACTGCCTTCAAAAATGTTCGACTAATCAGAACTAAAAATATTTTTGAGTGACAGATGATGCATAAAATCATCTCACGTAATTCGAATTAATCACAATCAGTCCCTTTTAACCCTAAGTTATCTTCAGTACCCTTTGACTCTTGGGGCGTCCAGCTAAACGCAACTTTCCTTGTTAATCTTCATAACAGGGCAGGGGAGGCGGAAATACCTCAATAGTGGGGGGGGGGGCTGAGAGAAAACCAAATCTTTTGTTTCTTTCTTTCTTTTTAATTTGCAGATTATCTCATCTTATTAAGAATTAGGGCTTGGCATTAGTCTCTCTGCGTCTTATTTGTTTTAATTAATTGGCAAAAGGTGGCGGGCTAAGGCTCCAAACGCAATCTCTCAGTGCAGCCCCCTGATAAGCAGTGGCACCTTTCCCCGGGGTCCGTTCTTTCCAAAGGGGAAAGGGGTATCCGCGGGGGGGGGGGTCGTTATTGAGATTGCTGTAGGATTGACATTTGTTTTACAATTTACAGCAAGTTTAAGGCTCCCAACGGCAGGAAAATCCGTCAAAGTTTTGAACTTTTTGTTGCTCATGCTTCTACGCCATGACCCAGACTTTGTGTAATGACGTTATCGAGGTTATTAGAACAACGGTTCTTCGAATCAGCAAGGATTGCATGTAGAATTTACACGCTAAGTACATTGTGACGTACGTGTACATGATGCAACGAATTTGACAACAATAGGCCAAGAATACGACAAAAATAAATATCTGGTCCAAAGTTCAAATAGTAGCTCCCGGAAACCTTGGAAACATGGAAAGATTTAGTGTCTAAATAAACATTCCCTGTTAGATAAGGGATGTACCCACCACTTTCTCTTACATGATCTCGCTTCAATTGTATACTTATTAGAGTTACTTTATTGTCCTCGTCATTCGATGACAGGGCACTCTACTGGACAGGGAAGTTTTCATAAGGGTGACGTGGCATTCGCGGCGTGGCATATGTGATGCGCAACTTGCCACCAGTCACTTCGGTGTGAAAGCTTCCTAAACCTTGCCCGAGTTTGCATCGGACAAGGAATATGCTCTGTACTCAAGTCTTAATAACAGAGACCCCTTATGTAAAGTCGTAACAAAAACAAATTTAGAAAAATTGATACTGATAACATGGGCCTCAATAAAACGGTTTTGAGAAGTAATTTTCAGGTGGTAATGGTTTCGTGAAAAAACATGTTATTAAAGAACATTGATGAAAAAAATGGATACCAAAACATGGATACCAAAACATGGATACCAAAACATGGATAACAAAACATGGATAACAAAACATGGATAACAAAACATGGATACCAAAACATGGATAACAAAACATTGATAACAAAACATTGATAACAAAACATTGATAACAAAACATTGATAACAAAACATGGATAACAAAACATGGATAACAAAACATTGATAACAAAACATTGATAACAAAACATGGATGACGAAACATTGATAACAAAACATTAATAACAAAGCATTGATAACAAAACATTGATAACAAAACATGGATACCAAAACATGGGTAACAAAACATGGATACCAAAACATGGATACCAAAACATGGATGACAAAACATTGATAACAAAACATTGATAACAAAGCATTGATAACAAAACATTGATAACAAAACATTGATAACAAAACATTGATAACAAAACATGGATAACAAACACGGATAACAAACAGATTTCGATATCAATTGATAGTGTTATGAATTCTTACCTCTTGCAAAGGGACTACATTTTGAGTTAATCCTTGTATAGGAGTTGTTTAACCTGTTTCTCTTGTAACCATGACTTACCTTTAACACTTACCTTTGATCTCCGTTCCATTACCTTTTGGTGTTTAACCTCTTTTCTTGGTATTCTTTATCCAAGATTGCAAAGGAACTACATCATGAGTTTATGCTTCGAGTCTCAGAAGTATAGGAGTTGTTCAGTCTATTTCTCGTGTTACTGTTACTTAACTTAAGGTGTTACCTTTGATCTCCGTTCCATTACCTTTTGGTATTTAACCTCTTTTGTTGGTTTTATTTTACGAAAGCTCTCAGCAGCATCTGTCTTGTGCAGCTCTTCTGTGGTCAATGCTTATCATAGACGCTTTAGGTCTAATAGTTTTTGCGCAAGTTGCATGCTCAGAACTAAAGGCTATCGTTATATTTACTCAATGCTTAGACTTAGAAATGATTGAGATATAAACTTTGTCCACTGGTTACGTCACCTATTTTTGCCAGAGTGATCGCATGGAACGCACGTCTTTTCATAATGTTGCACGAAATAGCGAAAACATATTGTACTGAAAGCTTTTTTCGTCTGACACTCCTCGGAGTACTAACGTGAGAATGACCGAAATGGAATGTGTAAAAGAGTATACCCAACTGTATTTTGAAGGAGCATAATCATAAGAACACAATAACTGAATTCGAAGACTCTACTTAACGCTATATTGTAACGAGGGCGTCGCTGACAGCGCTTCGTAGAGTAACTCATCATTCATGAAGCAGCAGCTTTCGTCTTTCAATCTATTAGGAGGAACTGTGACTTCTTTCACAGTCCCTCAGTCACTCTTCTCATTTACACGATTACATTTATACATATACATAAAATGGACCAATCACAAGCAAATAGTAAAATACAAGAACATCATTGGTTTAGAAAAATATGACGTTAGCTTCCGACCACCAGGACTGGGGGTGGGATCTCAAGACGGCTACTCTCATAGTATGAAGGGGTGTCTGACCGCCACCTGTCATGCGGGGTGACCCTTGCGATATCGGTTTCCCTATTTTAATTAAGGGCAGTACCCTGATGGTGCTATCGCCCTCCCCACAGCGGCAGGGACCTTATGACGGCGCCCCTCCATACTTTGTAAGTAGCCCGACACTTCCCAGTCTCTCGGTGGGATTACAAGACGAGGCTAACGTCAACATATCTGACGAGGCTAACGTCAACATATCTGTTTACAAATTCAACATCTCGAAAACAACTTTTGAAAACAATAGAAGCAACGAGGCTTCCCCGCATTTCATTCCGTATCTGCGTCCTTTTAGTTGACATTTTCAAACAGCAAGATTTCTTTTATCTATTGTTTACGCTTTAAATTCTTGTAGGAAATTTTTTTTATTGTTTTAATTATTTTAAATTAGGGAAGAAACTTTCTGTACAGTTTTAGCCAGAAGAAGGAATTTTATCCCGAAAGCTCGGCTTGAGCAAGAACCTGTTTTATAGGTTTTGTATAGGTTCAACATAGGTTTTTATAGTTGTTGTATAGATGTTTTAGTTTTTACATATAAAGATATATATATATATATAAACTAAATAGACTGTAAAAAGCCAAAAGTTAAAAGAGATATAAAACACGTTAAAACCTGGCTGCTCAAGACGAGCTTTCGGAATCGTTATTCCTTCATGTGGTACCGTACAATACTGCTCCCCTTAATTTATGGAAAAATAAAAACAATAGAAATATTTACAAGCACTCTTTAAAATACATTATTAAAAAATTCTTGGATAAAACCTTTAAATTTGTTTGAAACTACAATACATTAAAAATTCCCACTATAAAATTCCTACCTACTATACTAATTACAAAACGTGTGTAAAAAATAAGGCTTTTTATTTAATGGTTTCGGCTTTCAAATTTGGTTGGCAGCAAGCTATTGAAAGCCATGATCCATGTATTACTAGGCCCTTAACACAATGAGCGCTATTTCTTACATCATTTGATTTCATTATACAATAACGGAGAAGTTAAAATTTATTGAAACATCAGTTTAGCTGCAAAATTGAAACCAAAAGGGCAATGAGTAACATGTAATATCTTCAATTGCCGATCGCATGTTAGATATTATCTGTATGAGGAAGATGCTGCAAGAAGAAAGTGCCATTTGGAATGGATTAACTCTAAAGTTAAGTTCAAAGATATCACCCCTCTGTCACGGATCCTGCCTAGTTTTGGTATAGGAGTACACGTGGCAAGATTTTTTTACCAGCTGGTAAAACTATGCAAGAATTTGCAATACGAGTATATATACGAGTACCAATATGAGTATTGGTCATGACAAATATGGAATTTGGTCACATCAATGGCTTTCATGTGAGATATGTTTAATAATCGCTACTTCAAGAAACTGCCAGACTGGAATCGCTTCTTGTGGTCACTGTTTACAGACGATTCACCGGTGACAAGTCAGAGAAAGCTTATTTCCAGGCTAAGTAATACCTGACACCTGTGTAATAATTCTTACCTTTGAAAGACTGCAATTGTTACTGTTCTTACCAGTAAGGTCTTTACCGTGGCAAAACAGCATCGACGTAGAAACAGTTGTGCAGTATCATCATATGAAAATTAAATAACAGTGCAATGTAATGTTTAAACATCATTTTATGTTTTATGTTACTTTTGTTTACCATGCTCTTGCACTATTTCAATGCGGTTTCTTACAGTTGATTATCATAAACTACGTACATCTGTCGATCTTATTTATCATAATGACCCCGCCTGCACTTGGTAGAGGATTAGTGCGATTCCATAGCATGAGGCACTTACCACCAAACTCCTCTTTGTGTGCCCGATATACAAAGCAGTCGTTTCTCTTTCTACAGCATGCCCGAACCAGGTATATCTCGTATTTTACATGACGTCAAATACATTTCACACCATTCAAAATATTCTGTTATCGCGCTGCCCATTTTAAATATAATTATATCGTTGCTCTTGTGTGTTGATGTGTATGTTGAGTTTGCCAAACGAGGAAACGTTTGCTTATGGTCCTACGTAAAAAAACTGCTCGCTTTTACGAAACAATGCGGAAAATATCAAAAAAGGAACGAGAAAGGAAGCCAATTAGTCTCTTAACTTTTCAGTGAAGTAAGCCTCTTTAACTGGCTATCAAAAGCCGGATGAGCGAGGGAGTGATAGTGGTGGTTTCGGCAAAATAGGAATTTGGTGCATACACCAAATGTCGGAGGTAGTCGGATAAGAAATTTAATTATAGAAGGAAAAAATCTATGAAAGATTGTATCAAGAGGCAAAGCGAAGGACAGGACACCAGGGGTTAAGTCGCAGTTAGGGTTGATGAGGCAATTTAATATCTACACATATACCGTCAGCTTTAGGCATTGCTGTTGCATTTTTGCGGTAATGGCCCGGGAAATGGACCTTTTGCGCCTATACCTGTATTCCCGTGTCTCCGGCGCTTCCTCAACATATACGAGAGGTTAATTCGGCGTACTTTTGACCCAAGTACGATTTCACTACTATGAATTGGCGTAATGCTGTACATTTAATCATTATTTGCGATGTTACGAACCCGAAATTGTTGTCTTCTTCAGCGAGGCCACCTTTCACACGGTCTCTGCAAGGAGGACATATTTAGCGCAGATCTCTTCTCAGCATCTACCTCTGTCCCATAGAGATAAAGTATGCCGCGTATTTTATCAGCTTATCTGCTATTATGGTCAGCGGTAGCCTGTCAACTGCCCAGTAGGACCGCCTCTCGCGGATTATGGAAAGCATCTATCATCAATGAGAACAGATACTACATCCATTTCTTGCCAAAAGGCCGAGAAGGCCGAAAACTTTGGCTCAGCTTAGAAATTCTTACAAGGCTACAATGTCACGCAAGCAATCAAATGCCTCCTTCTTGCTAATGGTGACCACGATTTACAACACTAGAGAAGATAAAAATGTAAATTTTCAGTCTCTTAGCTCTACATCTACGCGAAGGCCACAACATCTAATTTCTGTGCATTTGATACCTAGAATTTAACACCTGATCGTAAAGGACAAAATCATGTCAATCAATGTCACTTGAATTAATATCTATTCCCAAAAACACAATTTAATTCTCGACAAGATGTCTTGTAACCGTTACGTAACGTTGACGTTCCTAGCCCTGGAGTGAATGAGGTACAACTTCAAATGTAGAAATCGTGGTTTTGTTTTCATCCTGGGATTACAATATAGAGCACCGAGAATCCAGTTTGAGCACTTGCCCTTCTGAAACAGCCCCTGAGAGGCAATGTTGAGTACGATTTACTACCTTGGATACCGTTAAAATGGCCCGAACGATAAGTCACGATTTGCTTTTCACAAAATGACAGGGCACGATTGTGTTCTTTGTACCATCTCTTATTAGCTACAATCGCATTTTGTTCAACGGTACTTGTGTCATTTATCATTTATTTTAGTTTCTGTAAACGATCAAGGCTTAGTTCAGAACATTTTTCCTGTCATGCCAAGTCAAGTGCGTGTAACCCAACGAACGAAATGTAGTTCAAAGTATTTTTGATAAAGAATCTACCGCTACCAATAATCTGCCGCATTTTGGATACATAGCAAGCTACTCAAAGGATTTATGCGTCAATAACCTTTAAGTTACAATTAACGAAATTGTACATGAAATAAATTACGTAATCTTCTATATCCATGTAACCAACTTCCTGTTACCACCCCTACCACCAAACCTCACAATGCCAAACGACAAACCACAACACATCAACAGAGACCATCTCATTCACCAGTCATACCAGTAGTTGAAGCCCCTGACTCTGATGAAGAATTTGAAGGATTTCATCCCATTGATCTTGTACCCACCAATGCCCCACCATTACAGAACACCACCACAGTTTCACCACCATCACCTTTAACACCCAACACACCAGCACCCACCGAACCATCATCATCCAGACCTACACGAGAACGGCATCCTAGACGAATTCTTACATATGACACACTTGGAAACCCAACAGTATCTATCGTTCAAGCTAATGACAGTCTTCCACAACCCAATACTGGTTATGCACCCTATTACCCTCCGTTAACCTACTCACGTGGATCAATTTCAGCCTGTACCTTGTTATTATCCATCATTTTATCAAGTACCTCTACTACCATTTGTTCCACTACAACATTACATGCCTACATTTCAACAAGGATTACCTTTAATTTACTACACACCAACATAGGATCATTATATTGATACATTCATGTGGATCAAAATCAAAATTACAAGCAACATTACTTGACTTCGAATTGTACTTTTATTCATGGACATGCGAAGATCTATTCTCGAGTTGAACACTGCAAGACTCAGTTGGATTTAAATTTCATTACAATTATTACATATATTAGTTTTATTACCTGTTCAATAGTTATTTAGCCTTATTATTACTATTATAAAATTTTATAGCTTAGCCATAACCATTATTTAATGACATTTATTATTATTACCAGTACTTGTGAATAATTTCACTATATAAGAGCATTACTTCTTTAAGGAGGGGAGAGTGTCAGCCCCCTCAACGGAATATTTCAATCATCAATACAAAGGAAGTAGCATTTCCTTAATATTATTGACAACCAAAGCCAACTATAACCTTTTCTGCCTTGTTATTGCATTGTATGTTTAATCGCTTTTCTTCTATTTCTTAGAAGGAAAAAAATTATACACATGGGAACCAAATTTAGGTCATCAGTCAAATCCTCCCTTCCCATGAATTTTATTTTCTTCCATTTAAATGCATGTAAGATTGATGTGAGTATGCCCTATTACTTAGAACAGAGCCAATGTCGGGAAGGGATAGCATATAACGTAGTTCACTTTCCCCTAATACTCATTTTTTCTACATGAAGTCAGATCTCGAGTTTGAAGGGATCGATCCCATATTGTTTATCTATTCATTTTTGTTTTGTTTTCTACACACGGAAACAAAAAATACTGGAAGCAGATTACTATGTCAAATAGTAATACTACATTGTAAGTCAATACGTGGAAAACATTTGTTCAAATTGTTTTGCTTTGTTTAAATTCAAAGACTTAACTTAAATTAATAGCAGAACTAAGGGAATGATCATTCGTCTGTCTGCTTAATCTTCAATAGTTCCCATTTCATCTTCTTGGTGTTGATTCTGATTTGACGTTTTAAGTCTGCAAAGTGAGCCTTGCGAATCCTCAGAAACATTTACATCCACAAGTGGTTTGACCAAACTAGAACTACTATGGAGTGGATACTGTTGATTGTGATACTTAATGTTCTAACCTTTTCTTCTGCAGAACAGAAGCAGCGCCTTGGGTAAGTAAAACAATTCACACCTTTATCTTGTACAGAAACATATTTGAAGTATTTGCATGTAACATAATAAGCCAACCTTTCACGTTTATCGAAGTATTAATTCAACTTCCTAACTAAGAAGTAACTTGCATGGACTGCTTTTCAAGTTTGGGTAAGTCTGAAGTCTTCCTTACTGACCAGAATCAATTCCTGTTTGAGTTACTCCTTTAGTTTTTAATTTAGGGGAAAGATAAGGAAAAGAATAAGGAAATGGCGGAAATTTAGGGGAAAGATAAGGAAAAGAATAAGGAAATGGCGGAAATTTAGGGGAAAGATAAGGAAAAGAATAAGGAAATGGCGGAAATTTAGGGAAAAGATAAGGAAAAGAATTAGGGAATGGCGGGAATTTAGGGGAAAGATAAGGAAAAGAATAAGGAAATGGCGGGAATTATAGGGAAAGATAATCAAATGGTGGGAATTATAGGGAAAGATGAGGGAAAGATAAGCAAATGGTGGGAATTTTAGGGAAAGATGAGGGAAAGATAAAGAAATGCTTGGGAATTTTAAAGAAAGTTTAATAGAAAGATAAGGAAATGGGGAGAACTTTAGGGGAAAATGAGGGAAAGATCAGGAAATGGTGGGAATTTTAAGGAAAGATAAAAAAATGGTGTTCATTGCCTAATTTGCTCAAACCACTCGCTCCCCGTATAGAACCTATATCCATGGACGAAGATTGTCAGGTCGTGCCCCTCTGCTGTGCACTAGTAGCTGCAATTCCTTTTAGTACTACTCCGTCGCCTAATCCAATGATAACGCCCAACATCAAAACAGACCCTCTCTTTCCTTTATTTCATTTCTTTTCTGTGTTTTTAATCAGTAAGTGTATTCAGAAAACATTTATTACTACTATCTATGTGACCCGGTCACTTTACACATGGTACGATACCCCCGTTACCCTCACGTTACCCCATTTGACCTAGCTTTAGCTCACTCAATAATTTCGTGTATATTATCTGTATCCTACTCACGCCATACTGCCGTTTTGATATTATAGTAAAGATTGTTAAGAATATCAATTTTAGGCATCACTCTATGTCCGTTAACTTGTTTGTGTACAGAGCAGATTCGCTTCCATTGTAGTAAATTCTCTACGAGTGCAAGTAACTTGTTTACTGTGTTGCACCTGTAAAAACTTCATATTGTTTAAAGGTTTAATCTTGCCCCTTCAGAAGCCATCCGTACAATAGCCAATCATATTTGTTGCAAAATCGCCTACGTTGAGAAACACTGGGTGGCAACTGACACAAATCACAACAGTTATGACATCTTGTGGTCAAATCTTCTATTCAATGTAACGCCCTCCAGCAAGAAGTTCGGTCTGCTGTCTTTGCTGCGCAAAAGAGGAGATTTAGTAACACAGTCCACTATAACCAAAAGCACTTACAGTAACAGTCATACTATAGTTTTTGTGGCTCGATGATTATATCAACATGAGGCATAAGTAGTGCTGTAAGTGAATCGTTGCAGCGCATTTCAACAAGAATTGAAGAAAAGTGTGTAAAAGATATAAAGTTAACAGTTATAATTTCGAAACGTGATACCCACCAGCCATATGAAGGCCTAAACTATCGTCAGTAATGTTATCTCGGTCTGTTATTACTGGCTTGGGCCCTCTTCGTAATCAATACAGCATACATATTGGGGGAAAATTGGCCAAGATTGTTGTGAGTACGAGCAATCCATATGTAGATACGTATACCATGGACGATGTCTCTCTGCCTAGTCTATTGATTAGGATTCCGCTTCTTCGAACCATGGGCCATCCAACTCTCCGTTATTTTAAAGCCACCTTTTTAGTGTTGTGCAGGGGCCACGCTATGATATTCGGATTGGACTATAACCAATTTAGTCCAGCCTTTTCTTTGCTGAAAAGAAACTTGTTGTTTCAATGGTGTTCTTCTTAGAATATGATCTTGATTCTTTTCTCTTTTGCTTCATTTTCCTCTAACGATTCACAATGCTCATAACTTACATTGGAAAAATATATTGCATTCAAAATTATTGCTGGGGAAGTAGCCCCCCTTAGTCACCCTCTCCATCCTCCCTGCTGTGTGTGTGGCAATTTCCATAGTGATATTCCGCTAGGATCCACTATATTAAGATAATGAGAATGCTTTCCACACGTTTGAATAACAGTATTTGAATAGTTATATTTTGCTCAGATACACTATATGAACATCATAAGAATGCGTTCTACATGTTGGCATGTGGCAATTTCAATAGTGATATTCTACTAGGATCCACTATATGAATATAATGAGAATGCGTTCTACATGTTGGCATGTGGCAATTTTAATAGTGATATTCCGCTAGGATCCACTGTATTAACATAGTGAGGATGCGTTCCACACGTTTGAAGAAGACTATTTGAATAGTTATATTTTGCTCAGATCTACCATATGCACATAATGACAACGCTCTCTACATGTTGGCTTGTGGTTATTTCAATAGTGATATTCTGCTAGGATCCATTATATTAACATAATGAGAATGCGTTCTACATGTTGGCATGTGGCTATTTCAATAGTGCTATTCTGCAAGTATCCACTATATGAAAATAATGAGAACGCTTTCAACACGTTTGAATAAGACTATTTGAATAGTTATATTTTGCTCAGATCCACTATATGAACATCATAAGAATGCATTCTACATGTTGGCATGTGGCAATTTCAATAGTGATATTCTGCTAGGATCCACTATATTAACATAATGAGAATGCTTTCCACGCGTTTCGATAAGACCATTTGAATAGTTATATTTTGCTCAGATCCATTATATGAACATAATAAGAATGCGTTCTACATGTTGGCATGTGGCAATTTCAATATTGACATTCCGCTAGGATCCACTATATTAACATAATGAGAATGCGTTCTACATGTTGGTATGAGGCTATTTCAATAGTGCTATTCTGCTAGGATGCACTATATGAACATAATGAGAATGCGTTGTACATGTTGGCATGTGGCAATTTCAATAGTGATATTCCGAGAGATTAAATAACATGATTTTCATACCCAGATATGGACAGCACACCCATGATAAATGCCCACCATCCGCTACTGCAGTTTAACTTCAACCAGTTTAACTTCAACCAGTTTAACTTCAACCAGTTTAACTTCAACCAGTTTAACTACAACCAGTTTAACTTGAACCAGTTTAACTACAACCAGTTTAACTACACCTACATAAAAGATACAGACTACAACGGATATCACATTCCTCTCCGTTACGGTTCAGTAGAATGCTTGGCAGTGTGGGCTATTCTAAACTCTACGACGGTTGTAGAAACCGTTTTAAGCTTTGATATGAACACAGTATATGTCACAAAACATGGCTTGAGTTTATAATCAAAATATGGTTTCAATTTTTTGGTTGTCAGAAATCGTTCTATTTTGCAATTAGTTTGTATTCTACGCCTCTATGTTGCACAAAGACTTACTACAAATAATTCTTATACAGAAAGTCCTGATTCAACTTAGGCATCACTTACACGAAACCGCAATATGATACCAAATAAGCATTCTACTAGGATACCATTGGATACATATACATTGGATACCAAGATTCGTCTCCTCATGATTTTTTTTCTAAGCTCAAGAAAGTGTTTCATAAGGATCGTCTATTTTTGCCATGAAATGTTTACAATTTTAATTTCAATTTACAATGATAAGTGCCATAAGTTGCCATGAAATGTTTACAATTGCCATGAAATGTTTACAATTTTAATTTACAATGATAAGTACATCCAGAATTTGTCCGATAAAGTTCTTACCGAGACTGAGAAGAAGGTTCTTTCACGAGGATTAGGCTTCCGTGTTCCAAATATAAATGTTAGCAAGGAAGCCATTTTTACGGAGTTCAAATTATTACAAGCGCAGCTGTCTAAACTAACGCCGAACGAAAAGCTGGGTATGGTAGAGATTTTTTCTGTTATAGAGAGTTGGGAACGAATGATGTATGGATAGCTTTGACTGCAGTGATTGGTTGCTCCGGAGCCAAGTGGGTACGCAGAGACCTAGTAACGCTCCAGGTTGAGTTCACGGTGAAAGAAGTGTTACAATTTCGTACGGTTACCGAGTTCTTTTTTGCAGTATAAGCAGTGAAACTTTGGTCGCCCATCATTGATTTTGTATAAAATTTCCCTTGTTTTAACCATTCATACCAGAAGAAGAGTGAGTAACATGTTTTAAAATCGGCGAGTGTCATAAGGAACTGGGAATGAAAGACGTATTCTAGATAATAACATTTTACTGTTAGGATCGGTGACTAACTAGTACGGCTGGTATGCCAGTGGCTGTTGTGATATGAATATTCGTGACCTCGGTTGCATTACAGAATGTCTAGAACCTCGTTTGTACGCACGCGCTCTCTGTTATGTTGCCTTACGAGTGATAGGAGTGTCTCAGAAGGCTCCGTATACTTTCTCGTTCATCCTCTTACAAGGCGCGGTATAATATTAACATGGTGTCAGAGTAATCCTACCGATGGTCAGGACTCGTTTGGTATAGTCGTTGTCGCAATCGGGCTCTTCCTTCACACAGAGTAATTCTGCCACAGCTTCACTCAACTTTGTTCATGTACATCAACTTGATACGTTCCATGTTGGGAGCTCTATTTCGTTCTGTCAGTAGAATATATTATGCACATACAAATTTTGTACTTTGAACTTTTCCAGAACATTCATGTTTGCAATTGAATTACAGCAACGTTTGGTATCACTTGTCAGTCATTTTCTTTTCCCTTTTGTTGTCAGTGGATCACCAGGTTCAGGAAGAAGACTCTCGGGCTCCTTAACTCCGCAAAATCATAGTCAAAGTCTGCTAAACCACATTAAAAACTATCGAGTAAGTTCTCCAGTTGCCAAAAGCTATTTGAACCCACTTCACAATTTTATGAACTGACCAACGTTGACAATGTGCAATTATCTTTAATGTTAATGTCGATGGGTTTCAAATCAGGCTGTGGTTGATCAAGGGGGAAAGGAGGCCTGCTACAAACCCCACAAGGGGAACCGACCTAATAGGGAATAAGTATCTACACCTATGCACAAAATTAAGAGGAAAGAACACGCTCTGTAAAACTCAAAACAAGAAAATTCAACTGCATTGATGATGGAAATTGTACCCTTTAAAGGAGTCTGACGAGTAAGACGAGGGAGAGAAAAATAAGTCCTTAGCTAGCCATCCAGAATCATATCCAAAGATGGGCGCGTGTAAACCACCCTAACTATGTCGACGCCTCTTCATCGTGGAGAGAAGGCAGGGTACCCGAACCAGAGCAGGAAATAGAAATGTCCGTCACATTTGCCCACCAAAGCTAACAAAGTATCGTTTATTACAGGAATCAAGAAGGAGCAGATAGTTCAATCATCGATATACTAACTAGTCCTAACTGCTTTTCGAGCGTATTATCTATTTTCCAATACTTTAAAGGTAATTGTATGATTGCTGGATAAATTAGGTGTAGATCACACTTTCAGATCTTGGCACTTCGGCTTGTATCTCGCAAGCCAGTAGCAACGTTACAACAAATGTTTTCTTGAGACACTTTGAAGATTTAAAGGTCTTTACTGGTGAAATGAGCCAGTAGAACGATATTTCCCTGACACGTGTTAATGGTTGAGAGACTTATGTGATACAACAAAAAGGTAGCTTTGAAAACTGTTTTATGACGTCATCACTTTCGTACTCTATTCCCCAGCAAGCATCGTCCCAGACCCCTTAACGCAGTCTCCGATTTACAGAACCATACATTGCTTAAATATACCTTAAAGAAGTAGTTCCGCCTTACTTTACCAAGCGTTTCCAAACGAAAAGCAGGTCGTCCCTGGTTGGGGTGGAAGGATGTCGTAAGGAAAGATTTAAGGTAAATGAGAACTTTCAGGGAGGGTGTTAAGAGGGAGGCTTTGAATAGATAGGGATGGAGGAGGAAGGTGTGAAGCTGTGTTTGCCACAGGGGGCTTGGTGCTATAGTGGGTTGTTAGTAGTCGTAGTGTTGACTAGTGCAAAAAGACGCTGTGTCCTTATTTAGTGGGGAAAAAATTTGGGTCCTGACTCAGTGCAGTAAGTTTTCAGTATAGTTCTCAGTCATTTCTGAAACGAACTCATTTCTAGTTGTGGACTGACCCGGTGAAAAAAGGGACTGAGTGCTAGGTTGGTGTAAGAAAAAGATAATGCATGGCTCGATGCAAAACCAGCTATGTCCTGACTTCCTGAAAAAAAATCAAATACAAGAATGACTTGATGCAAAAGTAAGCCAAGTGCCGAGTTACTAGAAGAATGAGCAAAATTCTGACTCCGTAAGAAAACCAGCTAAGCCTTAATCAGGTGCAAAACTGAGTTATCTCCAAGCCACGGAACTCCGATGAATCGGTAAAAACGATTCTGATAAAATTAAATTGATCCAAGCTGCATAGTTTTCATAATGGTGTGTTTGTAGGCTGCTGTGTGGTGGCAGTAATTCCTGACACAGTGAAAGATTAGCTTTTTCTGAAGGACAGTATTTTGGTAACCCGATGCAGAAACATGGATGAGCTGGTGTAAAAACGAGCGAGTCTATGCTTGCTATCTACAGATTATAGGAAGAAAGTGTGCCTCTGGCCTCTCTAACACCATCTCAACCACTAGTTGTTTATCATTTTATTATATTAGCCTTAAACTTGCGGGGCAAATACCCTCAGCCGATGGAGCATAACACAAACAAATTACAGAAACTTTGGAGCTGGCTAGTGCTTTGCCTGGGAAGCACATTTCAAAAACTCTTCCCCTAAAACAGTGTGTGATACGGTTCTATCTTCGGCCCCAAGGATCTGCGATCATACTCACAATATAGCTTTGATATTACTGTTAATATTTTCTGTTTGCACTTTCTATTCATTGCTTTGTTCTTTTAAAATTTCCTCGGCCATACTCGTCTTTCATCAAATTCTATACAAGAGATTACATTTGTTGACATTTAGAATTTAATAAAATAATTTCGTACACAATTGATTGGATTTTGCATGTCAATCAATGGAGCAAATCAATTTTTTCAGCTTTTGATTCTAAAGTATTTGTTGATATTTAGAAAAACAAATCTCTTGAGTTAGAACATCGAACTATCTCTCGGTTTGTTGGTCATGGTGCCATTAAATCAATGATCTGCGAAGTTATAAGGAGCTTCTTTACCCATTGGCTTGGGTTATACAACCAAACACGATACTACATTTGGTCATGATCTTCTTGTAGTGGAAAGCCATACACCCGTAATTATTTTCTAGAACTTGTATTATTTTGAGTAACACAACCACACTAGCTAGCTTTATTTACCTACTGTTTTCCAGAGGTAGAAGAAAATATTTTCTATGCATAGTAAATCATTGTGGTCAGTATAGTAGGCTTTGGTAATACTACTTGAATTAAGATAAGCACGTATCAATTTCTAAAGAAGCTTGACTTTCCAGGTGGTGTCAATGCAGGTTGCATATTGGTTCTTCAATTGCGGGAACAAGACACAAATAACACGAGAACAATCTTTGAAACTTCAACGATGTTTCATGGGGGATAATCAATGCATAGTGGTAATCTATTTGAATTTATGATTCAACGGATATGACCAACAGCCGCATGCCATTTTCAGATTAAATATACCACATTCTATCAAAAACCATACCTTTCTCTGATTTCGATGTATGAGCGCGTGCGGTTTGTATCGAGGTCAGAATTGGTTGTTCGTGTTACAGATCTGTAACAGATCTGTAACACTAACACATAACACATAATACACACCGAATTCTGACCTCACTCAATGTAATTTGGTAAGCGTGTTAATTGGTAAAGGTGGTGTTCATACAAGTTTTTTTGTTGTTGGCATGTCATAACACTTGCATATTTTAAAATGAACGTATTGACCTACTCGATCGTGTCTAGCTTCACATTCAGTGGTTACAGGACCGGGGCAACCACAGACAATACGATCAATGGTCTCGTTATGCACATTACAAAAGCGACATTTTGGATTCACACCATTTCTACACAATATACCATGTGTATTTTTGAAAAATTTCAGACATACTGACATTACTTTTTCTGGTAAATTTAAGATCATGTCGATGTCCACCGGTGGATGATTGGGACCTAATGTGGCGACTAGAAAAAGTAAGTGTGTTAACATCGGAGGTCACCTAGCTCAGTTGGTAGAGCGCACGCGAAAACGTGGGTCACGGGTTCGATCCCCGGTGGTGACATACTTTTCTTTTTTCTCTAGTGTTCTATTCAAAACTAAATTTAAGATGGAAAGTAGTTAATAGCAAGTTAACAAAGGTCCTCAGCTACCTTTCTAACTGGGTCTTAGTTAAGCCTGGTTCACATAGGAGTAAAATCCGTCGTCAGACAAGCATCTGGCAAGTTAAAGGCAGGTTTTCATGCATGCAAACGGTACTACTTGGTTGTGAAAATTAAATTCGATTGACATATGCCAAAGCAAAAGTCGTCGAAAAGTTAAAAAAAAAATTGTTCTTTTCCAACGAATTTTCTCTAGTGGTTTCCGACTATCACTTGAATTGCGGGCAATCTCTCAATCAAAGACCACTGATGAGCAGTGGGCCCGACATTGAAACTACCCTAAATAAACAGAAAAACCACATGTCAAATCTGTAATGATACTGAAAACGCCTGTTGCGGACATTCCGACAGCTGATAATTACGCTTCTATGGGCCTTGGTAAATTTAACACGATCAAGCCTGGCCAATATGTCTGACTAATAATTTATTGCCTTTTGGCCTTTGACTCATAAAATAATAGTACAAAGACGAAGTATTTTCACAGGATGGATTTAAGACAATGATAAAGACGCTGACACAGCTACTACTGTGATTTAAGCAACCGCATTCAAAATCCGCTCCGGCAAAAATACGATGAAAGTCTAGAGAGTATTTACTCCTAGTGTTAAAATGATTTTCCTTCGGAAGCCGTATTTCCAGCTTTTTTGCCTTTCATCAGTGAAACGATAAGTTTTTCTCTGCACACCTACCTCTCGTAGCTCTTGGTTGAGCTCATTATTTATACTCGCCAACGACGAGTTCTTTTCACGCAACAGACGTATCCTTGCCTGAACTTCGTGTTTACGCATCTTCTTTTCGAGTGGCCTGCTGACAACAAATGTGATACGCAAATAAGAGTGCAAACAACGTGATATAACGAACATAACTAGTGTAGCCAAAGTTGCGTCATGTCATAAAATAAGCTTGCCAGCATTCCCCACTAGCCGGACACGGAGACGCAACAAAAAGGGAGAGGAGGAGGAAGATGCGACACTAAGGAAAAAACAAGGAAAACACGGTATGGTAAAAACAAGGGGAAAAGGCGCAGAAGGAGGAGGAGGGCAATGAACGAAAGAGAATCGAGTTGGAAGTTCGCCTTCATTGCAGACGCCTTTTAGGTTAATTTGCTTTAGTTTGATAAATCGGCCAGCAAAATAATAAAGTAAATTTCGAAACTCGATGCAATTATTGGTATTCCTACATTACAACATTCCTGGCTGTTTTTCCTTTCATGGTACATTGTACAGCAGGATTTGGTACAGCCTTATTTGCCCGCTAAAGTATTCGAGCGACTTCCGCCCGTACTTCACTATTCATGACAGCGAGTTCAAAGAATATACGACAAGGACGCAAACTCCGTAAGTATCTTCTTCATACGCTATTATACTATCAAACTATCATTATATAAATTGTTCTCGGATACTAACTTTTGTGTAGGGGAGTTTACCGTTTAAGTAAACAAGAAGTTATTTGTTACAATGCTACGTGTGCTCTACTGTTTTCAATGGATGCGAGAGTTGGGCATTTATCATCAGATACGGGAACGAGTCAATGCTTGTTGAAACTTGGAGTTTTTGGAAGATGTTGGAATGTTTTAAAATGCAGAGTTGCTAACGAAATTGTATGTCGGAGAACTAATAAGAGAGTACGGACACTGTATTTTGCCATCGTATAATAGGCAGAAGTAGGAGAGAGTGATGGACCAAGAGGAAGACCAATACAGAACTATCAGGATTGGCTAAGTAAGTGAGCTCGAAAAAGCCCTACCGCCAATCATCAGGATGACAAAAGTGAAATGTCAGACATTGCTAGTAAAGTGTCTTGAAAGCTACAGTTGTAATGAAGTGCCTGAATATAATCACTGAAACTGGATGAAAATGGATACGCGGACAATCTTAAACCATTTTGATTTATTTTATCTTATTTTATCTCATTCTCTCTACTCCTCGTTTCTATCACTACTAAAATTCTCCCGTACTAGCATTTTTATACCGCATGAACAAATTTTATTGTATTTTCAAATGTGTTATTGTTTTAATCTTCTAAGTTATTTTATCAATCACATTTTATCTTGCTAGCCTTTTACATTACAAAATCACAACGAGATATTTTACTGAGAATGTAACTAATCAATCTGACTGTTTTAGCATTTGATATTTAGCTATTAGATCCATTTTAATGTTAACCTTTGATAATGTTTTTGTATCCTCTGTAAGCAGCTTGAATTTTTGCAGCTGATGCGGCCTTTTTCTAGCAATGTAGAAAAATTAGTGCATTTAATTAAATTGTTCAAGAACTTAAAAACGCACTAACTCGGTGTAATAGCAACTGGAGCACTTGGATGGCTCGAGCCAAAAATGGCGAGAATTTTTCAAGCAAGCAACGTAATGAATACCTCCTTTTTACCTATGGATAGCTTATGGAGTACACAATCACAACAAGAACGAATACCGCTTCGAAAGAAACGTTCCTAGCTCCACACGTACAAATCAAACTTTACTTCGGCGACAACATACGTCTTACGGAATCCATTGTAAGGTGAAACATCATTTCAAAATTCAAGGATAGACCAGCATTCCTAGGTCCCCTTCAAATTTTGTATATTACCTTTTGTCTTTTTCAATTAAAAGTTACAAAGAGCCTCCTCAAGTTTCTTTTCCATTCTCTACTTTCTTGGCTTGCTTTCTCTCTTTCTTTCTCCTACATTTCCTCTGTTGGTAAATATGGTTGTTGGAAACTCAACTCTGTGCTCATTGCGATGTTCACTACCAATCCTAATAAAGTAGTAGTTTGAATAGTAAATACATCTTTACAAAATATTGAAATCGATAGCCCTGTCCAGTGAATGCCTTTTCGAATGGGGGCCGCCTAGACGTTCTTAAAAATTAACGAACAGTAAGAGTATTAATTTAATGGGTTACAATCAATGACACATTTAATGGAGAAAGAGTGACATTATATGAAATGATATACGCCAAACGCTCTTACCATCAGTTCAACTTGTTGGATTGATCTGGCTTCCAAGACTGCAGTCAGTCTAAGTATGTCTCTTGCAAATCCTTTTCCTTTCCATTTTCCTAAGTATGCCTTTAGGCCCTTGTACCTCTTCGATGTAAGTAAATCGATCAGGGGAGGGTAAAGATCTCTGAAATAATTTTCTTATTTCAATCAAGAAACCTTGTGAAAGTTTGAAATACATTGCAAATTGTTGGGGACAGGTAGATGAGTGCATGGCTAGATATTGCAGGCAACTTGGCAATATAGTGTGAACTTCCTTAAAAGTCTCTGTTGACGTAATTTCATTGTTTCCATCCACTTACTCTCAGAACTTGCTCATAGACTAGCAAGGGGTCAGTGAAATAGTTGTTTTTCGGCTGGTCAATCATATATTGTGGACATTAGAACTGACAATGATTCCACGTACAAGGAAGAGAAGTCTTCTGTGCAAACCTTCCACATGCTTCCAGTGGGAATCATCTTTGAGACTCCTCCCTGACAAAACGTGTTAAGAGAAGTTTTACTCAAAAAACTTGTATGGTTCAGAACTCAGCACTTAATAAATGATATGCTTATGGTTACTATGGGCTAGGAGTTATCAGGGAAATTCATTATTTCGTTATATCCATGATGAGGATACCACATTATGATTTGATGATGGTGATGGAATATACCGAAAGCTCATCAAATAATGTTTAGTAACTATGTTTAATCTATGTGCCTTGTGCTGGACACATATCTTTATATTATGAATTGGTTTTCCACCTGGCTTGTCCATTGCAGATACCACATTCCCTTTTTGAAAGCATCCCCTTGCTGATAGCGTTTTCTGGACTATGAACTATGTTCCTCTTGATTTGCATTTTTAAGACTCAAAAAACCCCAAGAAAATATATGTATATATATAATGCTTTAATTTACAATATCAAAATTTACTCAGTGATATGAAAAGTGTTCAGGCAGTAACTTCTTGGTCGTACATGATCCAGCTTCATTTTGCTGTCGATCTGAACATGTTTACAAAAGACAATGAGTACAAGCCCTCCCAAAGAATTTTCCATGTCATTGTTGTGACCCAACTGATCTTCGCATCGAGTGCTCCTTTATAGAACAGCATGAAATGAACTCCTATATGAAGATGCACGTCATTTTGAGGTCTCCCTTACCTTTGTATAAATAAATGGAATTTAATTAGAGAATGTGTCATCTCTGATTTTCGGTCGTAGAATAAATCTAAATAATTCTATACTACATTATTTAGAAACACTTTAAGACAATATTATACAACTCAGTATGCATCACTGTGCTAGGGTAACCTCTCACTTATTTATCACTTTTGATTATTAAATATCATGGTTAAAAGCGAACTTGGATTTACATGTAAAATTATGCAACAAAACTTCTCTATATTTCTATTTATATGTTGCTTTCTGTCTTCACTTTCCATTGCTGTTAGAAATTCAATAATGTTACTTTTCAGTTTAAGACAAACAAGATAAATTAAAATCCATATCCTTATTTTCCGTTTTCAGGTTTTGCAAGCTTTCACATGTTTGACAAGCTGCATCGCCCGTTGCAGAAATAATAACAACAGTTCATGTTCCTCAAGTAGTGGCTTACTTTGTTGTTGTAACTTTTGTAAAGGACCATGTCCAAAGTGCTTTGCATGTTGTGCTTGCCTATGTGCTCCTTTCATCGCCTGTCTTAGCAGGCTGTTTAAATGCTGTGGGACTTGTTGTTGCGGATCTGGCGATAGTGGATCGTCATCTGGAGGAAAGCAGAAGTTTATGGTTGACGGAGTAGGAAACGACAAAGATTCTGAACTTGCAAGGCTAAAGAAAGAGCTGGAGACGGTAAGCTATTTGTTAAGATATGAATCCTATTTGTAGTGGTAGTCTTTCTTTCTCTAGGTTCCTTGCCATATGCCATGCACCTAAACTTTCAGATTTTCCATGGTGCATAATCTTGTAAAACTGTTCTTTTTTTGAGGTCTTCCAGGAACTAACCCACCTTTAAGTTAGTTTAATTTATTTTTTGCAACAAAAGGCCTTTCATGTTGCGCTATTGACCATTTTGTTGCGATACAATAGAATATTTGGCGTTCTTTGAAAAATATGGTTTCTCTTTATCCATTCTCGCCAATCATCAGTGAACTCAAGGAATTTTTATTTTTTAAATAGGTAGGCATTTGAGGTATATATTTTCTGCAAAAGTGTTACAATATGTTGCTCAGTATGGAAAAATTTTGCAGAAAAGAAACAAAAAGAGTTTATACGGAAAAAAATGACTGATTTGCATTTTTCAATAAACTATACGTAAACAATAATTTTACACCAGACTAGTATATGACATCATATTTTATAAATCTTTTCTTTTTTTAACACAGTGGTATCCAGAATAGAGTAACGAAAAGTATATGTTTTGAAAGAAATTCTGGAAAAACGGAGGATAAATCACCACTATATTTCAACCCCTGTAGTCATGCATTAGCGGTGTATGCTCTAATTGACGTATGGTGAATTCAATGTATACGTTACTTAAATCATCTGAGAAACGTTTCAGCAAAATATCATTAATCAGTCGCGACGTCCTCTTGTTTACAGTATGACATCATCATCATAAAAATATAACTTCATGTTATGGTACAAAAAGAAGATACATATAAAAATTAATTCAGTGACACCTCATAAGTAATTATGTTAAATAAGCTATTTTTAGACTTTTATGTTCATTCTACACTTAGCAAGCAAAATATGTCTTAATTAAGTATATCAGCAAAACTAAGTGGTTTGCATCTCAATTTCAATAAAAATGTCATATTTGAACTGAAGACTTCTATCGAACATTCTAGGAAAATCGTATTATGATTCATTAGTGAAGTGCAGAGAACTTTCTTGAAGCATTCTGAGTCAGAAAGCCGATTCATGCTGACTCTGTGCTTGAACAATACCATTCTAATTGCTTTGCAAAAGGACAACTTGTAACGACACGTTTGTTTGGGAAAGAAAGTCAGTTCATTCTACAGAAAAATGCTTAGAAAACAACAAGAAATGATGTAGGACGCCCCGCGACCCCTCCGCCATTGAGTGTCAGTTATAACACATATAATAAATTTTCTATTCTTCACTGTTATGGCACAGTGAATAGTAGATTATTTACTATTCTGTGGGTGTGACACGTTTGCCCTCTTCTCTCATGAAAGCGCTTTGGAGGATGAGGCTTTAGCTAGGGTGAAATTGAAGTTCAATTATTGAACTATGAAACAACTTGGCCCGTATCCTACCCCATCTTTGTGGCTGTTGCCCGAATTATCGTTATCTAGAAAAGTAAGAAAGAAAGAAAGAAATATTGTTTGACCAGGCAGATCAGCTTGGAAAGAGAAAAGAAAGAATGAGGGAATGATTTTGTATGTCAAGCTTCTGGAGATCTGGTAACCACTAAGGGCTTCTTCAAACTTCATCAGTCACGAAGTCATTGAACATGGCGGCATCTATACCGTTATTCGCATGTACAAACTGTCACAGCAGACATCGCTTTGAGGAGTTATCAAAGAACGAGCAGCTTTGTAAGGTAGAGTGACTGTTATTTATATGGTTACTTTGTAACGAACCATTGTCAAAGTGAAGATTGATCTTCATGCAGATTGAGATGAGTTAAAACATATTAGCGTTACTAGTGCAAGTGATACTCTTACATGTTGGTGCTGCTGTGACCTGCCAGGGCATCAGGGGGATACGCGCAACTAGTTAGCACAAGCGAAGCTCGTTATACAACGCTCTAAACGAAGCAATAGAGGCGCATTTTCTTTTAAGTTGCACATACGGTGCTGGTGCAATTCAAACTATATTGTTCACCTTTCTCGCTGCGAGAGCCAAACTGGATCACAGTAAAGTTCTGCAGGCCCCCTTTGGAAGGTAGAGTGGGCAGAGGAAGACAAAGAAAGGCATGAGAGTGACACATCTCAAAGGAAACGCGGACCTGCAACCTCACACCTGAACTGGCAGAGGGCAGGGATGCCCAGAGAGAGCATCCGAGAACTGCCACCTGACAGTCCAATCTCCTCGGAAGGGGAAAAATAGACTCTAAACTGCCTGAAGAATCCAGCTTGAGCTTTTAAGTCCTACCATGAATGGTTAGCAATTCACAATAGGTACACAGGTTAGGGGGTTGTCCTACATCAAATATATCTATCCCAGTCGGCCTGCTAGTAAAATATCCAAGGGCAGTAAAATATGTTTGACTTATGGCTAATTGTAGCCCAAGCAAAGACAGCTTATTGCAAAGAAGAAGGCACTGTTAGGATTCACAATTAGTTCTTGAGTTCTCTTTCCTTCTGAGACTGAGTTGTAGTCTTTAAGGTTAATGTTTGTTTCTTATTGTCATCACTGTCATCATTATACCATTATCAATAGTATATACTGTTGTCATTCTTATTGTCATGATCCTGGTCACATTATCTTACTAGTCAATGTTTTATCATCATCATCATCATTACTGTTACTGTTACTACAGTTATTGGTATCATGATTATAACCACATAAACTGCCACAATTTTTGGGTCACAGTCAACACAAGTATCATTATAAGCATTATCATCTTCATCATCATTGTCATTACCACCATTATCTTAATTATTATCAGCATTATCCTTATTATCATCATCATCATCATCATTATCACTGTTACTACAGGTATTGGTATCATGATTATAACCACATAAACTGCCACAATTTTTGGGT
Organism: Alatinidae sp. Z8VKAUB7J3; assembly: GCA_010016025.2. Taxonomy (NCBI): domain Eukaryota; kingdom Metazoa; phylum Cnidaria; class Cubozoa; order Carybdeida; family Alatinidae; species Alatinidae sp. Z8VKAUB7J3. The sequence goes on along the minus strand of JAAAKM020073195.1, from coordinate 173,337,624 downwards.
CACAGTCAACACAAGTATCGTTATAAGCATTATCATCTTCATCATCATTGTCATTACCACCATTATCTTAATTATTATCAGCATTATCCTTATTATCAATATTCTTACGTCCTGACACCCAAATGAGTGATAGAATAAACAAATTAAAAGGTTTTAAAGGATACAAAAGGTTGATGCTTCACGAAATATCGAGAACATCGTCCACTGATAAGCGTTTTTTGTTTGACACTTCTCGGAGTGCAATCGTCAACAATGATCGAAATGAAAGGAGCGAAACATCATACCTAACTGAATTTTGAGAGAATCAATCAGAATTGTAAATTTCTACCTGGAATTTTTTGTGTTCTTGGACCAATCAACTTGCGTTAGAACGGTATAGTTTGATCAAAAAGGAGCCAGTGAAACACGAATTTTATTGTCTAAAAACCAAAGCTTTCTTACTTTATGTGGACCAACACCAACTAAAATGCAAACCTAGCCTTACCTGTAATACTAAAGCAATCGTCGGCGTGTGTATTTGTACGGTTTGGGTTTTAAAAAGGTGCATACTCTATAGCAACATTGATTATTGGTGTTGTTGGGATTTCATACCGGGCGCGACTCTTTTCTTTTAGGAATTCATTTTAGTGAATAAAAGATGAGACATGCTCCTAAGTTCTGTCAACCAACCTCAAATTTATCCGACGAACAAAAACAGCCTCACATCGGTAAGGAAATCGGTATATTACAGAGCAGCAATTTAGGAAAGGCATACTGTCTCTGTTCCCCTTCGTACTTGACGTACAATGTTTATAAGGCAATATTACAGTACATTAAAGTAGCATATTCAAAAATCCCTGATATGCTATTATTAAGGTAATATGACCTCGTTATAACGTTATTGCATCTTATTTGTAGTACTCCTGGTCGTTGAGATGAGAAATGAGCCAATGGACAATTATTTTCTCAAAAGTTCTATTAATTAATTACTTCAAGGTACTAAAAGTCAAAAATCATTAAGCCAATTAAACGTTTCTAAGAATTAATACATGTCACGTTCAAAGTAGTCGTATGATGAATTGTCTTTGTGATGAAAAGTCACCAAGCCGTATGAAAAGACAGTTTTTAATTCCCAGAAATGTGGATAAACACACAGACATTTTGCAATTAAGATGGATCTCAATGTCACTTTATAACGTGAACGCTCTGTCACATTGGTTGCCATATTTCGTAAAAGAAAGCATATTTCTGAAAACTTCCGGCATTTGAGTTACAATCCCTGCCAAGCAGGAACAATTATTCCCTACGCAGGAGAACAACATTTATTCAGAATATTGGAACTTCTTAATGCCCGATAGCTTAGGCCCGCAATGCCACTGATACATAAGAACTCTTTCTGACGACGTAAGATCTTTATCTTAATATAGGTACATGCGTTATGCATATTTGCAGTGCTTACATACATATATATATATATATATATATATATATATATATATTTAGATATGTCGCAAGCTCTTGTATCAAGTCTTACAAAATTATGTTATCTGAGTCCATATCTTCTGTCCTCTTAAAACAAGGTGCATATCATGTGGGCAATCAGCTTGCAAATGTAATTATTTTGACTAAGATGGATTCCTCGGTTCTAGTTTAATTCCGTTATGTATTAATTACGATACAGTATAACATGCTGACTTGCCTTTGTGACACCATTATTTTAATGCAACTCTAGAATACGCTTTTAAACCGGAAACGTAAGTTCAGAAGTAACGCCCTTGGTTACGTGGTAACAACGACATACTCCACACAGTTTTTTTTGTATATGCCGCTGCAAAATTGTCTACTCTGCGATAGGTGCCTCGCAAGTTGTGTGAAAGTTTCTTAGTAAAAAATTAGCTCACAAGTATGATTGATCAAGGGAAACGTTTCACAGGTAATGAGTCTACAGTTTTATAGCGATTCTTTGGTGTGAATCATACGAGTCGTCTCTTTCTTGAACGGCGTACCCTCGTTCCCCGGTTTTCTGCCACCCTGATAATAGGGAAATAGAAAAAATGTCACACTCGGGATCCGAACGTGGAACACATACAGTAAGGATGTGTGCTTCACCAATGAATGATAATTATCAGCTTTGTTTGCACCCAATCATTCTCAAGTTTGAAATCGGGTGAATAAAAATCAAGTGAGAAATTTTATAGTGGTTTTTATATATTTTATAAACAATTTATACTAGTTATATAGCGTACTGTATTAAGCGCAGAAATGATTTCAATGGGTGAGATTGTAGAATATTTCAGACTTCAGCGAAAACAAGAAAATAGAATAGAAAAATGGTAGGTACATCGGAACCATAGCAACGGGGGTATTGCGAGGCATAACCCCCTCCCCATAAATATTTTTTCCACTCCATAGCATTTTGATATGCTTATTGCGATAAAAACCCCTAGCATTAGAGTTTGTCGGGGCCTGCCTTGCAGTGTTACCTACCTTGCTTTCAGATATGCAAGTATATAATTTATTATAGAAGGACATGAAGGAAGAAATATTCTTTCTGGTCATTGTCTATCGATTGCGCTAGAATTCGGTCCTACAATTTGAGTGTAATTGAACTCGAGTGACCTTTTACCTTCATGAAAACTTCAACTGAGAAAACATATGAGAAACAGTTACAACAATAACAGCATGCAAAATAAATGCTTTGGCAATGCCCTTGGGTCCCAGAAAGTGAGCACTTCCATGCCCCTTCCTTTACAGTCACTTACTGTAATAATACGCCATACTCCCTGAGACGAAGTTCCGATGTCTTATCATCCAGTTCTGACAAGTGTATATTGTGTGCGATGCACGTTAAATATGCATCAGATGTGTTGTATCAGGACAAATAGTCGCTTCCATGGCTAAACATATTTTTATCCGCTGATCCCCGTGCAACTCGGAATATGCTTTTCTGGCTTAAAGCTGGATGGTACGTTAAAACAAGTACATCCTTGTCTTGCGAATCTTTATGTCGCTCCTCATAGAGTATTTCATTCCTCTAAAGCAGGAATGAAAGCAGGAAAGCACATAAAATTCTCAACACAACTTACAGCATACTAGCTGGCGACAAAGAACATAAAGCAGTATTCAGCAATCCACCAATGGTCGCGTATCGTAATGGCTAAAATCTGAAAAATAAACTTGTTAGGGCGTGTACTCCTGTAGTTTTTAGAGTTTTAAGTGGGGAAAACAAAGCACTGGAGTTATTCGTAGCATCTGATTTTAGCACGCAGTAGACACTCATCAGGTAGTGCATCAGACAAAAACTCATGATTAACAACAGGCCTGAGTTGAGACTTAGAGTGCGCCTAATATAGAAAGGGCGTTATACAAATACAATGTTTATTGCGTTATGTTGCGTCTCGCGTAGCAGCACTTAGTGGCACAAAGAAGACAGACAATTCTTATTGGCACTTAAATCTGTGTGCGAGATTGTGCCTCACTCCTGATCTCAACTCCGAAAAACTCCAAAGAAAAACTAACTCTTCAGTACTACACGTCTTACCTAAGTACAACTATCAGCAGAAAGTGGCCTGTTAATGAGTTGTGACCATGCGTGGACACTAAACGTTATTGCTTTACTTTAGTTAGAGGGATGAGGGGGGCATATCAAAACTATTTAGGGCAGGAGACGTAAAATGCATTGGGGTTACTGTTTAAAAAATAATGGCTATGAAGCTCGGAAAGAAGAATGAAGGTTGGTAGATTTTCATAAACCAACTGATGTGTAATTATGGTGGTGCACGCATGGGCACAATGTAACCATTCTCAAGCAAAAAGGCACAATAATACAAACATGAGATCGTGTTTACAAAGCCTTGATGACGTCAGTACTAACTGAACTTTAAAAAATTGATTTTTACTCCCTTTAAATTTCGCCCCTCCCTGCTCACCCTCCAATTCGCTCCCTTTAATTTTCGCCCCTCTGGGGGCGAAAGTTAAAGGGAGGCGAAATTTGAAAGGAATAAGGTAGTACGATACACAACAACAATAGTGTTAACTGTGAAGTGCGACTCTGTCGCATAATCAAAACAGAACTAAGATTAACAATTCACTACATCAGCAACACTAATAATCATCATCACCATCATTATCATCATCCTCCTTATCATCATCACCATCACCCTCATCATCATTATCATCATCAGCTGCATCATCATCATCATCATCATCATCATCATCATTGCTTTCCTCACTTTCAAATTCATTATCATCATCATCATCATCATCATCATCATCATCGTCATCATTATCATCATCATCGTCATCATCATCGTCATCATCATAATTATCACAACCATAATTGCCGCCTGCAGTTTATTGTCACTCCTACATAGAGGAACTCCTCTATGGATGAATCCCATTTTTTACTTTGCCAGTATCACACACGCCATGAAAATGCTGTGAGCAATGATGCCAAAATTCTTCGGTACCTCCCCTTGGCGGCGCTTGAGACATTCACGGGAGTTAAATTACAGATCAGGTGTAAATTTCTTGTTTATATATTTGTTTATGAATGCCAGACTCTTTATTTGAAGTGTTTAATTGTTCACTGTCTCGAATTTGAATACCACGCACAAGCCCTAGAATTCACCGTTTCCAAGTGTCAATCAATTGCTTGCTATGAACCAATCATTTGGCTCGAAATTCACTTTCGCGCGAATTTTATGAGCTATCACAAAAGTCAGACATTCGTAGTCAACAGTTACAGGGGATCGTACAGGGAACCACGGGGTGAAGCAAGATAAATTGATTTTTAAAAACTTTGGCTCAGCTTTAGTCTGAAACCAAATGGTGTAAAGCAAGGAGACATAGCATCATAACTTTTTTGGCACCTGACTTGCATAGAGTGAAGCAACAAACAAAGTTAATTTAATTAGAGTTTTAAAGGTTTCTCAACCGGCAACACTATATTAACCCCTCCCACTGCCAAAAATTTAAAGTGCTTAAAGTGCAAGGCACATACCATGCCAGCAGTTGTGACTGTTCTCAGATTTGCATTTACTATGATTGTTTTGTGGCAATTGTTTATTCTCCTGATGGTCAACAATATTTGGTAGCAAATTAGGTTGCTTTATCCAATCTTGTTATGTCAATGGGCCAGTATTTACACTTTCATGGCAAATAATGGCCCTTACAGTACCTTTAAAATACAAGTTACAACTCACAGGATTGTTACAACCTTAATGGGCAACTTTGGTTAACAGTGGGCAGAGGGGTAAGCTTTATGCTTCGTTATCAAGGAGAATTTATATTGCCGTGAAGTGAAATATCATTTGCAAAAGCATGCAAAAGCCACAATAAACAGCTCTGATAACGTTCTAGTCCACGTAATACATTATTTTATTATCAGTGCACAGTTATGTATAATACTTAAGAACCAATACCCTTGTGTTTGTTATTACTGGGAGAGTGAGATACATTCTTGTCAAGACTTATTCAAGGAGTCAGCTGATCATTGCCTTCAGTCCATGTTTTCGTCACTTAACTTTTTTGTCATCTTCTAAATTTTAGAAAGAATTCCCAGATTCACAGCAACATGAGAGAGTGGTGGCATTACAGCGCATGCTAGATCAGGAACATTTGTATTTCAATGTGAGTCCATTATAACTGCAGGGATTTGATGTTCCTGGCAGTTAGGATCAAATGAATGTGTGGACTGTCACTGCTTTGTGTCATGACCTTACATGTCATTATTGCCATTGTCATTATTCACCTGTACATTAGCAGCTGTTTCAGCAGGTGCATGGTAGTGTAGCTCTAAGTGACACATAGCTTTGATTTGAAGAGCATTTTAAATAGCAGTTACTGTGTTGGTGAAATGGTTTTTGATTAATTACGAATTGCTATGGTGTTAAATTTAGTGTATCTAATGTACCTTGGTGAATTTGGTCTCGAAAATCATAAAATTGAGATAAGTAGGTGGTACAGATGTCATTGAATCCTAGTAATAATCAAGGTCTAATTTTTAATTCACAGGGTAGTTTTGCACATGCAAGAAGGAATGCTTAGTTATTGCATTTATTTGAAAGCTTTGAATAAACCTGGTTAGTTATCTAATTATTAATGTCATAATTGCACCAAGGAAAGGGCTTCATTAGGCTGTTCATGACAACAGTATGAATTTTCTTAGCCCAACTATAATAAACCAGTGGAGCACTGTTGGAGATCAAAGGCTGAAGCCTTATAGTGATATGGTGCCTGATGGTTTCTCTTTATTTTCTTCCTCAGAATTAAATTTGTTGACAATACACATATTTACTGAAAATACAGTTTATTTGATAGTTTGACAGAGTGGCTTTGACAATATCATACCTGTGTATGCGTTAAAGCTCAGGTGCAGCAGTTTTGTGGTTATGGCTTTTAAAATACATAATTTTACAAATAGTGAAAGAAACAGGTGTTACCAGATTCTTGCTTGTCAGAAATCTCCAGATGGTCAGCCATGTGTTGATGGTATTTATGCTTGTGTGACCCTTGCCCGATAGCCAAGTTATAAGACAAGCTGGTCAGATGGACCCTGAACCAAAATCTTATGTAGAATTTTTTAAAATTTCCTTTAGGTGTTTGAGCAGTTATCACTGCTCTTTCTTTTCTCCACAACTGTATTTAAAAGTAAAATTTGCACTGGTTGTGTGAGATAAATTGTTAATGGGTATCTTGGCCGGTACATTTTACTACTCCATTTTCGGTGAAAAACACGAAATTTACCTAAAATGAAATGAAACCTAAAAAGTCGGAAACTATTGTAGCAATCTTACCCCAAAAGAAGTATCTGTTAATCAATTAACAAAAACCTAACCAAAAGTCATAGAAAATCTCTACTTTATATTTACCTCAATTTTCAGTCTTTTTCGCTAAACTATGCAAGTTCCTTTCACGGAAACAATTCATCTTTGCGGGAACCCCAACAAAATGCTTCCCGAATTTCGTGAAATTAATTTTCCGCTTAAGTAAAAAGTGTAGGGAAAACACCCTTCATATTGTCTGATATGAAGAATGTTTGAGTGCTATTGCCTAACAAAGAAGTAAAAAACAAGTAATTTTCCCCAAACATAACGTCTTACACGTTACACTATACTAGTAATTTTGCCTCAAACAAAGTAGGGATTGCAAAGCAAGTCAAGTTTTCTGCAACTATCCATATAGTTAATACAAGAATTGATTTGGCTCATTCTGACACCGAGGTTATAAGTTGCCCCCTTTAGATCTCATTTCCGCATTAGTACAAAACATTGTGATAAGGGGAGAAAAGTTAACTGGTAAGTTTGCCCAAAACAAAGTTGCGATTCTATCAAAATGTTATAATTGCCGTAAAAGTTTAAGATTAGTCGGCAAGCGAAGCAAGTAAGTTTTTCCGCAAGTATCCATCCCGATAATACAAAAATTGATTTGGCTCATTCTAACACAGAAGTTATTGTGACGCAGAGGTTATGTGTGGCCCGCTTAAGATCAAATTTCCGCATAAGTACAAAACATTGGGATAAGGGGAGAAAAGTAAACTAGTAAGTTTGCCCAAAACAAAGTTGCGATTCCATCAAAATGTTATCATTGCCGTAAAAGTTTAAGATTAGTCGGCAAGCGAAGCAAGTAATCATGATACATGATCTTTTGTTAAGTCTCTTTTGAACCTTGTTTTTTTAGTAAAATGTGTTCTCCCCGCAGTGCTATATTCAAATCGGAAAGACTTTTCTCTTTCCTCATAATACTCGCGTGACTCTCACTCTTCTTCTCGCTTTCGAAATTAAAGTACGTGTCCGCATGATCATTAAATACCCTTAATGCATCACTGGACAATCTGAAGAGACTGGCCCTTTATATTCGGGACAATAAAAACAGCAACTGAACTTATCTATGGAAGAAAACCTTTGTAGAAGGGGATTAACTTAACGGCGTAGATTGCTGTTCTCATTGGCTTTAATGACGTAGATATTTATGACCATTTTACTTATAAAGTGGATATTTGACCCCCCTCCCTCTCTCCCCTTGTATCATTGGTTGTATCATCGGTTATACATCCACAAGATTCCCATGAAACATTCGCTTCTTTCTTAAATGTTACAGCTAGTTACCAGCTCTCCTAAGCTTTGTTCTTGTATTTCCATAGATGATCTTAGCAGCGATCCAGCTCCTCATCATCGTCCTCCTCGTTCATGCTTTTTTTGCGCTATGTCGAGTGGCTTGTGCAAGACCAAGTGCTATGGAAAATGCCGTATTAGCAATAACCGTTGGAAGAAACGTCGTTGTCTACACAGATGTTATAGACGTTGTCCTCGTTGCCAACATTGCAAGGGATGCAAAAGGTGTAAGAGGTGCTTGAAGGTGTGCGTCAAGTACAGACTCAAGAGCTGGATGTATTGTCGATACAATCTCTGCAGGTTCACCTGCTCTCGATGCCGATATCGAGGATAGAAAAAAGGCAAAGACAGATGGAAATTAACTGTGTCATAAACACAACCATCGTTCATCTTTTACTTGTTTTACATTGGATTAAAACTAATTGTACTCCTTTTGTAGACGAAAGCATACAACCAAACAGCGGGAAATGTTATTGTAAAATGAAGATTAGCAATAAAGGCATTGAGTTTTTAAAAAAATTATTATTATTATCATTATTATTATACCTGTAAAGAGAGTAATGGATGTATTTTGATATAGGAAAGGAAAAAGATTGATGAAGTTTAAAAAAATTATCAGTATTATTATCCCCATCTTCATTATAATCTTCTCTGCTGTTTATTTTGTTTGCTATTTTCTTTCCTACCGTTTATGTCTGTAACAAAATTCTAATTTAGATAGCAAATATTAAGCAAAAAATTATTAGAAAACCAAGCAAAATAACAGTGGAAGAGTACCTTGACAGAGAAGATTAGAATAATGAAAGAGATATTAAGCGTCCTGGCGTGATTTTAGAAAGAAAAAAAATTGACGTTTTTATTCACATATGAAAATATGGCAAAAAAACAAAAGGAACCTTATAATCATGGAATCAATAGTTGGGAAAAAATATTTATATTTATCCAACAGCTACAGAGTTAAATTGGGTAGTTGGTCAGGCAATATGAAGGAAACCAGTCAACTGTCCAGCTTATGTGACCTCTAATTTTTAAAAGATAAATCAAATCCAAAATAATAAAGAACATTTTGTTTTACATATAAATCAGAAAACACTTCTCTATTACTTGCCAAATATGAGTTAATGAGGATTGTGCCACTCGATCCCTGCTGAAAGGAGCGTAATGTAGTCCAAGCATTGTGCCTTACAGCTATACATGTCCTGATTACCACGAGCTTTACAAGCTAGAAAGAGTCTTTAGAGTAAAGCCCTGGCCAAACGATTGGATTTTTCATTCGACTTTTCGCTAGACTTTTTGATGAAAATCTAGTCTTGTATGGTGATGTAGAGTAAGGGTGGCCAAACGATTGGATTTTCCCACTATACAAATCATTCGACTTTTCACCAGACTTTCTGCAACTGCCATTATCATAGATATGATAGATCCTTCCCTTGGCTTTTTGATATCACCTCAAGCAAAGGATCTGGCTCAGGTTTGGACAATTTTACATAACATTTCCAAAGAAGGACTGAAGGCAACATGTGTGGCACCAAACACCCCCCAAAGGGCACCTGCCAGTGCATATTTTGTAAAACTGCCCTATGCTTAGGCTCATAGAGAATCGTGGGCCAACAGTAAACCTTAAAAACGAACTTTCGAGTTAAACAAAACCAGAGGAGTCATAATCCAAGTAACCAAATTACAAGATGGGACGCACAAAAATGGAAAGACCCACCTTGAGAACATGGTTATCATACCAATCAGAAATGTCATAACTGTCATCAACAATGAGTGCTGATTTTTTTACAACCAGTGCTACATTTCAGAACATTGCTTATTTTGTGCACATTTTATGCCAACTGCCCTTGACTATGCTTGTGTGCGACATATCTCTAATAATACTCCATGAAACTGGTATCATATCATTATTGACTCTGGAGCATCAAAACACATTAAATTGTTGAATTCAATGGAAATGATGTTAAACGTAGACTGGTGATATCATAGCTGTTGGTCACACTGTCAATACCGATACAGGAATAGGATATAGCAACAAATAAACCAGCGGATGGGGGGAGCTTAATGCAGTCAAGACAAAATGCTGACTCTGCATATGTTGTAACATTTGATGTCTGGCATAAACGCTTTGCCCACCTTGGCCAAGACAACATTTTACCTTTGATGTTTTAGTAAAGTTTTAGGTAAGTGAGAAAGCAGAAGTGGATAAAGAAGATAAGGTACATGGATATATTACCCTTGATGACTTAGTAAAGTTTTTGGTAAGTAAGGAAGCAGAAGTGGATAAAGAAGATCAGGTACATTGATATATTACCTTTGACGACTTAGTAAAGTTTTGCTCTGACACATTTCAAAACTCTGGGACAGACGACCATGAACTAGGGGATGCTGTTTTACCTTGAAATCCACTTCTGGAGGATGCTAAGCATACCAAGCATCCCCCCTGGCTAAGGTACTGTAGAAGTACTGATGTTCGTTTTTCTATTTATCTCTTGAGACACAAAGTTCGAACAATCAGATCAGAACGTTCTCCTTCGTACATAATTTTATTTGAAAGAATTAAAATAGTCGGGGGGGGGGGGATAGGCAACAAGTACCCATTGATCAAATTCCTGGACTTCCAAGTACCCATGGGAGCCTTGCATAACACTCGTTTCTCACAATCGTGGCGAAGGTACTTCTGTTCAGCGTCATTAGGTCTGCCTTCCTTAATATGACCTGTTCCTTCCTAATTTCTTCAGCAGCGCCGGCGAAAAAAAACATCTTGGATTGGAAGAAGGGGCTAAAATATTCCGAGGGGACTACAGTACACTAAAGCGTCGCAGGCTTGAAACCTTTCCCCTTGCTGTGTATCGTGGAATCAGGAATCTTTGACGTAGGTTGAAGTTCTATGGTGGAATGTCAACCTCATTATGTTTCTCAGACCTTTCCTAACATACCGCATGGCAATGTTATGCCTGTGTCAAGTTATAAGATTGTTTGCGAAAACACCTGTGACAACAAAGGAATTAAGTACAGATACAGGGACGGGGGAACAGGGGGCAGAAGGGGCCATATTCCCAAATCTAATTTTTTTCCGTGACCACTTTTCAGCTTAATCAAAATTGAAATTGATTGCGACAGACATTGTGTCACATTCAAAGCAAGATATGCATATCGACACGAAATACCCTTTCCACACAATGACCAAGGGCACTTTAGTGGAATGTAAAAAAATTATTTGCACCCAGCCTACTTGCCCCCCCCCCCCACCACCACCACCACCTTCCCTTCCCGGGCCGGAATAAGCTTGTGAGCGACCCTAGACTCGGTGACAATGTGAAAGCCCAATCGTGGAGACATGTTCAACTTAGAAAAATGAATAGCCTACTCGAACTTTGCAGACGCCATTGAGTAGTGGACCTTTGCGTGTTTTAAAGTTTCTTTTCATCGGGCATATGCCTCAATCTAGCCTTAGCATGAACGGATGGGGAGTGGTAACCGAGTAAAACATTCACAGGAAGACTGCGAAATCGTTACTTTATTGCAGAAACAAGGACAAAATTGCACTGATTTGAAGCTGACAACTAACGAACCGACCTGTGACAGAAACGAAACAAATACAATAAAGGCAAGGGGCAAAAAGAGAACACGGGCTACGAATGCAAGTCAGACATATCGAAGGGTGCTGGTCAACCGAGGAGGTACAGAATAGAGTCAGGATAACTTAAACCACTGATGTAGAGTTTAAAAGTGTAATTACAGAGGAAACTGAAAGTCGAATAGACGAGATGACTACAAAGTGTCACCCAGATCATAAGCGGCGTCCATCTTGCAATCTTGGAGAGTGGGTACAACTATTTTAAAGTGTAATAAAACATATTGTCGAGAAAAGAGGATATGAAATGTCAGTATTGAAAGGAACACTAGGGAAATAGGAAATATGTCACGAGCTGAGATCGAAGCTGTGGCCTACGCTTCCACGGTGTGCGCTCTACTAACTGAGCTAACCTATCGGTGACCTCCGATGTTAACATACTCTACTTCTCTAGTCGCTAGATTAGCTCCCAATCATTCACCGGTAGACATCGACATCCAGCTCAACGCAAATGGAGCCCAGCCTCCCTGCGCCATGTGACTTGACCAAGGAATGACTGCAATCCGGCCCGTCATACTGTCTAACACCCATTGAAAGTCGAAAGTATTATCGAGAAGAGAAGATCGACTGGAGAAATCGGAACGTTCACTGGCCTTATATTTCCTTGTCTTTATCTCTAATGTCCGATAATGTCATTAAGGCACTCAGCAAAGGGAGAGAAAACAGAGGTGACGCAGTGGACTAAGTCGCTGCACACAAACCATGTGAACCCTGAAGGGAGGTCCAAAGCCACTTGACTCATCAGTCGATCGAAAATTCTGTCCAAAAGCAAAAAGAGCAAGGCAGTAAAGTGAAAGCTGCTATCTGAAAAGAGCTGAACGTTCACTGGCCATGTACTTCCTTGTCTCGGTCTGTTATTTAAACTCATTTAAACTGTTATTTAATACTCTGTATTTAAGTCCCTGCACGCAAACCTAATGAACTCTGAAGAGAAACCTTATAATCCAATGACCGCCTGTAGCGAACATTGTTGCACTGCGCTATTCAAATGGTGGCTTGCGAAGTAGTTCTCAATGTTTTAGGCTTATAATGGCGTTCCCAGCGACGTGATATCGCAAAGAAAGAAGCAAATGGTGGTGGCGGTACCTGCCTATTATGCAGTGAACACAATAACAAATATTAAAAACCCTAGAAAATCTCACTTTGCTATCTGCTCGTATACTCCGGCATACGCATCAACATTATCTCGAGGTTGGCTTCTCGTTTATTCAATAGGTTAAAGTGAGCGACCCTACTAATGGCCCCTCAAATTAGCCGCAACTCAAAATTTAACCCCCGCGGGCTGGCAATTCATTGATGCACTTTAATTTACGTCCTATCAGGAATATTCCCTGGCATACAGTCAGAAACGTTATCAGGAACGTTGTAGAGAATATGTACGACTCAACATAATATCGAAGATGGCCTCTTGTTTATTCAATGGATTGAAGTTAGTGACCCTACTAAATGTCCTTCAATTTCGTTCCAACTTAAAAACCTGGCAACCCATGGCATTACTTTATCTGACGTCCTATCACAAAAGTATTTGAACACTTGCAGAAAATGAAGATGGCAGCCGTCAACATAGGCAAATCTACATCCGGATTGATTGCACAATAATTATTCGATCAGACAAGTCTTTTCATTCAAACCTATACCAATCGAAAGAGAGATTTTCGTAGTTATGCAAATTTATGCTTTACATTTTCGCGCTCTTTTTAAAATTCGTCAGGCGCGTGTTTACTATCAAAATGTCAAGCTGTGATGAAGTGAGCAGAAAGAAAAGCTGTTTATAAAATTGGTGATATCTCACATACGCATCATTGCATTTTAAAATGGTCTCAGAAGCGGTATCAACATTACTTCAGAAGCGATTTGAGAAACTTTGAGATCTGGAGCGTATTGTTATGACTGGATTGGCTGTTAGTAGAAGTAGCCACTCAGACTACGATGAAAACGTCAATAGATTTTACCAAAAGTCAAATCGAGGGATATAGATAGCATCAGTTGACTGCTAAATTATCAGATATTATTATTTCATCCACGTGAGCGATCAACAGGACTTTTGACAAGTTTCGAGTAAAAGCTTACAAGTCAATTAGGACCTTTTTGGACAACAATGGGATTCGGCCGACTGTCTCGAGTACATTGTAAACATTTAACTGAAGTTAATATCCGAAGTATTGGTTTAAAAAAATGACATAATTAGGCCCGAGATGTTTATCTTTGCATAGAAACATTTTGATAATTGCTAACTTAAAAGTTGGTCAATATGTAGGACAAAACGTTTTAAATACCGCACACTGAGAATGGCGGCTGAAATTCATCCCAGCCGGAAATTTAGTCTAGAGCTACCTCTTAAACAAGTGTTAGGTTTAGGTTAGCATTTGCTTAAAATTTACCAATCATTATGTTCTCGTGTATCTAAGAAAAGAGTATATCATCAATTTCATTAAGTTGCTTGAATAAATGAATGAGGTAAGACGTGAATTCAATAAGTATAAAATTTGGACTCATATTGAACTTATCTAATTTAGCTGCGTTCCATTCTTCTTAATGGTGCCTTATCGAATCCAGGCTTCAACGATTATGGATCTGCATTTATCTCGGTCCATTGCAGCTCTTGCAATCTCAATTTATTCAATTTTGCCTTATAAATTAATCGCTGATACATAAATCGGGATATAATCTATCACGATCCAGGAAGGGCAAGGGGATGTTAGGCTAATTCCCTTCTTGAGTGTCTTATTCATCCTACTTTCTGGTTTCTCAGTGATTACAAAGCCTGGTATTGCTTGTCATAGTGCCACAAACTCTAAAGCAGACTCCAGATGTAAATGTATAAGTAGTAATCTTCCGGCTAAATTGACATTGTATATACTAACACGAGAATTTTTCGTATCTGTACTCGATACCTCTCGTTTATCAATTAGTAGATGGAGGTTGCGGACCATGGAAGGTTGTGGCACCTTGCAGTAAAACATGCGGTGGTGGTAAGATGGCATTTGTCAGGCTCTGCAACAACCCCCCATCCGCATGATGGAAAAAGGCGAGCAGAAGAAATCAGGAGTTGTAATACTCATCGATGTCCCAGTCCCAGTGAGTAAAATTATAAATAGCCAAACTAAATAGTATTGTTATGCGGATCTCTAGGTTTATTGGTGGTCAAGGTGTCCGTGTCTTGTACCTGAATCAAGATAAATATCTCTCGAAATTACTATCGTGCGACTTCGTTCACAGGCTGTAAGAGGTCTATTGTGCCCTACCTATTTATTGAGGAGAGCCCACTAATTAGGGGGTACAGCTCTGGCTGAGATTTCATGCGTTTGGAATTATAATACTTGGAAGGGGTGAATATTTCTTCAAGTGAACGATTTGAACGTTTTATGGGAACGTGACAGCATAGAGAGTAACTCTCTAGAAATCTCAACTTTGGGTTTTTTTACTAAGGATTCATGCGATTTTATGAAATTTGTTAAAAATTTAGAAATATATACAAATAGGCTGATGATGAAGTGCTCGGAAGTAGCCATAAGAACGTCATATTACATTTTTAATAGGCGCAGCAAAGAATGGGCCTCTCTGGAGCTATTACTCTTCATGTAATTTTTTTTTTCTCTCCCTTAGCTAATTTTTTTGTTGTTGTTATGTGTGTTTATATTTTTATCATCATTTTCATTATTTTTAAATTTCTTCGGACTAGACACTCCTGTATATCGATCCTGCTGTCCCATGTACTACGCCAGGTGACAACAGCGGGAAATGTTTTTTGTAAAGAGATCACCAATAAAGGCATCGAGTTAAAAAAAATAAATAGATAAATTATTATTATTATTATCATCTTTATATGTTTTCACAAATATGTGTACATTGCATTCTGAAAATGTTCATGGCCGGGATCAGACCCTGATCCTAGGGCTTTTCTTCACAATGATAAAAACTTTCTTACAATTCTCATGCTTCCTAATAAGACAATTTTCTGTAACTTTTCAACAGATAGCTCTTTTAACTTCAAATCTTTAATGTGAAGCTGCATTTCTCTTCTCATCAGTCCGAGTGCGCCTAGTACCACTGGAATAGTTGTTGTTCTTTTATTCCACATTCTCCCAATTTCTATCTTAAGATCTTTGTACTTGCTTTTCTTTTCATTTTCGTTGTAAGCCAAGTTTCTCTCTGATGGTACTGCCATGTCTATCAACAAACAAATGTCTTTTTCTTTATCTTTTACTATAATATCGGGTTTGTTTAGTCTGATTTCTCTGTCTATTTGTATTGGTATATCCCACAAGATTTTAACTGTTTCTGTCTCTGTAACCACTTGTGGCTTATGTTCGTACCATTTCCTTACTGTTTCGGCTTAAGACGCGAAATGTAAACAAAATTCTAAAACCGCTAAGAGAAGCTTCGATCGTCCCCTGCCTACGACTGACAAATGTTCACTACTGTAATTTTTCACGCAGTCCGTGCTTCCTATTAGCTGGTCCTCTATCGCCGATATGGTTGTTGTTTCCATCGTTTCTTTTACGTTTACTGATTCAGTACCGATGTAGATCGACCTACGAGAATCAGCGAAAAGCATTTCGATCAAATTTAGTTGCCTCCTGAATTGAACTTTCTTATGTGTTTTAGAGAAATGACCATTCATCATCAGCCTGCAGACCTTTACTGAAGTCTACTTCATGCAGTGCAATTTGGTATATACAGATCAGGGCTGCCAATCACTCTTGGTCTCAGATAAGCTCCAATCTCAAATCAGATATAATTTCATGTTGTCAGATAATTCTTTCTCGACATTTATCAAGCTGATTTTGATCAACACTTCAGGAACGGGGGTACCGGGGTTAAAAGGAGGCCGTGTCCCCCAAAGATTTGTCAAAGCTCAATTTTTTTCGTGACCACTTTTCAGCTGTATCAAAATTGAAATTGATTGCGACAGCTACTCTGTCACATTCACAGCAAGACATGCATATCGACACGAAGCACCCCTTTCCACACAATGACCCAAGGCATCTTAGTGGAATGTGAAAAAACAAATTTAAACACAGTCTACTTGCCCCCTATATCCTCCTTAACTTCCCCCGTCGCTGTAATTGTTGTATATTTGATTACTTTATGCTGCTTTTAATTTCTTTTATCTTTTCATTCAACTTTGTATTTCAACGTCAACTGGAATGTGTGTGCTTGCGCGAAAATATTTCATGATATTAAAAATGCAATAAAATGATACGAATTATAAATTGAATTTCATCATATGAAACCTTAGATACGTTCTATACTGACTATAATACAGGTTAGTGATAGAATCCTGCCTTTGATTGGAAATAAGGAGACGGCGTGCTGCGGACATAACCCGTAAGAAAAGACGTATGGCACTTACTGTTGTACCTTTGCCCTCAGTTAACCAAATCTTAATGTTTTAAGCGAATCTACCAGCGAACAGCGTAAAGGTAATTTCACCAAATGGAAATGCGCCAGGTGAGGGTGTGAGAAGTGAGAGAAACAAAGTGAGAAGTGAAACTAGGAATGTGCCATGCATGATTATTGTCTCACACTAATAAGTTGAATAGCCTCTTTGTAGAAACCCATCGTTTGCGTTTTGACGTTATGAGTGTATCAAAAAGGAGTTGAACACATTAAGCCAGGACAGTCGAGGAGAGAAGGACAATAATGTGCCCTAGATATTAGGAAAGGACATGGGAGTGGTGGGGGAGTCAAAAAGAACAAGAAGGTTGCAGAAATGTGGTCCATCTCAGAACATGTTATCTTGACAAGTTCAACTTTAAACCTTGCTAGCTTTTCCATTATACAAACTGATACCTCGACATGCGCTAGCCCGAGGCAAATTGTCAAAAAATTTTAAAGGCCATTGAATCTGCAATTTTTGAATGCAAGAATCACGACTTCAAAATTGTCACGGTTGACATAAATGCTGAGCTGGAGTCGCATGGCCTGTTAGAGAGAAATGAACGCAGAGACAGACTTCAAGAATGCTGCATAAACAATAACGAAGTTAGTTGAAGGAATCAAGAAGACAACGGTACACACGGTTTAGCATAAATTTAAGAATCCCGAACTCGAACTGACTTTATGACGAGTAATAAGCGATTTAGTAATGGTTACTAATGGTAGTCAAGGGCAACCTTGGACTTGATTGTGATTCAAAAGCTCAGAGTAGCTAAACAGCAGTGGATAACGCAAGAAATTCTGGGCCTACTTTAACAGAGACACGAGAACGATATTTCCTGTATCATTAGCATAATTTAAGTGTTGAATTGTTAGGACTCTATTTAAAAGTAATTGCCAGTTTCACCGATCCTGTCCTTTTGTCGCAACATTGCTCAACCCCGCTGTTTCAATTATCTCCGTACTGTGTTTATGACCGTTCATGTTTTCCTCTTCCGTATAACATTCTCGGAAGAAGCTCATTTCAGGGGCAATGATCCGCGCAACATGCCCAACAACCGCAACATCAGTCCAACTTGTTGTTTCAATTATCTCCATGCGATCCTTATGGCCGTTCATGTTTTCCTATTCCCTACAACATTCTCGGAAGAAGCTCATTTCAGGGTCAATAATCCGCGCAACATGTCCAACAACCGCAACCTATAAAATTTATGACTCACATGAGTCTCGCATTCAATAGACAGCGCTAAATTGGATGTCAAAAGCCCTATGTATAATTTGAGGAGACAGTGAGATCAAATGACTTGAGCGGCCGTCTCGTAATCCAAGTACATGAGATTCAGAGGCTGGAGCCTTCTGTAATATCCTTTTGCAAGATATGAAATCGATTGCGCTTCACGGCAACAAAACGTAAAATTGGGACGTGGCTGTGATAGCTAAAAGAAAGTAAGAGCCACGTGAGGTTGCCATGCGTCTACACTATCCGGGGAATGGGTCATAAAGCCATTGTTACGAGCAGACTTGAGTTGCGTGGTAAATACCAGGAAGGTTGTTAAGCGCCTTTGAATGTGCCTAACACTGAAAGGGCAGTCTCTCAACCAAGGACCCCTAATGAGCAGTAGGCCCGACATTGAAACTACCCTAAATAAATAGAAAAAAACATCGAACAGATTAACTAATAAATAAAGGGCACCAGGGGCGTCCAAGCGGAACGCTCCTTAATTTGTGCTACCGGGCAGAAAAGCAAGCCATCAGGCAGCCTCAACTGTTATGCCTTTTGTGGTCATAATATAATGACGTCATCGAATCTCCCTCTTAGGATGGTTTTAAAGATAAGCAAGATCATGATAAAACTTGTTTAAGATGAGTCAGCTGTAATGCTATGTTACCACAATAAAGTTTTCCTATCTCTACAAATGTGGCATCGTTTGACAAGGTAGACAGAGCTAATTTAAATGAGATGTTGACAACAGTGTACTCCAGGAACCAGAAGAGAGATCAACACGATTTAAATAGCAGCTTTACCTGGGTTTGGTAATATTCTGATCCACGCTTTAAACTACAGAAAAGGGTGTTCTCAATTTTGTCAATCTAGGACTGATCAATTTGAACATAAAGTATAAGCAAGCTAGTTCTCTTGTTTCGAGTAGATAGGTAACTACAACCTCGTAAAAAAATTGTCCTGACTATGTGAATCCAAGTGTTTGGTCATTCATCAACTTCATGCGTGACATCGGACTTGCAAAGTACCAAGCCAACGAGTTCTTTTGCAAAATGATATATTCCCCATAAATGTAATTGAACATTATAAAAAGGTAATTGATTTCATTTATCAAAGTTTATATTTACATTTTATAGGTTTCCCGTTTGTATACTAAAACGTTCAATCATAAACACGAATCATGAAACTTTCAAATGTGAAAATATTCTCAGTTTTACATAGCTTGAAAAGAGTAGCATGTTCTATTAACATAATATTAATACCTCCCTGCTGTTTATTAGTGTTTTGAATTAATTGTCTCATATACGCATTTCCTAGGTTCAAGTTACCTCATTCCAATATCATCCAGCCCCTGGTGCAACTCTTAAAATACAAAAGTCTAAAATATTTAAAAAACAAAACCACAACAGTTCTTTTGGACTAGATACAGCTTATCTTATTGATGCACAAATTTTTTAAAGTATTACAAAAAATTACCATAAAAATAGTGCAGTAAAGGATCGAGGAGAAGAAAATGGCATTCAAACTGTGGCAAAGGATGCATAGTATGTCTGACAGACAAGCGTACAAGGCAAAGTGCAAGTAGACTAGAAGAGAGGTTTTGAGAGCGTGGGAAGAATGGAGTAAAGATCTTGAGACTCCTAAAGGAAGAAACAAAATGTTTAAGATAGAAAAACAGATGAGGAGAGACAAGAAAGATATAACTGGCACTAGTTACATCAGAGATAGTGATGGATCCATCATGGTGAAAAAAGAAGATGTAGCAGAGAGGTGGATAACCTATTTTAAGCAGCCGTTGAATGGTGAAAACGAGAACTACTTTGAGGAAGTACCACTAGTAGAAGGCCCAGTGGAAGAAATTAACCCCAAGAAAGTAAGAGAGGTATGGTGTGGCATGAAGCTAGGAAAAGGTGATGTACTGAATTGTGGTAAACACTGTGGCCTGTACATACTTGAGCATGGCATGAAGGTGTGGGAGAAAGTACTGTACAGAAGGCTGTGGGATGTTGTTACAGTTGCTGACAACCAATTTGCATTTATGGCAGGGTGGTCCATGACAGATGCAATATTTATTGTCAGGCAGCTCAGGAAAGATACAGTGCCAAGAAGAAGGAGTTGTACATCTTAAGAAGCTGTGATAGATGCATTGTGAGATATATGGCTGGAGTCACCTGGAGAGACAATGTGGACAGGTCGGAGGTGCCTGGAAGATGTGGAGTCAGGGAACTGGATGCAGTGGGTAAAAGGCTAAGATGGTTTGGACATGTGGTGAGAAGAGACAAAGATGAATCTGTGACAAGAATAAGATGTTTGGAAGTACCAGGTTGCAGACCACCAGGTAAACCAGAGAAGACCTGGAGCAGGAACATGGAGGAGGACATGAAAAGATTAAACATCAGAAGAGAGGTGGCTATGGACAGAAATTAGCTTAGTCAACTTTCCTTTTCAATTCTCACGCATACGAGGTAGCAAACTGCATTCTATTACAATGTTTATGGGATACAGGAAAGGGGGGTGGGGGTTGAAAAAGATTTCAGCTTTGCTGGGGCAATCACCGATTGAACGTTAAGTGTTGCAAAGAGGTGCATTCACTTTGTCTATGCACAATTCCCTAAAGACGTCACAAATATGTCAGGTCTTTTGATTTTCTGTGAAGCCGAGTTCGTTCATGGCAGCAATTTCCTTGGGTTGAGGAAATGCTTAATAAACTTTATGGTTTCTCTTTAATATATTAGTCGTTCGACCCATTTGATGCACGCGAATCAAACTTATCATAGCGAGCAGTATTCTCCAATTTGCACTTAACCTAACGTGCAGGGAACGACGCTGCCCAACATCACTTTGGCAAACAATTTGGTGTAACCTTAAGCGTAACACTGATAATTGACAATGATGAGACTGTTAGCCAAGAAAATTTCCTTTCATGTGTTTAAGGTGTCAATTGTAAGTCATCATGCAAATTACTAATTTAGATTGGGGATTAGAAAAGACTTAATCTGCCATTGTAGTGTTTTGCTTCATCAACTGAAAAAGATGCTATCAGGATAAGTGTAAACATTTTACTAATTCGTGATATGGTGGAGCGATAGTAGAGGGAAAGGAATAAGTCGAATAAAACAATTTTGACGACGTTGAAACCTTCATAGATCCCCGTCTCTATCCTTAACTCTATTTCGTTAATCATATGTCCAAATCATATCATCATCTTCACCCTTTTGGTATGATGGCATCCAGGTTTGACTCCTATCCGCAATAGTATAAACTGTATACATGGTTACATAACTTTGTTAGCAGAGTTTCCTCCTTTTTCCTCCATTTTCTCTTTCCTTTGCAGTTCGTTGCTCTCTTTTGTCGCAAAGGAAGCAGTATTGTTAATAAAATTGAATCGTGTGTGGGGCACCAGACATTTCATCAATAAAAGTCTGTCCTCATGATTGTCAATTTTCATTGAGCGTCTGTGGGCCGCTTAAGGGGTAGTTATCAATTTATTTAATAACTTAACTTAAAATAATAATAAAATAAATCGTGCGAAAAATGCTTGGAAACGGACAGATTTCACCAGGAAAGAAATCAATACAAACTTACAGTAAGTGATGAAAAGGGGTGAAGGCGAATTCATCCGTTTGTGAAAAGTGAAGAGGCCATAAACCCAGTACCCCCGGTTCTGGCTCCAGTCCTTAACATAACATTCTAGATGACCGTAATTCTTTATACAGAACGATATAGTGGATATAGGACGCCTCATCGTATATCAGTAAAGGGGCGATGTGCAGTACCCTTTAAATGAATAAAAAATTATAGTTATAAACTAAGAAACTTTTATTATATTGAATAAAGTGTGAGAGATGGAAGAAACAAATAAAGGAGGCAGAAGTCAAACAGATAGATAAACACAACCTAGTTTATGTCATTAAATATTCTGCTATTAATCATTTCAGGTTTTTTTTGATAGCCACGCCATAAGTTACTTATGAATGAAAGGTGAATAGTCCACCGACAAGCTATTGTAAGTAAAACGCCAAATGTGAAACTTCATTGACAACGTTTCGTCTAACAGACTCCTTTAGGTCATCAACTGTTTCAATACAAACTTACAGTAAGTGATGAAAAGGAGTGGAGGCGAATTCACCCGTAATCATCCCCAAAACATCTCTCGATCCGAGTGTCACCGGAATATTTAATAGAGGATATGGCAGCCGTGTCGTCGATTGTAGCATTAGCAACGGAGACAACGTCAGCAACAGCGACAACAACAATTCCGGAATCATTAGTATGCACAGGTATGCAGAACGTAAGGGTTATACAGCTACATTCACTTCAACTTGAATACTGTCATCGTGTTCTCTACACCAAAAACTTTCATATCCGAAAAATGTCATTTGAATTAAATTATCCCAGCACTTCCGATGGTAAACCACAATGCCTTTACTCATCTTAAGCAGGGCATTATACTTCCTCTGGTTCTACTTTACATGTCTTATACGTAAAAGGGTAGTGTATGGATTTAGATTTAACAGGACATTTTCTGTAATGCGGCCGTCAACGTTCGTAGCTATTGTATTGTTGTTTGATAGTAACCAATCAAGTCTACGGTTTTCGTAAAGTTTAAAAATCCCGATCCTTTTATTTTCTGGAAGATTTGATGATCAGTACTTCTGGGTTTTATGCAAGTAATGCAAACTACACTGTATATGACGAAGTGTCTTTATTTTGTCATCTCATATTTTATTTGTAGTATAAGCTGAACTTGACTTTGTGTTTTGCCCTTAAACATGTAAGAAAGTGTTTGTATCACCCTGATATTCTCGTTTATCTGTTGGACTCTATATTCTATTATTTCCAGGTTTCTCTCTTGGTAACAATTTAAGATATTTCATTTTGAGGCCAATGATATTATTTTCCTTCGACCAGCATATTTTAATATTAATTCAAATTTCTTGATACGCGTTGGAAAATGACGCCCTCTGTTGTTGCCACCTGTAAGGGGACTGGGGCAAAAATTGTGTGCTTAATTTGTTAGGAAGCTGCATGCACCATTTTTGTGGCTATTGAGCTTACTTACAACGCAACTTAAGTGTTTCGTGTATGTTGTGTTTACGATCTATACAATGGCACTAGTATGGAAACGAGGCCACGTGCTGAATCTTGAAAATTCAGTGACTGATGTCGAGGAGACTCGGAACTGATATTTAGATATTTAATCGCGTCTTGCAAACTAAGTGCACTGAAAGCTTTCAGGGGCTTTCCAAATGCTGTAACTAACTCAAGCTACTGTTGTGAATAACAGTCTTCTCAGTCTCCTTCTAGCCTCCTCCTCCTTCTTCCTCATTCTCAATTCAACACTTTTCCCCCCTTACTTAAATGGGCTGGGCTGGGTATGTTAATTGCTGTCTTCCAATCTCATCTCGGTTAAGTTTAAACTTCAATTCCTCTGCTGCAGTTATTTCATTACAGTCTGCAATGTCTGTTTCAGCCTAGCTTTGAGCTTTACCCCATAAGTCTCGACACTTTCCTCCCCAATTACCCGCTCTAAAATGATCTAACCACCTCAAGCTACTGTTATGAATAAGAGTCTTGATGTTATGAATACCTAGCATCCTTCTTAGCTCAGTGGTCAACTTTTTCTGTCTGTTTGGTGACTAAATAACTTGTCATACAATAACACATGCATCTATTAGATGTATCCCTTCATAGTGCATATTTTACATTTTAACCAAATATATTGTAAGTACAAATATTACCAACGGGTACAAGAAGATTGACAATAGACCTCCTCTACATCATCTACTAACAACATTAATGTTTAATCTATTTACATTTGACGGAAGGTTTTGAGGCAAGGGGGGCTAATAGTATCTCCAAAATTACACAGCTGGAGTTGAATGTGCAGGGGCACTGAAAACAAGAGCCTTCTTTACTCTGATTAGAAAAGGGTGCCATTTCAGTTAAAACATTTTCTACTGAAAGATTGGCTTAATGATTACTAGATGGTGAAGTGCTCTGTAATACAAGTAAAATCATGTCAAATTAGATTATAACTATATTGGTCCTATCAAGAGCTCTTACTTATTTACATCAGGTACTTCTCCAAGGAACTCCAACCATCCAAACAAAGAACTATCAAGAAACATAATTTTACATTTCTTTACAAGAGTACTTATCTTGCTACTTAATATATACCCCTTTCATGTCTTTGTTTCAGATAGGCGATTATCTGAAAGCAAGGTAGGCAGTACTGCATGGAAACCAAGATATGCTGCAACCATAAGAGTCCTTATCGTGATATATCATATATAATTATTTTTTTGAGTAGCAAAAAATCTGGGGGGATTCTAAAATTTATGGGGGGCATTGCCCCTGAATGTCCCCCCCCCGTAGCTACGGGCCCGAGTTGACTGCTTCTTTGCATTCATCATATGCTTGAAAGGCATTCCGAGGGCACTGTTCCCTAATATATCAGGATGCTTCCCCAGACTATTATCTACTGAATAAGACTTTTCATATGTTTGTCGCGATGATAGCAGTAGCCTACATTGGGGCTGCCTTGCATTGCTGCTTACCTTGATTTCAGCATTGTCTTTCTATTCCTGGTCTGGAAGGCCGGTCTAGATCAAAGAGTTCTCTTATTGTTAGCCTAATTCTGGTCTGACGTCACCATGACCGTGCACAAGAGACCATAGTCTTGTTGCGTTTCTTAAGGGAAAACAGTGTTATTTTTTCTACGAGCAAGCAGTTACTTCGATGTTTTAGAAAAGCGTATAAGATATACTTTTCTTAACATGCTAAAAGAGTTTTCTAACGTACTAAGAATAAATGTGCAATCTTTGGTTGTAGATGACAAAACAAAATCTAAAGCAACTCGCACCTGACAATGAATTCGGAAGAGGTGACAGACTATTTGCTCTTGAATTATGGTTAATTTCGAAAGTATATTACATGAAAAAATATATATATATTTATGCAATGTGTCTGCTGAGAATATTCATGAATATATATATATATATATATATATTCATGTATACTTATATATATATATATATAAATAAACTAAAACAGACTTCAAAATAGCCCTCAGTTAAAATCAGATATAAAAACATTAAAACTAAAATTGGGCTCTCCAAACACTCTGTGCTATCAAAACACAGAAAGAAAGGGAGGAGGGGTAAGGGGTTTAAGTGATGAAGGAAATAAAAAAATGTCCACTCGTTGTTTTTTGTACTTTTTTATATTCATCTTACTTCCCTTTACATGTACAGTTTTAAAATACGCAGGTTTGTTGTACGCCTTCTGACAAACTATGATATATTACAAGAATAGTATCAGGCGCTATGATTCAGAGTCAACAACATCCATGTCGTTTGAAGCGATGTCTTCTCCAAACTTGTATTGACGTAAATACTTCTCGAGAAGAAACTTCCTTTTGTTTACTGCGTATTGTATGGCCTCTTCATAGTCAAAATCATCCTCGACCTCCAGTTTTTCAAAATCGAATCTTGTTCCATGTTTTTCCATAACTTTAGTTGGCTCAGATAGTCTTCAGCTACAGCCTGACGTATATTTGGTAAGAAGAACTTCCTGGTGGTTTTAAGCGCATTTTCTGTAGTTTCTCCTTCAGCTAATATAGACTCGTAATACTGCTTAAAGTCCTTGCGATACTTGTCGTATGCGCGATTCGCAAATCCCATCCATACATCTTCCTCTTCTGGCTCACTACCATCTGGAAGCCCATCTTCATCTTGACTTTCTTCCTCTAGACTATCTTCATTATTAGTAGTGTCGTTACTTTCCTCGCTAACCATCTCCTCGTCTGATGTGATACGTTTTCTTGTATTGCCATGAAGACTTTGAAAATCGCTCATGCCATCTGCATCAGTATTGCTAGCTATATCAAGATGTGTAGTATCCATATGCCTTTTCAAGTTATAAGGATGGGTAAAAGAAGCACCACAAATCTGACAGACCTGCATCCTATCCCAACTTCTACCAGGTGAAATATACCACCAAAATAACAAAACACCATCTTTTAAAGAAACACTACCACATTTAACACTCTTCCTTCATACACGACATGGATACATTACATGGTTCAGAAAGCGTTCAAAATAGGTTAATGAGGCATATTTGACATAGTTTGCATACACTAGATGCGTACATTCGATGGTGCACAAAGAGTTCGAAATAGGCTGAAAAGGCATATTTGACTTAGTTTGCATACATTAGTTGCGTACATTCCATGGCGCACAAAGCGTTCATTATAGGCTAAAGAGGCATATTTGACATAGTTTGCATAAACTAAGTTCGTACATTGCATGGTTTACAAAGTGTTCAAAATAGGCTAATGAAGCATATTTGACATACTTTGCATACACTAGATGCGTACATTCGATGGTGCACAAAGCGTTCGAAATAGGCTAATAAGGCATATTTGACAAAGTTTGCATACACTAGATGCGTACATTCCATGGTGCACAAAGCGTTCATAATAGGCTAATGAGGCATATTTGACATAGTTTGCATACATTAGATGCGTAAATTCCATGGCGCACAAAGCGATCAAAATAGGCTAATGAGGCATATCTGGCATAGTTTGTATACATTTGATGCGTACATTCCATGGCACACAAAGCGTAAAAAACTAGGCAAACGAGGCATATTTGATATTAATTTGCATACACTAGATGCGTACATTCGATGGTGCACAAAGCGTTCAAAATAAGCAAATAAGGCATCTTTGACGTAGTTTGCATTTAATAGATGCGTACATTCCATGGTGCACAAAGCTATCGATATAGGCTGATATGGCATATTTGACTTAGTTTGCAATCATTAGATGCGTACATTCCATGGCGCACAATGCGTTCATTATAGGCTAAAGAGGCATATTTGACATAGTTTGCATACATTAGATGGGTACATTCCGTGGCGCACAAAGCGATCAAAATAGGCTAATGAGGCATATCTGACATAATTTGCATACACTAGATCCGTACATTCCATCTACGCGAGCGGACGTTCGGCGCAGCGCTGCCGGAGCGGGCCCGCACGCCCCGCCGGCGGACGCTGGCGGCGCACGTCAACGCCGCGCTGGCCGACGAGATGAGCCGTCGCCCCTCGGTGGTCGTGTTCGGCGAGGACGTCGGCCGCAAGGGCGGCGTCTACGGCGTCACCTCGGGTCTGCAGAAGACCTTCGGTCCGGCGCGCGTGTTCGACACGCTGCTCGACGAGACCACCATCCTGGGGGTGGCTCAGGGGGCCGCCCAGCTCGGCCTGCTGCCGGTTCCCGAGATCCAGTACCTCGCCTACGTCCACAACGCGCTCGATCAGATCCGGGGCGAGGCGAGCTCGCTGTCGTTCTTCTCGAACGGACAGTTCACCAACCCGATGGTCGTCCGGGTCGCCGGGCTGGCCTACCAGAAGGGGTTCGGTGGTCACTTCCACAACGACAACTCGATCGGCGCCCTGCGCGACATCCCGGGTCTCCTGCTGGTGACGCCGTCGCGCGGCGACGATGCCGCCCGGCTGTTGCGTTCGTGTCTGGCGATCGCGGAGGCTCACGGGCGCGTGGCGGTCTTCCTGGAGCCGATCGCGCTGTACCACGAGCGCGACCTGTACGAGCCGGGAGACGGCCGCTGGCTGTTCGACTACCCGATGCCCGACGGTGGCGACACCTCCGCCATCCTGCCGGGAGAGGTCGGGGTCTACGGCGCCGAGGCGACCGACGTCGTGCTGTTCACCTACGCCAACGGCGTGCGCCTGTCGCTGCAGGCGGCTCGCCGACTGGAGGGGGAGGGGCGCCGGGTCCGGGTCGTCGATCTGCGCTGGCTCAACCCGCTGCCGCTGGCGGCCATCGAGGAGCACGCGCGCGCCTGCGACACCACGGTCGTGGTCGACGAGTGCCGCGCCACCGGCGGCGGCATCGCCGACGCCGTGGTGGCCGTGCTATTCTAAACGCATTGTGCACCATGGAATGTACGCATTCCAAGCATGCAATTGTCACTAAAATCAGCTTTTGGGGCTATTCTAAACGCAATCTGCACCATAGAATGTACGCATTCCAAGCTTACAAGTGTCACTAAAAACAGCTTTTGGTGCTATTCTAAGCGCATTGTGCACCATGGAATGTACGCATTCCAAGCATGAAAGTGTCACTAAAAACAACTTTTGGGGTTATTCTAAACGCAATGTGCAGTACGGAATGTACGAATTCCAAGCATGCAAGTGTCACTAATAGCAGGTTTCGGTGCTATTTTAAACGCATTGTGCACCATGGAATTTACATATTCCAAGGATGCAAGTTTCACTAAAAACAGTTTTTGGGGCTTTCCTCAACGAATTGTGCAGCATGGAAAGTACGCTTTCCAAGCATGCAAGTGTCACTAAAAACAGCATTTGCTGCTATTCTGAAAGCATTGTGCACCATGGAACGTACGCATTCCAAGCATGCAAGTGTCACTAAAAACAGCCTTTGGTGCCACTATAAGCGCATTGTGCACCATAGAATGTACGCATTCCAAGCTTACAAGTGTCACTAAAAACGGCTTTTGGTGCTATTCTAAGCGCATTGTGCACCATGGAATGTACGCATTCCAAGCATGAAAGTGTCACTAAAAACAACTTTTGGGGTTATTCTAAACGCAATGTGCAGTACGGAATGTACGAATTCCAAGCATGCAAGTGTCACTAATAGCAGGTTTCGGTGCTATTTTAAACGCATTGTGCACCATGGAATTTACATATTCCAAGCATGCAAGTGTCACTAAAAACAGTTTTTGGGGCTTTCCTCAACGAATTGTGCAGCATGGAAAGTACGCATTCCAAGCATGCAAGTGTCACTAAAAACAGCTTTTGGGGCTATTCTAAACGCAATGTGCAGTATTCATCAATGTCGTCCTAAAGAACGAAAAGCGGTTTTACATAACGCTGCTACTCATGAGTTTTTAAAAACCATTTGTGAATCCTGTTTGAATATCCTTCGTTGTCAGGATCCTACTCAACTTGATGTGAAGAGAGTAAAACAACTTAAACCACATCGTATGTTAATGCGACATTTAGCAAGTCGTAAAACACCTATAAAAAGAAAACGAAAGCTAGTAGTGCAGTCGGGCGGATTTTTACAAACGCTCATACCTGTAGCCATTTCACTGTTGAGTAATCTTTTGGGTGGAAAATAGAAAAGACAACATGGATACATTTCGTTATGCTAAGCGGATGATACTTGTTCCAGAGGATCATCTTCAACAACGAAGTGAATCATCAAGTCAAGCGATCAAAGACATTTTATATCCAGAGAGGAAACAACTTTTAGATACCAAGAGAACAGCAGAATCGATATTACAGCAGGAAGATCTTCCCGCTGATGTAAAATCTCGTTTATACACCGATGAACTACAAACATTTTTAGAGAGGAAAGCTGACGTAGCAGAACAGAGAAACGTGCGAAACAAACCACCTCAGACGGTGATAACACAAGACGGTGATGGAAAGAGAGTTACGCCCTCCACAGCAGCGATCGAAGGACAGATCATGGATGCTACACCCAAACCGTACAAGAAAAAAGCGCAACTTTTACTGCAAAAGATGAAACAACACCCAGATATCTTAAGATGGAACTCCGATGGAGAACTTATCTATAATAACGAACGCGTTGTAAACTCGAATATATTAGACCTTGTACTCGATGCGCTTAAGGAAAGGCTCTAGTGGCCTTGCTAGATTAAACATCGCAGATCATCTGATTGGAAACACGGACCGTCGCAGTGAGATACAGGTGTACAAACATCAGAAAGAGTTTCCTAAAGTTGAACGCGAGGCTGTTTGAATGTACGCATCTAGCGTATGCAAACTATGTCAAATATGCCATATTAGCCTATTTTGAACGCTTTGTGCACCATCGAATGTACGCATCTAGTTTATCAAAACTATGTAAAATATGCGTCATTAAGTCTATTTTGAACGCTTTGTGCACAATGGAATGTACGCATCTCGTGTATACAAACTATGTCAAATATGCCATATTAGCCTATTTTGAACGCTTTGTGCACCATAGAATGTACGCATCTAGTTTATCAAAACTATGTAAAATATGCGTCATTAAGTCTATTTTGAACGCTTTGTGCACAATGGAATGTACGCATCTCGTGTATGCAAACTATGTCAAGTATGCCATATTAGACTATTTTGAACGCTTTGTGCAACATAGAATGTACGGATCTAGTGTATGCAAACTATGTCAAACATGCCTTATTAGCCTATTTTGAACGCTTTGTGCACAATGGAATGTACGCATCTCGTGTATGCAAACTATGTCAAATATGCCTCATTAGCCTATTTTGAACGCTTTGTGAACAATGTAATGTATGCATGTCGTGTATGCAAAATATGTCAAATATACCTTATCTGCCTATTTTGAAAGTGTTGTGCAAAATTGAATGTACGCATCTAGTGTATGCAAATGATGTCAAATATCCCTATTTAGCCTATTTGGACGCCTTCTAAACCATGGAATGTACGCATCTAGTGTATGCAAGCAATGTCAAATATGGCTTACTAGCTTATTTAGAACGCTTTATGCATGATGGAATGTACGCATCTAGTGTATGGAAACTATGTAAAATATGCTTTATTAGAATATTTTGAACGCTTTGTGCACCATGGAATGTACGCATCTAGTGTATGCAAACTATATCAAATATGCCTTATTAGCCTATTTTGAACGCTTTGTGCACCATGGAATGTACGCATCTAGTGTATGCAGAAATTATAGTGCAACAAGGAGGATTCCTGGGCACGCTCATTCCTATTGCTATATCGTTGTTAAGTAATCTATTTGGAGGAAAGTGAAAGCAAGGATGACACAGACGACGATGCGAAAGATGATCTTAGTTCCCGAAAGCATGTTACAAATGTTTACAAAGAAAACGGAAACAGCCGTGCGAGATATCATTCACCCCGAAGGAAGACAATTGCTTAACACAAAGAAGGAAGCAGAGACTATTTTGAACAACTCAGAGCTTCCACCTGATGTCAAATCACGTTTGTATACACAGGAGCTGCAAAAGTACTTGGATATGAAAAATGATATGGGAGAAAAGCAGAGGACAATTCAAGTCACCGTGAACTCACCCCTGTCACAGAACGAAAAACAAGCGGAGGAGGAGGAAGACGCACAGGAGAGCAAAACAAGACTGCCACGTCATGTAGAAGATGAAATAAAGAGGGCTGCACCAACACCGTTGAAGAAGAAAGCAGGATTACTTTTGGACAAGATAAAACAAAATCCGAACGTTTTAGCATGGAACGATCTAGGTGAACTTGTTTATGAAGGGAAGAGAGTTGTCAATTCAAATATGATGGACTTGATAATGCATGCTTTAAAAGAGAAAAAAGGATATTTACCTCCACACGTAGATTTGTTTAGCAAAGGACTTGCACGTTTAAATATACCCGATCACCTTATTTCTAATAAAGAAGGTTTAAAGCGTGTTCATGTATATAAGCATAAAGAAGGGGACGAGAATGAGAGTGATGATGAAAAGATGGCAATGCTCACTTCATCACAACAAAGAAAGCCTGTAAAGAAAGCCCGCTGGTTAACATTGTCGCAAGCACGTTAACCTATTTCTTGTAACGAGACCATGAATATAAAAATAAAGTGAAAAGAACATCAGTTGTTATTTCTTTGTGTGATTTTTTGGAATTGAGTACTGAAAATGATCACCACAAAGGTATCTACCAAAGAAATTTCTAGAGTCAATATTGTTGGTCCAGTACGCGGCACCTTAGGCCAGACAGTGGTGCACTTTCACCCCAACAGGTATTAAAGTCGTCGTACCGAAACTAGTAATAATATCAGTGCATAGATAATACGGTGTACATATACAATACTCCAATGCTTTATTAAGCTCTAAGAGAAGCCAGTACTGGCACATTTGGGACTTTGCCACATACGCATCCACCAACAAGACATTACAACGAAAGTAATTTAATTTAGAAGCTGTGTCAAGAGTGACTGAACCTCGTTTTCTAAAAAGGTAGGATCAGAAAAGGGTCCTCAAATGAAAAAGATCAAGTTTTGTTTCAGCTTTATAGCCTAATCCTAGAGAAATCCTGAAACTATAAATTAAGTACCACTCCCTTTCACATAGGTCAAATAATTTCAACACATATCTTTATTACTTAACGTCCAGAAAGGTCTGATTTATCTGAAAAAAAGAGAAATAAATCAGCTTAAATGGATCGGATCTTCTTATTTTCAAAAATCAAACAAATCTATTTTTTTATGAATGATCTTGGCAGGCGTTTATATCATGACTTTAAGAAACAAACAATTCCAACAAGGTTGAACATGTAAAAATTCTAACTTGTGTTTTACTCAATGATATTGCCTCATATTCTTTAGAATATGGAAAAAATGAGTTCAGTGGTTCAGTTGCACGGTATTTCAGCTGCACGGTGGCTCAGTTGCACGGGTTCAGTTACACGAGGGTTCAGTTAAATGGGTTGAGTTGCACAGGGATTTAGTTGAACGAGGATTTAGTTAAATAGGGTTCGGTTGCATGGTGGTTCAGTCACACGAAAGTTCAGTTGCACAGGGGTTTGGTTATACAGTGGTTCAGTTGCACGATGGTCCAGTGTGGGCGGGGGCATGGGGTTATCAGATACCTCTTAGGACATTTTATGAATATTTTGAGCTACATTTTTATGTTTTCTCTATGATGCTGTACTTTATGTATGAGGGAAATTTTCATGGGTGGATTTTCGGCGGGGGATAAATTTCATGTAGGGCAGAGGGATTTTCCAAGGAGGGAAAACATCAGCCCAAACTTTTCTCTCTAGACTTTTTTTTTCGAAAAAAACCTTTTTAAAACCTTGCTTCCCTTAGACCCTTTATTGCGGTTCACCTATCACTGCAGCCAAGATCAATATAAAAGTATCAAAATATGATTTTGAGTCTTAATAGAAAGCGGAAAACCTTATGCATTCTAGGAAATAAGATCATGACAAAATTTTTGGATCCAAAGGATTTTCCTTTCTTGGCCAAATGACAGTGACATTGAATGACCTTGAATTACCAATTGAATGACCAATTCAATGACACTATCCTAATCCTAAGAACTTACTGATAACCTTTTAATTTAAGAATATTTACAGTTATTATCCTAATTCTGATTGGATGAATGGATGGATTTGAGAATAATGGATCCAATGACATTCATATTTTGTCCTTCTGACGAAAGTTGCAGCTGCAGGTTTGATAAAATTAAATAAAAAAGCAAGTTTTTTTTTAACTGAAAGTAAGGAGCGATATTAAAACTTAAAACGAGCAGAAATAACTCTGTGTATGAAAGGAGCTATTCACTCCTCAACGCCCCGCTATTTACGCTAAAGTTTGACTGTTTCAATTCTACTTTACAAAACAGTAAACAACTTTACCGTAAAGAGCGGGGTATTGAAGAGGGAAAAGCCCCTTTCATACATAAATTCATTCTGAAACCGTACTGGCTATGCATGACGTATGAAAACAAAGAAAGGAAATAATAAATGAAAAGAGAAAAAACAAATAGGTGAAAAACAACACCAAACACCACTCACCTGAAGAATGAAATTTTGCTTTTTGAGTCTGACTTTATAAAGCTCTATCGAATTCCTATAATATTCCCACAGTGGAATCCAAGCAAATATATCCTAGCAAAAACAAACAAGTTCTTTTTTGCGTAGTGTTGATAAACAATGCAAGAAAAGACTTATAGCGGTTTAAACCTTTGATAAAAACATTTCACAACATTTGACGTAAAACCTTTATCTTTTTAGCTTAATCAGCGTATAATTAAACACTTTAACAAAACTTTTCCCTTAATGAAAAGGAGCACCTTAATTCAAGTATAGGTTAATCGCGATGTTATGAGCTAAATGGAACTTCCACTAATTACTTAAAATTGTAATGATGTTTGATATTTTGGAATAGGTTTAATAAGTAGAGCAAAGGTCTCCAACCTTCATGCAGTCCTTGGGGCTCTTTTAGCCTATTGTATTCCTAAATGGGTATAAAAGTTGCAGACATGTGCGTAAAATATTTTCGGTGGGATCTTACATTTGAGGAGGGGGTAGTTTAACAAAAGGGACAAATAGACTCGAATAAGAGCTTTTACTGTCATATACTTCAGTTTCCAGGAATATCCTCAGAATCTATGTGTTTAGTGTCATATTTTGACGAAGTCAATTGAATGGTATGTTTGATAACGTATTTCCACAATTCTGTCACATTACTCTTCCAAGGTATTGGAAGCAGCGCTATGACTATGCCTAAGTAAAGAATTATATACCTTCCATGCTCTATTGATTTTCCCAGTCACTTCGTACAGAAGGGTTGGGTGTAGAAACTTGAGAAGGGGCTCTTTTGATTCAGCATATAACGTTCCAGTTTTTAAGAGTCAGGGGTCATTTGAGGATAGCCGTCCCGTTCCCTTGCGTTTTTTGCTACTTGTCACCCCTCCCCCTTTGGCGTCTGTTTGAGTCTAGAAGGGTTTTTTTTTACCACGTTCTCCCGAAGCATAACTCCTTTACGGTCTTTGAATAAAGCTATCTACCTAAACAGAAGTTTGATTTGTTAACACATTTGTTTTGATTTGTTAACACAAGAATTTGTTAACACATCTATTCCTTCCCTAAAACCTTACTGCTTTTACTTTAAACTTTTTCTACAGCATCTCTAAGTCTACGAAAGGGGGTCAGTCTTCCCTAAGATTTGTTCCAATTCCATGGTGCTCCTGGAACAAATTGTAAAATAGGTGCCTAAAATTCAATATTCAATGCTTCGCCCCCCCTCTTCCATAAGGAAAAGTTATCTAGTCCACTTTTCTATTTCTAAGGCCTGGACTTGTATATCCATTGTTTAGTATATACACGAAGGTTAAATTTATATTCTTTTTGTTTATATCCATTCTGAATTTCGCAGAACGGAATTAACTAGTATTATTTTTTAAATTAATTTAATATAAATAGACAGTTGTCGGGTAATTGCTATTCATTTT
This sequence comes from Alatinidae sp. Z8VKAUB7J3, assembly GCA_010016025.2. Taxonomy (NCBI): domain Eukaryota; kingdom Metazoa; phylum Cnidaria; class Cubozoa; order Carybdeida; family Alatinidae; species Alatinidae sp. Z8VKAUB7J3. The sequence continues at coordinate 173,302,263 of JAAAKM020073195.1, read as the reverse complement.
TAAATCGAGTGAGCGTATATGCTAATTTTTTAGGCTTTTCTTGGGGGGGGGTAGAAGGATTGATTATTTTTCAACAAGCAGGTGCTTACCATAATAATAATAACTTAATTTTTGAAAGTGTTTCGCTTAAGCACAAAAGAGGAAAAAAAATAACTATACTACACTAATATTAAAGCTAAGTGGACTTCGATAAACATAACAGTTTTACAATGATCCAGATATAATGATAACAATAGTGAATATTGCTGTTGTTAAGACACAAATTACAGTTGTCAAGTCTCTTATACACAATGTTTCAATATATACCTTCCAACTATGTTGTAAAGGAGTTTAACCATTTTATATAATATCTAAACGCTATCATGAATATGGGTGTACGGACCTGTGCTCAGTGGAAGAAGTACTCAAAGAACTAGTATACTTTTTCCGGAAAACCGGTGATAATAGGATTAATGCTTGAATGATGCGGCCTATTGGGCGGCGGCGGATCCATATTAACGTCAGACGGACATTCAAATGGACTGAGTTGTTCTACTGGCGGACATTCCACCGTCGGAGGCGTCGTATCGACATATACAAAAATTTGTAGGCATTCGACCTGATTGCCGCAGTTATCTACAACGCTCCAGGTACGCGTTACTCTTACGATAATTTGTCCCGGCGCATTACACGGCCCCAAAAATTCGACCTCGTCTTGATAATTAATTTCTGTTAATGGATCGCAATTACCCTCAACGTCCATAGGCGAGCCGGTTATTGAGGGATCAATACTGGCGTCCTGAGGCGTATTCGGTCCGACTTCATTTATATTAAAATCGGCCGGCCATTCCATCGGGTCTTCCGGCGAAGGCGGACATACTACCGTCGGCCCAGTCATATCGGTAAATTCAAATACTTGCTCGCATAACATTACATTACCGCAATCGTCGGCAATCGTCCAGGTTCGAGTTACGCGCCATAAAACCAGACCTGGCTCAAAAGGAAAAGGACCGGTTAGGATATCCTGAAAATCTACAGACGGATTGTTGTCGCATTCGTCCTGTACGTTCGGCGGTTCGCCGGTTAGGAATGGGTTTATACTTGGATCCTGCGGCGTATTCGGTCCGACTGAATTAGTATTAAAGCCCGGCGGCAAAGGAATCCGATCAACCGGAGACGGCGGACAATCGGCTATCGGAGGCCTGACGTCAATATATTCAAATACCTGCGGGCATCTTACGGTATTACCGCAATCATCGGCAATCGTCCAGGTCCGGGTTACTCGCCAAAAAACTTGTCCAGGGAAATCACAAGGCCCCAGGAACTCTATCTCGTCCTGATAATTAATCTCTGGATTTGGATCGCAATTATCCCGTACATTTTGGACGAGGCCGAGGCGCGCGGGATGCTCGAGTCCCTCTCCGGTACCCGCCACCGGGTCGTCACCGGCGTGGCCGTGCTGCGCACCCCGGACGGGGCCTCGCGCGTGGCCAGCGAGCGGACCTGGGTCACGATGCGGCCGATCACTCCGGAGGAGGTCGCGGCCTACGTGGCGTCGGGCGAGTGGCGCGACAAGGCCGGTGGCTACGCGATCCAGGAGACCGCGGACGCCTTCGTGACCTCCCTCGAGGAGGGGGGCTTCGACAACGTGGTCGGGCTCCCGGTCGGGCTGACCCTCCGGCTCCTCGAAGACCTGGCCTGATCCTCCCCGGGGCCCTTGCCGGGGCCCCTGGCCGGGGATACCTTTGTCGGCTCGCTTCTCGGCCAAGACCTCCGCGGACCCACTCCGACGGGCCCTCCGACCGAGCAGCGAGCCATGAAGGACAAGACCCACCCGAACTACGTCGAGTGCACCGTCACGTGCGGTTGCGGCAACTCCTTCACGACCAAGGCGACGGTCAAGGAGCTGAAGATCGAGATCTGCAACGTCTGCCACCCCTTCTACACGGGCAAGCAGAAGTTCGTGGACACCGCCGGTCGCGTCGATCGCTTCATCAAGAAGTTCGGCACCCAGCACGCCAAGACCAAGGCGAACCAGCAGGGTTAGCTGTGCCGGCAGGGCCTCTGTGCCGGCGAT
>JAAAKM020073195.1:173262626-173289347 GCA_010016025.2 Alatinidae sp. Z8VKAUB7J3 | reverse complement strand
TTGCTTAAAATCGAGGAATAATGATTGTATTCCAGAATCAATTATAATTAATTATTTGTTATAATTTTCGCTCCGAAGCAAGAGATAAGGATAATTTTTTTGTCTTTTCTTATTATTTTAAATGCAGGAAGATGCAAGACACTTGGTTCCGTCTTTCTTTCATTTTGAAAAGTAGGTAATAACAAGCAATGGACAATTACGAAATAATAACTAGTATATGCAAAAAAGAAAAAAATTCAAATTAAAAAAAAAAAACATTAAATCACTCAAAATTCAAGCAAGGACATGTCTCTTTTCAAAAAATTTCAAATCACCATTCTTGTTATATTTGTAGTGGGAATGACATTGATGCTGACATTGATTTTTCGCTGCTGTCAATTTAATGTTTTACTAATGGGGTTTCCTAATAGTTTAAGTCTAACTCACTTTTGATGTTCAATAAGCTAACGGAAAAAAAGAATATGAGAACACTGTTTTGTTTCATGAAAGATAAGCTTTTCTTGGAAGTTGAAAGTGGCCAGATGCATGACACCTAAAATTCTTGGTTTCTTAGTCCAGCAATTTAAACATTAGTTTCTATGGTCCTTTTTGTCAGCATTTAAGCTTTTCAGGTTGTATTTTTAAAAGGTAACTATCGATTTTATTTCTAAATATTTCTAAGCGACCGAATTATCTATTCTACTAGGAGGGCAACATGTTCGCCCCTGAACCACCACAGCACCTCACCTTACCACCTCAGCAAAACCTTTCTTTCTATTTGGTGCCACAGAAACCCCTTTATTCTTCTCTCTACTCTGGGGTATTATTTTGCAAAAGCAACCTCCAGCTAGTTATCGGATTTTGTGATAAGTTAGACCATTTTCTTCTTTTTTTTTGCCTTTTAGTTCACTCTATTTGCTAGTTGGTGCCCCTGCCCTTGGCCAACTCTGCACCTAATGTGAGAGATCACTACGAATGAAAAAATTAATTCACTGTAATTAAGCCAGGCACAGGGGTGACCAGAATATTTTTCGACGTAAAACAGAAAAACTTAAAAAGTTTATTTTAGGATCACTTTTGTTCAGTTTTGTTCAGTTCAGTATTTCTATGACCATTGAGAAGCGCTGCTCGAATGAGAGCAACATCTGCTCTCAATTATCTATTCAAAATTTTAAACGGTACTTACCTTTCTCCTAAAGTTTATCAATTAGCCCTAGGAACTAAAATATTGCATTTGCGCAAATAAGGAAGGCTTTTGGGGTCAAAAAATGTTTTCGGCTAATATTAATTGTCAAAATACGGTATTGTTTCGCGACTTGCTCTGGTTTTTACAAGATTTTTCCTTGACTTGTGAAATAACTAAAAAGCTTTAAGTGAATGTGCAGGCATCAATAAATCGAGGAAAAATTGTTCTTCATTCACTAGATCAATACACAGCCAGTTCTTATAGGGTGCTCTTATGATTTGAACTTGACTTACACACGGCAGTTGTTCAGTGTGCCTCATCTTCTTTTTTCATATTTCTAGCAGATCTGTAGAACGACTTAGCATACCTTGGCTATGCATTGATATAGAAAGCTAATTTTTTTTTTTCTACTGATACATGCACAGTAAATTAAAGCTTTATCCGCTTGGTGTCGCTGCTCATGCTCTGCGACGACGACAAACTCTTCCATGCCTTAGCTTTTCTTACCTGCGAATGCGCGCATTATCCGGATCGTAAGGTGGTCGTAGGTGCACTTGAGCAGGCACCATCCGGTCCGCAATTTCAACAGAATAGTCTCCATTGCTCATGGAGGCACGAGTGAACGCTTGCTCAGATTCAATATAGGCAAATGCCAGTGTGGCATTGAGATGATAACTAAATGCAGCAGACCGAACCGCCCCAACGCGCTGGTCGTCTCGCCAAACAGGCTCTTCATGCACCAATAGTGCTTCGTCATCTTGCAGTTCAAACAGCGCCAGACGTTTGTGTAGGCCTTCTTGTTTTTGCTGCGCCTTCTGCTCAGCGACAGAAGTTTTGCCAACAAAATCTTTATCCCAATCGATCGTAAAAGAGAGGCCAGCTTCCAATGGCGTATCCTCGTCTGTAATGTCATGACTCCAGTGCCGGTAGGCCTTTTCCATGCGCAGCGAATTCAATGCGTGATAGCCAGCGTGGGTTAGACCAAAACTAGCGCCGGCGCTGACGATTTCATCGTAAATGCCCTGCATGAACTCCGTGGGCACATAGAGTTCCCAGCCCAACTCCCCCACAAAGGTAATGCGCGAGGCGCGAACGAAGCCATAGCCCAGCTCGATTTCGCGGCTGGTTGCAAACGGAAACGCCTCGTGACTCAGGTCGTCCGGCGTCAAGCTCTGGAGCAGTTCTCGCGAGCGCGGCCCCATGATCGAGATCACGCCCATCGCCGAGGTAACATTGGTCAGCACACAATGCGCGTCAGCCGGCAGGTGGCGTTTCAGCCAATGGAAGTCGCGCACCTCGGTCTCAGCAGCGGTCACGATCAGAAACGCATGTTCACTCAGACGGGTGACGGTGAGGTCGGCTTCGATGCCACCTTTTTCGTCTAAAACTTCAAGAGCCCATTGTGTGAAATCTTTATCAACGAAAATAGCTGTTGGTTCCTCAAACTGTACAAAATGGTTCGGATTATAAGATATACGTTCTGCCAAAGCCGAAGTGTAACTTCGTTTTAGATCTTTAAAATCTTTTATAGGTTTTTTAGTTATGATTTGGAGAATAATTAGGCTACGTACATATCAAGTGAAGTACTTATTAAGGAGTGAAATACCTTAATGGATGGAATCATTTGCATATAGCAATACTCTAATGATTCCAGCAAAACTGGCAGTATATTTAGTGTGTTAATTATTTTTTTTGCACTTTTACTTAAACAGGAATCATACCATTCGGTTCCTCTCTTTCAGTGATGAACCCATTTACAGAATCGTAGTTGAAAGCGAAATAGCCACCGTAACGAGTTTCGTTTATTGTTGAAAGCAGGCCATGTCTTGCTACAGCAACATGCATCTTGGTGCCACCATGAGTTTCAATGCCGGTGGCAGCGTCTGTGTAATCTCTTACAATTGTAACACGACCACCGATGGTATCAGTTACCTAGAGGAGAATACAAGTTTATGTTTAATATCTTTGGTTTCTCATTACTTTCTTAGAAACCAGACAGGTGTCAGATTTTTGAGATTTATATTCTCTGTAAAACATGTGATTTTGCGACAAGCCGAGACCTGCAACTAGTGGTGAAAGAACAAGACGTTTAAATCATCGAAATGATCCATTTTACACCTATCAAACCATAACTGTGATATCACCACCACTTTTTTTTATAGATTAATCTAATCTTGCTTAAAAATCAGATTTTTTTTTCGATTTTTCTATGTTTTAGTTTCAACATGCTTTTCAGTCTAAAAAGAAAAGCAAGAGGAAATTTTAAATATATTCGGGTAGATATATAAAACAGACTTTCAGCTATCCAGTTAGGCTAAAATATGGACTTCTCAATTCAAAAAATTGTCAGAAGAACGAGACGATCAGAGACGATAAGTGATAAAAAAAAATAGTTCTTAATGGTCTTTAGAACAGAAAAAAGGAAAGTGCCAAGCTGAGACTCTAAAATTGTTTATTGTAGGTTTTAGCTCAGAAAAAAAAACGATTTGATGAGGATAGCTCACGGGTGTAACCAGGGAGATGGGTAGAAAGCTTGAACCCCCTCCCCCCTAGCCGTAATTTTTGTCCAACTCGGGAAAACGTGGGTCCTGAGACAGATAATAAACAGTATTCAGACACCTATTGAAAAAAAACGGCAAGTCTAGACTACTTTTCCTGCTTCCAGTTTTTCGTCTAACTTTCCCTAAAACGGAAACAGGAGTATGGACGCGCTATACGCATATAAAATCAAATTACATGATGTATCTCACATCAAAATACGTGTTTCAATGTTTTTTATGCATGACAATAACCTAAATACACTTCATCACGGGCTGGGCGCGTGCACTGTCCCATTTAGCACTCCGATCACCTCAGGATACATTTTTTATTCTTTGAAATTAAATAAGGTTAAAAAATTGAAATTAAAAAAATCTAAGTATACTTAAACAGACTGTGCGTGTGTCGCGGCTAGAGCAGTGACACGCGCAAAAATTATTTGACCATAGTACCGAAAATCGCTGTGCAACACGCAAATTTGGACGATTATAGCACTAAGCAACTGACCGCGGTGGCCAAAGAGAGAATAATATTCAAATTTACCTCATAAGCCTCAGAAACCTCCTGAAACTTCTTTCCAGAATTAGGATCAGACTTATTCGTATCAGGATGATACTTCTTGGCTAGCTGATAATAGGCCTTCTTGATTTCTTTAACTGAAGCATTTCGGGGAACACCCAGAATGTCATAATAGTCCTTTCTTGCCTGTTGATGACTGTGTGAAATTTGACTGATCATATAACGTCTCCATTTGAATCATACTTTGTGCGTGTTGACTTTTTCTGAGATTTTCTTATGTGTGTTGTGAATAACATGTAATTGACAAGCTGGTGCTAACGAGTTTTTATTTTGCTGTTGAGAATAAAGGGGGTATTTATTTATTTAATAATATATGTATTTATCTCAGCAACAAGGGTCTTCCTCTTAAGGTGTATAGCTGTTTTAAGCTTTGAGGTTTTGAACTTTATGGACTTAAATAAATAATGCAAGTAATAGTTGTTAATGTTATTCTAATCTTAATTATACTGCAATGTATGCTTAATTCTACCAAGGCTGTCGTAATCTGTTTTAGTTTGGTTTATTCTGCAGATCTATTCAACTGAAACTAGCCTAATACAAATACTTTATTCAAGAATAACACCTGCTCTGGCTTCTTTTTTTATTTTATCGATTCCGGCTTATTTCAGAAAAGTAGTAAGGGACTAATACCTGCCGCTTCTACGGAAAGCATGGACCTCAGGTCGGATTTACATTCTATAATTGAGGCTTTAGTTTCCAAAATACATACAAAATGATGTTAATTATGGAACTTGAGCTTTAACACAGAGGGGCCCTTATTCAATGTACCTGGGCAAAAACGTGAATTATGTTTCATATGTTCCGTCTACTCTCCTTTTGTTTTGACCTTAATACACTCTAGGTTTTCTGGATTCAACCAAAGGCTTTGAAATTACTCATTTTGAGTTTTAGAAGGGCCTTTTCATATGTTTAGGGCTTGAATTGCATTCTGTTTTTTCTTGACGTCCTTTTATTCAGAAAAATCTTTTGATATCTTCTATATACACAATAATTTTAGCTTTGGCCATAGGAAAACTTATGTTAGCTTTATCTTTGGCTTTGGAAAACTTTTTAAAGTGATAAGGCTTAGGAAAACTGTGACAGGGTAATGGTAACAAAAATTTCGGTAAATTATAGTCACTAAGCATCTAAAATCTTTTATCGTCCTTCAAGTTTTTCTAAAATCTCTATAAATAATATATATATAATATATATATATAAATAATAAGATAGTTCACAAGTAACTGAGCTTCTTTCTGCAACTTTCATAAAAGAACAATTTACAACCCTTCAAGCATGATACCAATTGGAACGTTAAAGTTCCAAAACGGGCCCTAGCAAAGAAACTTTACTTAGCAAATCTCTGAAAATTACCTATTTTCACTAGAGTTCGGAGAGGGAGGGGGGAATGTTCAGGAACATCTTCTCAGTTTATAATTTACACTCTAAATTGGTTTGTGAAGTATTCTTTAATCTCCCTTGAATCACTTTTGATGAATCATTAGAGTCATTCAACAGCAATTATGGAAATTTTCTATTTTTGGTGAGTTGAAGGGGGGCTCAGAAAAATCTTCCCAGAATATAATTTAGGATTTCATTTCATTGCTTAAGTTTTCATTGATCTAGCTCTAGGCAATTTAGAAATCTCAATTATATCCGCGGCCAAATTCGGAGCTTTGTGGCCTTTCGGAGGTGTGGAATGAAGGAAAAGGCCCAGTGGGCAAAAGCGTGCCAATATGGAAGGAAGTTCGGAGAACCCTAAATGACCAGGAAATCCAAGAGTGGCAAGCCCATAAGGACCACTCCATGTCTTTGAGGTTCTACTCCCGAGCTAAAGATTGCTGGGGGGAGGATGTTTGTTTCAATTTTGGGCTGAATAAAGAGGATTTGAAGAATTTGTTGTCGGTAAGGGTGGATAGTTTGGATTTAGGCGAGGGAAGGAAATTTTTGGGAAAGTTTATCCCGGCAGCTTGACCCTACTTTTGCCCTATGTGTGGTTGCGTGAATGAAAACTTATTTCATTTTGTATCCGAGTGTGAAGAGCTAACTAAATTTAATTTTTAAACTAAATTTATTTTTAAATTAGATTAAAATTAGAAAAAATGATTTTGAAATGATCAAATTCTTTTCATCAATTTTCAGTTTCTTTTAGTATTTCTATCTCAATGCATTCAAAACCATAGTGCTTAAATTTTCCTTTTCAGCGAATTCAAACTGACATTCTTTTTGTTTCGTTTCCTTCAGGTGCATACTAGGAAAAATCGTAAATAAAAATTTTGATTGAATCGCAAAGACAAGCCCTATGGTAACATCAAACAGCAAAAAGTCTTGGCTAAAACATCATAGACGGCTAAAACATTGACGGTTAAAAAAGACATCAAAGAAAAGACCAAAAGTAAACATTCTACTGCCAAAACATTCTGCAGAGGCACTGAACTACCTCCCTCTCGTTTATATCGCTACACAGGGTCGTTGGTTTCCCTCTTTTTCACCAGCATTATTTTTCCTCTTTTTCTTTGTAACCAAATCATCCCTTCGGCTTTGTTGCACACTTAATTCCATTCTATTTGTTACAAATCACAAAACCCCAGACAGACCTATACCAACTAGATTTTAAGCAGCTTATTTTCTACCTAAAATGATCCCAAATGTATTGATACAGCACCTTCACTTTCTTATTAGCTAATAATAATAAACAGAGATATTGTTGAATTTAACTGAAAATTTAATGAAAATGAAACAGCGAGAAAAAATCGAAAAACATTGGCCCTACCTAAGTATGAGGTACAATGAGATTAGCATGCTCGTGACCTGCCTGATTACTCCAAGGGAGCCTTGGAGTATATTTTTGCCGAAAACTTCCATGATAATACATCAAATTTAAAATTCAAATATCCCTGAAAAACCATTTCCATTCTCAGGACAATACTTTACGTAATACTCTAGAGAATGTCTAGCCGCAGAATTGGTTAATATTAACGGATAATCACCACCTATTGCACCAATTTCCGTGGCGCGGGGCTCGCCGCGGCGCTGGAGCGCGACCTGGGCATCCCGCTCCATGACAGCGTCAGCGTGACCGTCTGGAAGTGCCTGCAGCTCTGCGGCATCGCGCCGGCGCGGGTGACCGGCTGGGGCTCGCTCTTCTCCGGACCCTTGCGGTAGCGCCGTCATGGGCGCGCTGACGAGGCTCTGCCGTGAGCCGGGCCTGTTCCTGGCCGAGGACTTCGTCACCGAAGCGGAGATCGAGCAGATCCTCGCGCTCGTCGACCGCGGGAGGCTGCGCGAACTGGGGATCGACTGGAAGCACGACGGGACCGGTTTCTCCTGTGAGCTGCCGACCGAAGGAGATCCACTGCTGGCCGGATTGAACCGACGGCTTTACCGCCTCGTGGGGATGGACAATGACTTCGATCCGTCCTTACGGTTTCGCCACTACCGGGTCGGCGAGTTCCACCCGTCCCATTGCGATCATTTCGAGATCGCGGGCCGCGAGTTGATCGCCACGGCGATGCTGCACTTACGCGATACCCCAGAAGGCGGCGAGACCCACTTCCCCCGGGCCCTGCCGGATCCTGTTTCGGTGTCACCCAAAAAAGCGCGGCTGGTGGTCTGGCACAATCATCGCGCCGACGGTGCGCCCGACCCCCTATCCCGACACGTGGGCCTGCCGGTGCTGGCCGGTGAAAAGACTACCTTGACCAACTTTCTCTACAAGCCCCGTGCCGCGGCCCGGCTCTTGGCCAACAGATGATCGACCATGGCTCCGGCCAGATCCCGCCCCGTGGCTTGCTGCTGGTCGGCGAAGTAGCAGGGACAGTTGACCTCCGCCACGAAGAGCGTGCCGTCGTCGGCCTCCATCAGGTCGACCCCGCCGAGCTCCAGCCGCAAGGCGGCCATGGCGCGGCTGGCCAGTTCCCGCGCGGATGTCTGATTTGCAACCAAATGATTTTCTTGATGAAAACTTGATTGTATTCTCTTCTCCCTTTGTCCTCAAAATTACAATTTTGCCTGAATTTTTTGGAGAACCTGCAATTAGTGATGAAATGGTTCCTGTCATGGTTTCAGGTACAATATCTTCTCCATTTACCATAACACATGTCTCACTTTCAGAAATTCTCCATCTTTCATTTGCTAAGATGTTCATGTATTCTCTAATCATCTTTCTATAATATGTCAAGATGGTCTCTCCTTCTCTTAGAATCTTGTTTCTGTCTCCCATGCAGATTGCCATTCCAACTCCAGAGCGATTAATCCTTCCACAAGAGTTTAGCATAGTTGAAAATTCTCTACCGTCTCTCAAAAAGCTCCTCTTGTCTTCTCTTGGAAATGTGTAAGTGTAACCGATTAACTCAGACATTATATCAGTGGCATTTTTTCCAGCTGTAAATTTGGTGATTGATTCAATGACCTGTCTCTTTTCTTCCTCATCTAGTTCTGCTGGAACCCTCCATCTACCTTCATCTTTTAGCTGAATTCCAGATGAATTTAGCAGGGAAAGGCAAGCATCTCTGTTCCAGGTTAATCCTTCAATAAATGGCTGGGATGTAAATGCAAGGGCATCAGGAAGTGGTCTTGTCTCTCTTCCAACCAGTAGCAGGTCTAAATCAATCTCTACTAGTCCTTGCTCTTTTGCAGTATTGGCAATTTCAAAATTCTTTCCAGTAAATGACTTTCTCTCCCCTTGGTCTTGTCTGTCTCCTAGAGCTGATACAACTGCTATTGATGACAAGTCAGAGTGTTTTTCATCAAGTGCCATGGATGCAAGATATGCCATTCCACCGGCACAAATCTCTAGACCTCCATCAATTTCATACTACCATACATTAATCCCATTTGGGTTCTCCATCTCTTCATCTGGAATCAGAAAATCGGGTTCATGTGCACGATTTGCAAGCAACGATACTACAGTGCATGGGCCTGAACCACGAGCAGTTAACCTATCATTTTCAGGGCAGAAATTATCGTTTGACGGACGTTCATGGAAAGATTGTGAAGGATGTGCTGGCTTAATAAAAAAGCACTCAACAATAGAGTTGGAAAAAACGTAAGGGTTCTCCGTTTTTTAGAACGAGTTTTGGCGCTATCTTTATTGTTGGTAAATTTGCAAAAAGCTAACCTGGGATTAGTTTTATGAACGGGTGGGTTTATACGATTTTGTGAAGCTCTATAAATTGTAATGTTTTCAATTCAGCAATAAAATATATCCTTTAACTAACTTCCATGGAGAAAGGTTCAAAACGCACTTTAGCCACGATCATGTTTACAGATATGGTGGGATATACGGCTCTTATGCAACGCGATGAAATACAGGCGAGAAAAAAACGAAAAAGGCACCGGTCAGTTTTTGAAGAAATGCATAGGAAGTATTCAGGGCAAATAATCCAATATTTTGGGGATGGCACGCTAAGTATTTTTTCAAGCTCTGTACATGCAGTAGAGTGCGCTATTGAAATGCAAGAATTGCTCAAGGCTCCGATTGAAGTGCCGTTGCGCATAGGCATTCATACGGGAGATATTATCATTGAAGAAGATAACCTTATTGGGGATGCGGTAAATCTAGCTTCTCGAATTGAGTCTTTTTCAGTGCCTGGAGCCGTTTTTATTTCCGATGTGCTTTATGAGCAAGTAAAAAATCAACCTCAATTTAGATTCCATTCTCTTGGAAAGTTTCAACTTAAAAATGTTGAACGACCATTTGGAATTTATGCCCTTTCCAATGAAGGGCTTGTAACGCCAGATCCTGCAACCCTTAAGGGAAAAGGACGTCGGCAATCTGCTCCAAATAACAATTTACCCAAAGTGGGTAATAAAAGAGAGAGAGAGAAAAAAAAAAACATAAATACTTGTAATATGCTAAATTACTTCCACAGCTTAGAACCTTTAGGTCTGGTCATGTGGCATTTAGAATGCAATAATCGATCTGTGAGTAGTGACCATTTCCGGCAGAATTACTAAGAACTCATCATAAAACCAATCCATCTGAAACCAACAGAACTGCATATGGTCTTCCTCCACCCCAGTGAATTCAGAGTTTGATTCTTTGTTCTATCTCAAGAAGTTCCTCCTTCCTTTTAAAAATTGTTTTTACAGAAATTCTTCTCATTCATTGCTAGGACGTTCTGTTTTTCATTCGGCCCCAAATGGATTGCAAAAAGCATAAATGGTGACAGGCTACAAAGACTTGTCTTTTCTTTCCTTCGTCTTCTTTCGGGAATAAACAAGTAAAGACATAAATGCTTCCTGAGCCTTCATTTGTAAATGAAAAATTTTCTCGAACATCTTCCTTTTCAATTTCTCCAGGCTGAGGTTTTCATCCGAGCAATTTATTTTCATCCAAGAATAAAAAAGAAAATACGTTTCTTCTAGATGTCTTTAAGATCAGATGCAAACAAAAAAGAAATGAAAAAAAAAACGACACGAGGCATACATCCACAGAAACCAGCTCCTACAATGCAAAAGGGAATATCTGAGGAAAAAGGAATACACAAGTCTAAAATTAAAATTTTAGCCGGGACAAGCTAGGGGTCCAAAAATTGCGGCCCAGATGTACGGACCCAAAACTATAAAAATAACCCGTATATAACAGAGGCTTTAATTGTACCATTCTATTGAAAATCGGACATGTTAAGCGACGAAATCAAAATTAAAAAAGATTCCACATGGAAAAAAACATCATCCTAAAACTGAAAACGAACAGAAATTATTCTATATAAGAGAGAATCTATCCATCCCCTAATCAGGGATCAATTAGTCGTAAGTGTTACCACTAAATACGAATGAAACAATTTGCGACCTTCCTTAACTAAATAATCGTGTAAGGAGAGTATTTATAACACCTCAACAAAAACTTTCACGACACACATGAAAGCGCCAAAAACACCAAATAAGCATTATGCCCCTTAACCTCATCTTAGGAGGCTTTCAAACCCGAAAATCGCGATTTTGTAAAATCCTTCTGTGGTCATTTCAAAATTATAAGGTCTTAGGGTATTGTCACATTTTCGTCAGTGTTGCCACGTTTAACCGTGAAAAGAAATAAGCATAATTGGATAGTTTCATTTCGCCAAACAATTAATTTCGCCTGTAAAATTTCAAACAATAAAAACCTGTCTATTCATAAAGGTAACTATGCCTTAAAAAGAAAGCTACGTCTTCTTAAGATGTTGGTTATCTCTTTTTTTTACCAAAAGTTCTTTTCATTTACATTTGCTATAAAATGCGACCCCCACTATCAAATATCCAAATGGAGGTCTTTCTCACTAGAAATTTTTCCAGTTTTGAAGATAAATAAATCGCCTGGATCAATGCCAACGATTTACGGCCTTCTTCCCCGTTGACAATCGGCTCCCGATTGTCGCGAATGGCTTCCGTCATATCTTCAAACTGTCTTTTGTGTCGTTCGTGGGTGATGGCCATGGGATCAGAAGCGCCGCTGTCGCTTTCTTCCTTTTGAGCCAATGGCGTTTGTTTTTCTCCATGAAGGTTCCAGGCGGTAATCCGGCCGCCTTCCAAAATCGCGCTGCCTTTTTCTCCAAAAATTTCCAATCTTTCCGGATATCCGGGATAGAGCGCCGTACTGGCTTGAATGGCGCCCAGCGCTCCGCTTTGAAAATTGAGCAGCGCCAAGCCCAAGTCCTCGCCTTCAATTTGATGTTTTACCGTTCGGACCTGAGCCGAAACGCCTGGAGTAAATAAATCGCTTCTGACAGTTTGCAGTATTGATATTGTTCTAAAATGTGCTTAAAATGGAAAGGATAGCTTTCAAAACCAATTCCCTTTTTAGAGGAGTTCCTCCATTGTTTATTTAATTCCTGTTCGTTTTGGGCTTCATTTATTCTTTAATAGTAATTTCTGGTCATTTTGAGTTTGATTTATTGTATTTTTCTATTTCTTATGACCTTAGGTTTAATAGAGCCTTTACTTAAAAAAAAACTTCTTATAAGTTTTTTTTTTAAATTAATTCCTGTTCGTTTTTGATTGCCAAAGTTTCAAGTTTTCAAAATTCCCTATTTCAAAATAATTTTTTGTTCCGAAATAAATTAACAGCTTTGGCAAGAACTAATAAAATTAAACTGAACATTTGATATATAATGATGTTAGTTTCTGAAAGCTCAGCTCTAGATTTTGATTCAATCAGACCTGGATTCAAAGCTTTGATGCTTCTAAGCCCAAGCATTTTTGCTGCTCAGTTTTTGTAAGATTTTTGGGGAAATCTCCCAAATTTTGGGGATAGTGAAAACCACAGGGCCTAGTTGGCCTATTTCCAAGCCAACTCTCCTTCTCAAAAATATTCTGATATTTATACTCACTCTCAACAAGCAAAAATAATAATAGGAAGAAACAAATAATAAATGGATCAAATAATAATAAGCTATAACTAAAATAAATATTATATAAATAATATAATATAAAAGATAATAAAGAGAGTAAAATGACTCAATATTCCTCGTGTCATGTGAGAAACATTTTAAACAACATAGCTTTTACAACCCTTTTTATCTTTTGTTAATTATGCTAATAATTTGAAAATATTAATAATCCAAAATAACAGTATTGCTTTTTGCTTTCAAGAGGAGTGGAGAAGGTTTAACCAAGCATTATACGTTCACGCGATGCATAGTTAAAATGATTATTAAACTAAAAATACTGAAAAGGGAGTGATATTTTGCAAGAGATGTAATTGAAAAAGTCTGAAAATGACGTTGGCATCTTAGTCTGCATCCCTATGTCTCTTTGAAATGCTTTTTTTTGAATATTTTATGTTAGCTTGCGTTTGGCTAACTTTTAGATATTTTGTTTTCTACGGTAAAGACCTTTGAAGCTAATGGTTATTATCGAACATAAGTCCAAGCTCGTGCAAGTTTGATTATCCAGCCTTTACATAGTCATAATTCTATTCACCAAGACTTTAGCCTCATAATTTTTCAAATTCTAATGAAATACAAATACATATCATCGGTACATGCCAAGTTGATTTTGCTAAGTTAGTTAGTGCCTTATTTGTTGATGTTAAATTCTTATTTGGGAACACATTACTCTTTTTCGATTTATTGATATAAAATACAGTATTTAAAGGGAAGAGGGAAGAATAATTTAAAATTTTATTTGTCACAAAATAAAAACTAGTTTGTGTTTATTAGCACCTTCTGTGTTTGTCAGTGCCTCCTTAGAAGCCGTAAATCTCACTGTTTTAAATAGCTTGGTAAATATAGCACTGGTTAAGCTAGTTTTTATTATAGTTTCTTTTTTTAGTCGGTCTGAGTATTTGTAATAAATTCGGAACTCAAGTTAGAAAATGTGTACCTCCTTCATTGTTCACACTGATTATCTATTTTCAAGAATTGAGTTTTTTTGACTGAATGAAAATGACTATCGACTGAAGATAATGAGAAATGAACCTTATTTTAAACATTTGAAAAATGCTGACATGAAAATTTTTATCTAATACTAGCTGTTGGGGTGGCGCTTCGCGCCACCCCAACATCTAGTTGGTGGGGGCGCTTCGCGCCCCCTAAGACCCCCCCCGCGTGTAAGTCGTTACGCGCCATTGTAGTTGTGTCCCCACTTGTTTTTGTTCCACAAACCATTATAACCCAAGCACAAACCTATTCCCGTTACTATGCTTACGCAAGACAAGTTTTGATTCCAAACCCCTCTTGAATACAAACCGTCAGATTGGTTTCCCTGTTACCTGGCTTAAAAAAGAGTGTGTTGATGATGTTTACGTTTCATTGCACAAAAGCCTCATGAATGCAAGCACACCAGTTTTCCCATTACCGTGCTTACGCAATGCTTCGATTCCAAAAATCTCCGTAATGCGACGACTGTCCAATTTTTTTCTATGCTTCCAAGTGCAGAGGTTTTTTCCATTACCATATTTACGAAATAGTTTACTGATTTAGAGGTTTTCATATTTAGTTGCACAAAGCTGCATGGATTTGGATGGTTTTACGCTTCTCTAGCGAAACCATCTGGTTAATAAAGTAGTATTTTCAATTCAAAAATTGAATTTTATTATTTTAATAGGGAGCAACCTCGAACAGATGCAAAGACAACAAGACAGGATAAATGTAATGGTGGAAAAAGAGCGAGATAGTAGTGAGGCCTCTCTGCTTCCCAGTGCGCCCACAGGGGCAATACTAATGGAGCTACTAGCCCCTCAGGGCGTTATTACGCACACTTAGGTCTTGCAAAAAGCTATAGTGCACCTGTAACGGTATTATACGCTTGTATATATTCCATAATAAGGTTTGTTTACTTTTGTTTGTTACATAATATGGTTTGTTTACTTATGTAAATGGATGTAGGTGGTTTTGCTTTTGCAAAACCACCTACATACGTACTAAAGGCTTTTTTGCTTTTGTCTGTTACGTAATGGGGTTTGTTCACTTGTGTAGAGGGTGATAAGATCTTGTGTCACTTGGTATATTTATCGGGAATAACGCAATCTTGCATGACATGTTAGATCTCAAGGTCTGCTAGTTAAGCAAGAGAGCTTACGTCATTTAAAGATTGGTATACATATCTACAAAAAGTTTTTGAATATTTAAGTCATTCCAATAAACAATTTATTAGCTTGAGAAGCTGCATTGAAGAAGTGTGCTTTGAAAAAAATTAATAAGCAATTAATTTGGAAGCTGACAAAATGAACAAAATGTTTTACCAAATATTCTAATGAGATAAATTATGAGAAAATACGACTTTACTGATAAAAACAGACAACTCTTATTATTTAGAGTTCATTAAAAGACTTGAATGAAAAGACTAGGTCTATCTGTTTTTTAGGGGAGAGGGAACGAATTAATATCGAAAGATTGAGATATTATGGTTGAGGCAAATCCTCATATTAAATCGTAATCATAAAATTAACTATAAGTTCTTATAGAAATCTCTTTAGATTTTTTTTTTAGTCTTGCAAAATCAATGGGTCGTTTTCTAAATGTCAATCAAACTCATTATGGGTCAGATTTATGTGCTCGTACGTGAGAAGTAAATGAAAAGTACAGAGAAGTACAAACTGCCTAGTGAGAAGTACCAAGGACAGGGAATTTGATTGCTTGAATTGGTTTGAGCAAAAATCTACATAACATTATGTATATGCCAAAAAGTTAGGAAGAAATGGGCTCTTTTCTTTTTAGTTATACAGTTTTTGGCTGTAGACAGCTTCGAATTAAAGAAGAAACTATGTGAGAAATACACAAAAAACCTTTGGCACTTGACACTCTAAGAAGGAATAGCTTTGCTTTGAAGGTGTAGTTGGATTTGGGAAGCAACAGATTGCTAATGTTTGAGTTTTCACGGCCGAAAAACGATGCCAAACTCAATGAATTAGTTACACTTATCTATTTTAATAGTCAACGTGGCAAAACTGACCAATATTTGCCACTGCCCTGAAAAACTGTTAATTTTTCTAACAGCCAAAAAAAAACATAAGAAATCACGCGTAACTTTTGATGAGTAAGACTAAATTTAATGAAACTTATATATTTAAAATCAGCATAAAAATCTGATTCTTTTGATGCATCTATTAGCATCAAAATTCCGTTTTTAGAGTTTCGTTTACTATTTAGCCGGGTTGCTCCTTACTACAGTTCATAACCAACTGTTTGATTTCAACCCTAATTCCTTAACTTGTCTTTCTGATATTGCAGAGAGATAATGGGAGTTCCATTAGGAGTTTGTATCAATGAGAAACAACAACCGGTGATCCGGTTTTTATCATTGGAAGGTGTATCTGGGGCCATAAACTCCGCTATTTACTTTTTGACTCTTAATGGCGGATCCAGGTTCTGCCATCAGTGATGATTCTGTCTCAGAAGCCGTCACTTACGTTAAGCACAGCGAACCATAGGCGTTTGGCAGGTCCCAAAGCGTGTTTTTTACACAACACAGTGAGTTGCTTTGGGACCCACATGCACAGACTTGATGAAATCCAAGTCTGTTGTGAATGACTTCGTCAGTAAAACCGTGACTACTTAGCAGGTGTCACCTGCACGCTCACTGTTGTTATCATTTGTGGCTGTAGATGGCTGTTGATTTTTTTTTTATCCATTTGTCAACAGTCCATTTAGGCAAGACACTATACCTGTATTTAGGGGCGCAGCTTCATCATTTGTTGTTGTTTTTTTTTGGGGGGGGACAAAAGAGGATTCTATTGGAGTAGGTGCTATTCAAGCGGTACGGAGGACAAGTAACTATTTAATAAACACGCTTCTTGGTGAATTTAAAAGCATTTCGCATTAAAGGCCGTATCCAGGGGGTAACTTCGAAGACCACACTGCCTTTCCATTACGAAAGCATAACAGTTCAAAATAGGGATGAAACCTTTTAATCGACAGTGAACAGATATAAACAATTTTAACTTGATATTTCGAACACATATGAAGTTTCTTAAAATGTTGACCTTTTGAGCCCTCAAAGTTTCTTAGCAGTTTCTTGTTCTCTGGTACCGAATAGAAGGGGTGGTATACGCGGAGGGGGCTAGTCAAACAGCGACGAATACATTCAATATTAAATTCGGTTGAAATCCCGGGTGTTTGCCAAAGTTTTTGTCTCGCGTCATATGAAATATTTGGTTATACAATTCAAATGAACGATTTTTTTGGCTTCATTTATAGTTCATCAGTTATGATTCTATTCACAAGCTTTATGGGCCTTATTTACGGGGAGTAATTAAGGGTGACGTGAGGGGGCATGCGCAACTACTTCGGCCCCATGCGATGAAGGAATGAGTTGTCAGAAGTAGTAGTAGCGGCATCTATGCCATAGGAATGGCTTGCTATTTAAAAGTGGACTGATAATGGATTACAAGTAAAAATTGTATAGTTAAAAATTTAATAAATACAAGTATGACAATATTCTGCTAGAACAAGAAATACGTATATGATACAATTGCAAGAGTACAACCGTTTTCATTAGAATTATAACTTACAGTATTATTGTTTTGCTACTTCAATTTTTTTTTAAGCTGTAGCTTTTGTTATGTATTATATTATGATGTATCGATCAAATGCGTGTTGTCAGTTTAAAGATATTATGTTAGGAGTTCACACTGTTGCAATATTTTCGGAGATATGTTTTATTACTTGTTAAGTTGATGTCAGTAATATTATTTTTAAATTTTCTTTCAGAGGGAATATTTTAAATTTTGTTAAAACTTAACGTCGTTTACGGCTAATTAAATCAGAAAAAGCCTCTACTTATAATTAATAGACATGAAAATACAATATTGATTTTTTATGTCAATTACACCACCTCCGCTATATGAATTTGTTACCATGTGCCTTATATAATTACCTTTCCTTATCTTTGCATCCCGCCCTTTCGCCGGCGAACCGGTCAGCCATTAGTTACTGACCTTCTGAAACGTAGGAGATGGACATACCTTGGCCACGTCCTCTGTATGCCAGAGGATCGACTCCCAAATACAGTATATTTGTGGCACCTGCAAAAATACGACGACAGTACGACCGAGACCTGAGTAATGCGAAGATGTCTCTTCAAACACAGTCGGAGGACGTCACGCCTACAGCTCAGCTCCGAGATGTCTGGCGAGGTTTTGTAGACGCCCTACGCGCCATTGCTCTGAAGGATCTTAGGTCTAAGGCAGTTTCCTCCTCCGTTCATTGCTCTCTTCAATCAGCATTCGCATAATGAAGATAAGGTCAGCGCACGCTTTCCTAGGTTTAAAGTCACTTTGTTCCTCGCGGAAGTTTTGGTCAATCTGATTGATTATTCTATTTAGCAGTATCAGACTGAACAGCTTAGTTGCTACAGATGACAGGGCAATCCCTCTCCAGTTTCTACAGCCAGTTTCTCCAGTTTCAGCAAAGGCATGGTATGCATTGATGACCTTATCCATGTGAAATTTGGTAGATTCTGACTCTGCTGTCGCTTATCTTCTATTTGCCTCAGATTGTCTGAGGTTAGAAGACAAGTGCCAATGATTGCCAATACATATTTAGAAGCCTACCACATGCCGAGTGCCAAAGCCCAGTGGCTGGCAATTACAAAAATATTTGTATATATTTTAGACAGAATGTTGTCTAAAACATATACAAAATATATATTAGACAAAATATATTTTAGACAATTGTTGTAATCCCTTTTACAAGGGATTAAAACAATTCAAAAACCTTAAAAAAGAAAACCGAAAGTTTGAAGCTTAATCGATATCGTTGTTAGCTTTAATAATGAAATATCTTTGAAAAGAGGCTAGTATAAAAAGACAGCAGCTTATCTTAAAACGTCTAGGCTTAGAATGCTGTACGAAAAATGTAATTCAATCCCGCTTTCTAGGGCTATAATGAGAGAAAGGCTGACATATTTAGGGCACGTTCTACGGGTGAAGGATGACCGATTGCTAAAGATTGGTCTTTTCGGGCAACCACCTAGGGCTAAACGGGTAGCAGGTCGTCTGTGGTTGGGGTAGGAGGATGTCGTAAAGAAAGATTTAAGGAAAGTAGGAGCTTCCTGCGAGGGTGTAAATAGGGAGGCGTTAAATAGATTGGGATGGAAGAGGAGCGTGCGTAGCAGCGTTGGCCTCAGGCAGCTTAGTGATACGGTGAGTTGTTAGTAGTAACAGCAACAGTAGCTAAGAGTTTTTGGTTACTGTAGGCTGGTGTTCGTTCTTTATCGTTCTTTACTATGTTAAGTTTGACACTGCAACCATAATTATAGTCTTGCAATAAATTGTATTAACCAGAATTAGTGATAAACGAAGTTATGAGCTCATCTTATTTTAGTTCAGTACGGTACCTATCCCAAAGAATTTTACGTGGACCACGAACTGGTAAGTTTCGGCTGCAGATCAGAGTACAAAAATGTAATTGACTAGAAAAATCCCTTTCAAAACAAATGGAAAGCTCCCTGTTTTCACCCTAGCAAAAATACTAGAATATTATGGGACAGATATTAAATAGTCTTTTTTCCTTTTTTCTTGAAACCGGCTTAACGCAAATGTGAATCCATGCGATATTCCATTAGAGCTTTACTCTAATGGAATATCCAGTTGATTAAAGCTAGCTTTGAAAACCGACTAGTGACAAATATCATGAACATCAACTAAAAAATACGGTTGCTTGAAAATTGGCCTCAATTCGTACTGTCTTTATCAACTTATCTTA
The DNA here is from genome assembly GCA_010016025.2 of Alatinidae sp. Z8VKAUB7J3. Taxonomy (NCBI): domain Eukaryota; kingdom Metazoa; phylum Cnidaria; class Cubozoa; order Carybdeida; family Alatinidae; species Alatinidae sp. Z8VKAUB7J3. The sequence goes on along the minus strand of JAAAKM020073195.1, from coordinate 173,269,958 downwards.
ATAAAGAGGGATTAGTAATTAGTTTCAAGTTGTAACTACGGAGGGATTAAAAGATATTACCAATTTAATGAACTTACTTTTTAACTGGGTAAATGGTAATTTCAATATGAATAAGCGATTTAGCGTTGTTGGAAATGCTTTAGGAATTGTAGTTACTCTGGCAGTAATTATAGGCTCGCCAGCAATTGGCGGCTTTGATGCAATGCGTTAATCGTAGAATTTTTTGTACGCTTTCTCAAAAATCTCTAATGCTGAGTCAATTTCATTATTTGATAGCCATGCAGTTACTGAAATTCTTAATCGTGCCTGGTTTTTTGGAACTGTTGGATATCTTATGGGTTGAGCAAAAACTCCGTTATTGAATAAAAATTTCCCGAATTCAAGTGCTTTTTTCTCATTACCTACAATAATTGGAATGATTTGAGTTGGAGATGAAATATCGTATCCAATTTGTTTGAGTCCATTTACAAGTAGTTTTCTGTTTTGTTCTAGTTTTTTCCTTTGTTTTTCTCGTTTTGTTTGAAATCTTGAATACGAAAAATCTATCAAAAATGAAGGAAGAGCAGAAGTATAGATGAAAGATTTTGATTTGTTGATACATAAATCAATTACATTATTTTTTGATGTGACATATCCTCCAAAAGATCCTAATCCTTTACTTAAACTGCTAATATACAAATCAATTTTTTTTGAAACGCTCAGATGATTAGGAGTTCCTTTTCCGTCTTGCCCAAGAACAAAATCTCCATGTGCATCATCAATAATTGTAATTGCATCTGTTTTTTCAGAAATTTCTGTTATTTGCTTTAGTGATGAAATATCTCCATCCATACTGAACACACCTTCTGTGATCACAAACTTGTTTTTTCCTTTTTGTTTTATTTTTTTCCTTAAATCGTCAGCATCATTGTGTTTGTATATCGAAACTTTTGCATCTGTTAATTTACATGATTCAATAATACTTGCATGATTTAATTCGTCACTTAAAATCAAATCTCCTTTTTTAGCTATTGCTGAAACCATGCAATGAACAGTCATTATCAAGTTAAGTACAGTCTTCCAGTTTCACGGTAGTTACTTCATACTTAAATACAGGGCCAAGGGATGGCAAGTTTGTATCGAAGTATAGCCATTGGCTTCTACCTGGCGCTTTTTGCTCACGAACGCACACGTCTTGTCGGCCTCGGGCTGCTGATCCATATCGCTTTGGACGCGATAGATTGCCAGACCAATCAAGGTGTGTGGTTTACCTGACAGTTTGAGCGCGTTCCGGGTTTAAAACAGACCCTTGGCCCTGAGCATGTGACGTCTATCCATAACTGTCATATGGAGCATGGTAGATTAGCGCGACATGCGCACGAAACGCTGCCGGTTTGAATCCAACCACATTTGACCGTCTGGAAATTAATCTGGAACTCAGCCACGACGATTGGCAGGCGCTGATGGATGCCATGATGACCCGCGGCAAAGACGGGGAAGAGGGCGGCTCGTTCTGGACGGTTTCATTTATCGCCTTTTTCGCCTTCGCATACTTTGTAACCGAGTTAGGCGAACCCTACCAGTCGGCCCTCGGCTTCGGCGTCGTAGGACTGATCATCGGCGCGGCAGGATTTTTTATCTGGGCCAGACGCCAAGCTCAAGCAAATGGTCCAGTGGACGGGGGTGCCTATCTGCGCCCCGCCAGGATGGTGTTGAGCGCAGACGGCATCGAGGTAACTGAGGAGGACGCCTACGCAAAGTTGGGATGGTCTTCGGTGCAGGCGATAACACTCTCTCACGCCCAGGTATTCCTCTGGGTAGACGAAGCGATGGCGCATCAGATTCCCTTCCGATTCTTACCCGAGGGGACAACTTCCGATGATCTTATCCACGCTATTTCTCAGTGGACCGATCTTGACGTAAACCCCACCTCCCACGCACCCACAGAGAGCGCTCCCCGGGAGCGGTTCTCTCCAGCGCCGCCGCCAAATTCCTGGATGAAAAGAGCGCAGCTTACCGCGCCCAACGCAATTAAGCTGCCTACAGACAAGTCAATGCCGGCGGTGATGATTACCATCGTCATTCCAATTGCCAGAATGGCAATAACCGAAATCCGGTCGGCGATATTGCGCAGATTATCTTTCTTAAGAAAGCGAGGCCATTTACTGGAGGAGGGGGAGATGATCGCAGTATTGGCGCAAACCTTAAATCTCGAGTTCGCATTCGCGATTAAAGACCAATTGGAAATGTTTTTAGTACAAGTTATATAATCTATTGGTCGGCCGGACGCTTCAAGATCCCTAAGAGTTTGTCCGGCTTGCGGCGGATCGCCGTTAACTACCTGTAACACGCTATGGCCATTCTGCTCAAGAAGCGCTTTTAAATTTGTAGACATTTGTACGTCTTCTTCTGACGGAGTCATGACGATCAATACGCTTTTGGCCGCGCCTGAATCCTTTATCCTTTCCGCCAATTCTTTGGCCGCTTCTTCTCCTACGGCTTCTTCTTTCTGGATGGTAATTAGGCTGAAAAAGCCGATCATGATTAGTAAGACCAGGATCATACCGTAGTCGGAAATTAAAGTATTCAATAAATGCTTGACATTAATCTTGCTCATAAGTGAGAATAAAGATTGTTTGAGAACGGATTGGTCTCAAAGGAGCCGAAGGCATATCTTGGATAGACGGCTTCGCCACAAATCCGTTTTACGGCGACGGATTAAAAATCCGTCCTACTGATGTACCGCTAATTCCATAATCTTGGCCTGACTAGCGTTTTTGACGTCGATTATCTCGCCGGAAATTGCTCCCTGCCGCATTACGAGAATGCGATCCGACATTCCGATTACTTCAGGCAGTTCAGAACTTATCATAATGACGGCTTTTCCCTGTGCGGCTAATTCGTTAATTAAAAGGTAACTTAATATTCTTTTCTACAAGAATCAGTGAAGTAATTTAATTTTTATTTTAGGCCTTGTTTTTGTCTCTTCTGGTTTAAGTTAAAGATGGTTTCGTTTACCATATTGCATATGGTAGCATATCCAATATCCGTTATCGATATCCGGCATCGATATCGGTTACCCATATCCTTGTGCAATATGGCTTTGGTGCAGTCTACTTTTTCGTTGTTTTACCTTTAAACTCGTGCAAACTTTTATGAATCTGTTAAGCAAAGTAGGTAATCGAGATTGCTTCCCAGAATAAAGTATTTTTTCACGGATTTGCTGCCTCAGGGAAAAATCTACTTAGACTGGGATGAAACTTTCACACTTGTGCTCAAATGCTCAATTACAGAACTTGAATTTTACCTGAATTTTACAAGATTTCCAATGTCTAAACATAAATTGTACCAGATTCAGATCGACTGCTTTAAGAAGTCATGATGAGGCTGATTAAAACATTTTAGCTATTCCTAATACCATTTTTAGGCGGCCAAACTGATAATTGATCAATAGATTTTCTTTCTCTATCATCTTTGTGGTGCAGATGAAAAATTTTTGCCTTAATTCAACAACAACAAAAAAATCATTTTCCCAAAAATTTTGTTCTTCTGTCTATGATATTGAAAATTCTTTTAGACATTTATAAGTTTTCAAGGCTATACTTGTGTGCAACCTACACGATACTTACTATCAACAAATGAAAATCCGATACAAATCCAATAGAAAATATTGCTTTTTAGACGAAAGGAAAAAATATCTTAGAGTTTAGAACGAATAGTATTACCCTAAACGAGAAAGGAGAGTGCAGCCCCTATGTATCACATCTTTTTAAACTGGGGCAATTAGAGATTAACCAGTATATCCGGTTGGAAATTACTTATTTTTTACTCAGTGGTATTTTAAAATTTAAGGCTACAATGGTTGCTTAAAGAAAACAAAAATACGTTTTCGAAAATTTAGTCATCGTGGTATAAAATTAAATAATGCTAATAATGATACAAAACAAAGCAACTAAACAGTTCGTTAAAAGTTCATCTATTAGCACTAGTTTGGATGGCAACCGCAGGTTTTTTTTTTGTTTTTTTTTTTTTTTTTGAAATGCCAGCTATTTTTGTTTCTGTTTCTTGCTTACTGCTAATTTTTCTCTCTCTTTCCTTCCATTACAGCTGTTCCCTGCACTGATAATATCAGCTGATATTTCTTTTTTGAATATTCCATTTATCGAAATATCGGAAAATATTCTCGGGTTCGGAAATACTCATAATCAAAAAACAAAATTCTCAAAATGACATATCGAATCGCTAGAAACTACTGTTTTAATTTACTTTTGAATATTTATTAAATTTTTCACGTAGCTTGGAGGTATATAAGAACACAAATTAAGGATACTTCATTATCATAATCTAAGCAAAATTTATTATAAAATTAAAACATCAAAAGATTTCAATTCAACTTGAATGAAAAATAGTAAAAAAAAAAAAGAAAATCATATATCAAAATCAGGGTAATCGTCGAGATTTTAGTGTTAGTGGTAGATTGTATTCAAGACCTGCTCTTACTGAAATATAATACCGCAAAACTTTCCTTGTTGGAATAAAAATGACAATGCTCACAATTTGTCAAAATATGTTGAAAATATCTTCAAAAACTAAAAGTCATGGGAGCAAATGTGCGATCCTCCTTGTGAGAGGAGAATACAGGATTCAAAAAAGCATTTACTATTCTAGCTTGTGCCTTATACGTCCTACATTTTTTTGAAATGGTGCTTGTTCACAAAGGGTGTCAAGCATTTGACTCACCCGTCAAATCTGCTGGAGCTATTGTTTTGTCCTATTTCCCTCTAAAATCTCTCACAGTGCCGAAAACGGCGTCAGTTACCTCGTTCTTCAATTGGTTGAGGGTGCCCCCAGCGATGAGTGGTCGGCCAGGAGTGGCGCGTCATTAAAGGAACGTTTGGCGCTTTTTGTGCAGCTCTGCGAAGCGGTAATTCACGCGCACCAGAATCTGGTGGTACACCGAGATATCAAACCGAGTAACGTGCTGGTGGCAACTAATGGCGAGCAACAGCCGCAGGCCAAATTATTGGATTTCGGTATCAGTCGCCACCTGGAAGACGACCACACCATCACCGCATCTTTGATGACGCCCCGATTCGCCGCTCCGGAGCAACTTAGCGGTCAGCCCTTTACCACTCGAACTGATGTCTATGGACTGGGCGTCATATTGCACCTTCTGCTGACCGGCGTGCCCCCTTATGCAGATGATGATTTGTCGTTGAGTGCTTTGGCGGCCAGGTCCCGGCGCCGCGAGCCACCGAGGCCCAGTGGCCTGCCGCTTAACAAGCGAACACCGATAGGACGGCGGCGCCTACGAGGTGATCTTGATGCCATCGTACTGAGATGTCTGCAATCCGACCCAAACGATCGTTACGAATCGGCGGCGGCCCTTCGTAACGATATCTCGGCCTGGCTGGCAGGCCGCGACGTGACGGCGCGGCGCACCGGTATCGCGCGTCGTATGCTGCGCACGGTGATCCGAAATCCGTGGCAAACGGCGCTTGCCTGTCTCACGGTATTTGGTGTCGTCGGCGCCGTGGCGTACCACTGGAACACCCTGAATGTCGAGCGTGACGAGGCCTTGGCCACGCGTGATTTCCTCGTTGATCTCATGGCCGACATTGATCCTTACCGTCGCAGCGCCGACGATTCGATGGTCATCCCTTTGTCAGAGTTTTACGTCGCTGGGCTCAATGCGCTCGACGCCAGCGCCATTTCCGCCCAGGGCTTGTCCAAACTGGACCCTAAAAATAACAAACATAAAACAAAACATTAAACATTGAAAATGAGTTTGAAAATGCCAGTCCTTGGTCTTGATCAGGAAAAATGTTTTGCTAAGAATATGCTAGTTTAATACCTATGGCTAGTCCGAGCAGCAAAATGGTATTTGTTCCCTTGTATAAAATCATTTTTCATTGCTAGAACCATAATCAATAAGATGGCTCTGGTAGGATTAATATCCCAGGTTTAAAGATAACGTTAGATTCTTTGTCCCATGTCAGGACTTTTAGTCTTTGCTAGCACTTAAGGGGGAACGGTATTGAAAAGCTCACGGGTATGTCTTGCATATTAAATATTTTTAGCATGTCTGGAAACAACTGAAGTACAAGGGGATTGAAATTGGCTTTTATATAGTGCCCCGATCTAGCATTATAATCTGTATTTGCTTCTTCTTTTCTTTTCTCTTTTACTGGGTTTTCTCAATTAAGCTTTCTTATGCAAATTCTATTTCACCTTGTCTAAGAAAATGGTGCATACAAGTTTGATAATGTTAAGACGGATCTATAGATAATTTCGAAAACAACGACTTGACTTTTAAGTTTTTTCTAATTAGCTTAAAAAATTCATTTTCATCAATTTATTTTCTTCTGCTACAATTTATTACCATCACTTTTATATTGGAAACTCCTCAGTGGTTGAATATTTTAACAGGGGTATAATAGCCCTTCAGATAATAAAGGGTCTGCGTTTTAACTTGACTAAATTGATGCTGCAAGTGAATGCTTTAATACATTTAAATACGAGTGTTATATGCATACAAATACGAATGGTCGGTCAAATTATGTTACGGTTTCAGATTTTGAAAGGCGAGAATTGCATGCAATTAATGAAGAACTTGGCCTAGTCAGTTTTTCAGAAGTACTTTGTGAAACATGGTAAAAAAAAAAAACGTTCAAAAAGGGGATATTTTCCGCAGAGATTTGTTTTCCGCGGGATGGGGTGTATTTTCCGGGACGGGTAAACACCGGCCACCCTACAATTACGTCACATAAATAAAAAATAAAACTATTTTCTCACATAAGAGTAAAGAATAAATAAAACAACTAAAGTGAGTATAAATTAATAAGGTTAAATTTGGTATATAGCATAATCAAACTTTCTTGGCTGAAAAAATAAGATTTTGGAAGCCTCTAAACAAAAATCGAATCCAACCTTTAGAATCCTCTAGAATCAAATCCGGCCGGACTCGAGAATACAAAAACTACGAAGACCATAAAGTCAAGCTGAACCTACGTGAGGTGAGGAAGCCCAGACTCTTTCAAAAGATATTTTATGATATCAGTCTAAAAATTTATTTTATTGATAAGACTTTTTGAGTAAGTTGTTTTCTTTTTGTTTGTTTATATTTTTTTGATTATGGCGGCTGTTGTATATACTGACAAAATATCCGCTTAGGTGTTATTCACTTTATCGTTCACCGGCTTTACAAATTTCCTCGTGATTTTCTCTTGTTTTGTATAGAGCGTAACTACGAGGTTACTCTTACTTCCCACTAAGTTTAGTTGACACATACGTCCCATCGCAGTAGATGTTCTGATGACAAGAATTTAGGGACCCCTTTCTCCTTCTCCGACG
>JAAAKM020073195.1:172995746-173253462 GCA_010016025.2 Alatinidae sp. Z8VKAUB7J3 | reverse complement strand
AAGCCTTTACTTTCTGATGATTTATACAATCCTGATTTTGCCTCTACTAATTCTGCAACGCCTTATATCCTAACTAATCAAGAGCCTGTTTTTGATGCGGCTGATTTCATTCGATGTGGTCGGGATATTATTGGGCAACTTAGCCATGTCACCAATCAGGCAGGTGTTGACTGGCTTCAACGGCATTTGGGAGAAAACTATACCATCCATTTGATTGATAGTCTTGATGCTAAACCTTCTCATATTGATACTACTTTGGCGTTATTAGCGCCAGGAAAACTATTGGTTAATCCAACTTTTACGGACGTCAACAAGTTACCCAAAATATTCAAAAATTGGGACATACTCATTGCTCCCAATCCTATTCCGTTCAAAACACGTCCTCAGTTAATGAATAATTGGATTAGCATTAATACATTAATGTTGGATGAAAACCGTATTGTGGTAGAAGAACGTCAAAAACCATTGATACGTTCATTAAAAGACTGGGGATTTCAACCTCTCGAACAGATTTTCTTGTTCCACTTTCATTATTACTGCCAGAAGGAAACTATGCCGTGATCTTTGGTGGCGCTTCACGTACGACACCAAGATTGTTTGGGGCAAATGGAGATGTTTTTTTCGGAGAAGATTTTCTAAATAGTTCGGCATCCATCTTTACCGGGAGCAAAATTCCATCTCATCCTGGGATTGTGTGGCAAGACTATACTCAACCACTTGGGCCAAGAATTCTCATCGCCGGGACACCAGTACCCGAACCTTCAACCCTGATGCTTATTGTTAGCGGAATGTTAGGAATGTTGCTCTGGCGACGCTCACAGCTCAATCACCGATGAGAATAACTGGCTCAACCAACCCTTCCCATCCGATACTGCTGCTCAGCAGTATTCGTTTCGTCATAGAGTTTTGATTGTGTACAGAGTGCATAAAATGTTTGCATATCGCACAAATCACCATTTTTCATTCTCTGAACTTTCAAAAGGTTACCTATACGTGTTTATAGCAACTTTTCTCTAGAACCTAACTTTCCCCCAATCCACTGGCTTCAATGGCCTGGCTGTTATTCAAGCCAGGTCAACAGCGCACTGAATATGAAATATCATTACCATACTTGTTCAAAAACAATCTCATTATATTTTCTGTAAAATTCTATTTTCTCTGGTTGAAAATAAAGCAGGTTTGATACAGTCTCTCTTCTTGAAATGGAAATTTTCGAAGATAGGAATTTTTGCCTTGTTCGCTCGTAGTCTTCAGAAGTTCATGTTTGTTTTCATCCTTTGTTGTGTGAGTCCACCTGCCATTTTGTTAGCTGCGCGTTACGAGGCCTCTCCTTCCGACTATCGAACGTATCTTCCCAAACTCCGGCCGGGCGATTTCCTTTATTTGCAACCCGGCATCTATGATGATCCATCAGAGCCACCTGGTTTACCGTTCTTTAACAAGTTTGAAACTCTAGATCTCAGATCGTCGGATAACCCGGACTCGGTTTCACCAGTTCTTATTCTAGTTTTCGCTATTTTATCATTATATGAGAGATAATCAGTGAACTACTACCCCGATTTAGATCCCAAAGAGTACTGACCTGAGTCCCGAAGACAGGATTTTAATGAGAACTCTAGTTTTGCAAATGAGAACCCCATTATACTTCCTGGTTGAAGGGCCTTGAGACGGACGTGAGCGTCGCCAGTTTGGACTTTAAGGGTCTATTGCTGTATCCTTTACTTTTACCTGCCTTTACCTAGTTTTTTTGCAGTTACTGTCATTTAGGCGTAGAAATGTATCCCATTAGTTCTATTTAAAGTAATAATTCTAACATTAATTTTGTAATTTGTCTTAGCTTTTAGTACTTGTGACGTTTGATTATAACGTAATTTTACATATATTGGCTTTGTACATTTTTCGAAAATGGAAGTATGGGTAAGGATTCTTTTCAGTTTTCTCATGGTGATACAAATAAAGGGATCTGTCAAAATCTAAGGAACGGCGATTTTTTAATAAGATTAAAAAAATGGTATGTTTTTTTTTCAAAAGAAAGGGGGGCAATCACGTCAGTATCGATGCTTTGGACTAAAAGACTCATCTTGCAACCCCCCACCCCTTTCGTACTTCCCCGTATTATTTCCTAATCGTGTAATAATTATTAGGATCAAACCAAGGAACGGCTACTCTGAATTGAATAAAGATTTTTATCTTTGGATATTTGTGTACATACACATTTTACAGAAGCTGAAGATCTGGATTTTTCTTCCATTTATTTTGTGCCTATGAAACCTTACAGGAAATGTCCTAATCCCTTTGAAATGGTGTGTTGTAAATATTAAAACGTTCAGCATCCAATTGCTTAAGGCAAAAATATCTTGTCAACTTTTTACACATTCAGGAGAACTAAGACTCGATCAAAGAGTCTCACTACAACTACAGAAAGTGTAAAAGACTGGAACCAATCAATTGAACTTCGAAATAGCTCAGATATCACTGCAAGTGTTCACCATTGCGCTGAGAGGCTATCGCAAAGTACTAACAGTTGAACAACAGCAATGTATACTGTTACTGAGTCAAATCATTTCAAAAAAACCGTTTTCTTGAATCCAGCAAAGATGGAAAGATTGTGTACTCTTTGCTATGCCCCTTTTCAATTATTGGATATTATCAAAGGTTTCAAAAAAGGAAGCAAGAAAAAAAAACGAAATTCAAATCAAGCCGACTATTAACTGTCAATATATTGAAGCCTTGTGTATTACAAGACTAGTATTGGAAGTTCCACTATCGTATTTGACTCGTCTTGCATTATTAACAAAATCAATAGAATCAGTGCATGAATTTTTCATGTTGCCAATGGAGACATGCTCCAACTTCGATGTAAACAGAGTTTGCAGATAAAATCCGCAATGCATCAACTAAAGCGTAGATATAGACACGGAAAACAAATAATCAAATTAGAATATTATCAGAGCGATTATCAGAAAGCAATTCTAGCGACACAACAACCAAAAGCATGTCTCATTTTCATGCTAAAGGATGTATGTTTTTTTTCGCAAAAATCACCATACAAACAAATTAACACACTCGTTAAAAAGAACAAAAGAGTCTTTGTCTAAAAGGGGTCTTTCCAAGAAGACCCTTTACGTGCTTTTTACTGAATCCCTTCCCTGTTTTTACTTACTGCTGTTGGGATCTTGCGTCTTCAGCCCTCATTTGAAGTTGTTTTCTTTCTTACATTGTTTATTTCCTTACTTGTTTTTCAATGATAGTTTTTGAGAATAATATGCGCTGCAGTAATACCAACGGTGTTGCCTCCCTCCTTCCTTTTGCTCTGCCCTGGGGCGCCTGCGTAGGGGCTGGATTGCCCCAGCGCCGATTTGGGGAAGCAGGCGCTGGCCCGCTGATTGAAGACAAAGCCTGCGCAGTCCGCCTGTGCGGAGCAGGCACGGGCACAGGAGGCCACGTCCGTATCAAACAGAGGCTGCAGGTCGGAGCCGTAGAAATCGGTATCCGCATAAGAGCGGTAACGATAATCAGGAACCGCCGGCCCGGCCCAAGCCGAGGGTAAAAACGTAATAAAAGCAATAAAATACAATAAGACAGAAGCAAACAGACGCGGCATGGCACCCTCCAATACTGGAGACAGGCTGGCACGGGCTTAACGTCATAGCGAGGATGACCATTGGGCCACCCATGACACGCCGGAGGACGAGGAACAGAGAACCGCAGGCCGCCCGGACGCCGCGCAATAAGCGCAGCCGCCCCGCCGGTCAGCGCCGGGGCGCTGGATCAGGCGATTGAGCTGAATGGCGTTGCGATCGACAAAAACCGCCTCGCGTTCGCAATCGGCCGTGCAATGGCCGTGGACCCGGACCTGATTGCCAGCCACTACGAGGAGACTCCAGAGAAAGAGGAGACGCTGGACGAGCTGATCGAACGCCGCGCCACCTTCCTCACCGGCTATCAGAACATGGCCTATGCCAGCCGCTATACCGCGGCCCTGAACCGGTTCCGCGACGCCCTACCCCGCGACGCGCAGGAAGAGCTGACCGCCGCCGCCGCCCGGTCGCTGTTCAAACTGATGGCTTATAAGGACGAGTATGAGGTCGCCCGGCTGCTGACCAGCGACGGATTCCGGCATCAGCTGGAGGAGGAGTTCGAGGGCGATTTCTCTGTCAAATACCACCTTGCCCCGCCGCTGATGAACTGGAAGCGGGATGCGCGGGGGCGTCCGGTGAAACGGGCCTTTGGCGCCTGGCTGCGCCCGGCGATGAACCTCAGCAATTTCATAATTGACAGACGTCCCAAGTCCATAATAATAATAATCTCCTAGTTTCACTCTAGCGGGAGGATAATTCTGAGAGGCTGCACGACTCCAATACTGCAAAGCTCTGGCATAAGTTTCACCTTCACCAAATAAAGCTACCATATCTTAAAAGGAAATATGATACTTAATTACTAAGCAACGTACATATACTTTATTACTAAGGAACCTGAAAAATAAAAATAAAAATTATGCCTTATACATAAAAGCGGGACCTACCAGCTCTACCTAACCGTTGAGCATAAACATATTTTTATTTTAAATTATTATAATCCTTTAATTATCCAAATATAAACAAACTATTCAGTTTAGAGACCTCAATTTCATTCCAAAGTTTCAGACAATGAGTTAAGCATCTCTATCTGGATAGTTGAAATTAAGGTTTTATCCTTCACAGGATATGTCCTTTCATAAATCAAATTACACATCGCAGGTACTATTTTAGTACAGTTAACCACAAAAAGATTGTGCAAAGTTAGTTTTGATGGTGTTTTTTTTCACGTTTTTTAACGCTAAAATTTCAAATAAGTTAAACTTCAAAATCCGCAAAATAAGCAATGTTAGCTGGCTATTATTTACCCATCCATTCCCCCCTCCCCCTCCCATTGTCGATGTTCAACCTTTTTAAGCCACAATGATAAGAGGATTTTCAATTTGCGGATAGTGGAGGACCAAACTCGGCCCACTGACTCCTATAGCCCATACTCTTTCTGAATTTTCAGAACATAGTTAAGCATGTTGCACCTTGCTAGAATTAGAGCCATGCGATGACTTAACTGCATGATTTGAGACACGAAAAGATCCCGTGGCCCCTCCAATGACCACCACAATTTTTTTTAGAGAGGCAAGCATGTAGCACCTTACTCATATTGGAAAAAAAAGTAATTATTTCCAAGTGGAGTTTTTAGATACTTTGGTCTGAAGAGAAAGTGATTTAGTTTGGAAACTCAGCTACAAAAAACGTGAACCGTAACTCTTACATTTTGACCTGAAAGAGCCATTTCAAATATTACAAAACTTCACGTCTTGTGACGTGAAGATCTAACTTTTGATTCTCATGAATGTAATTCTGTTATAACAAAAAACGTCCTAGGGATAACAGATTGCAGAAAATCAAAGAGAATCCGCACAGAAACGGTTCACTTTAACCATTGAAATGTAAACAGTATTATAAATTATTTAAAAAGTATATGCATGGAAATGGGCTAAATAAATTCTAGGAGCCAAAAAAAACATTCAGAAAAAATAATCTGTAAAGGCCAAATTGTAATTTATTGAATATTTAAGGGAAAATTTTGATGAAAGTTTTCTTTTCAAAGTTACTTGCAATTAATGGTTCTGAAAAGCTTTCAATTTAAAATAAATCATGCGATTTTCAAAGGCTTAGCAGATACTTTCCGACCCAACCATTGTGATGCACAAATTTGCAGCAAAATTTTGACAGATCATGCACAAACGGCCGCTTTTTTGTGAAATCACACAACCCATGGTAATAGTTCCATACGCAGGCACCTGTAGCTTGTGAGTGCTATTCTAGGACCATTTTATTATTTTTAGTACTGTAGCACATGCTTAGGGCTACTAAATTAGTGCTAAAATAGCCCAAAAGTGCTATTCTAGCACTATTACAGTCAATTTGTTGATTATAGCACCGAAAATCACTGTGTGGCATATAAATTATGGCAATCGTAGCATTTTAGGATCTGAAGGGGACTACAACCCTGGTTACAGTTGCCATATTCAGAAGAAATAATCGATAGCTTCAGTTCAAACTGAACAGTTTTGAGAATATTAGAAATGAGTGGTGGTGTCTACGGAGGAGGTCAGTTACTTACCGATTTCTGCTCACTTCGAGTTTGAGTTGAATATCAGTTTTATTTTTGGTACATTATAAGTTCATTATTGGTTTTATTTTTTATAGCATCAAATATCGGTTTCTTTTAACTTTTAATTCATAATATTTTTTGTTTTGCTTTTCTCAAGACATTCTTTCACTCTTTACTTTTGTTAAAATTTTTTATTTATTTATTTGTGTTTATTTTTGATTCATTTCTGTAAAATGAAAAATAAAAAAGACAGAAGATGAACTAAAAAAATATTTAGAACATAATAATTGAGTCATTTAGAATTTTATTCAAAGGCCCTAATTGAATTAGCAATTGATATTAATCTGCCACTAAGGGACCAAACTAAAAAACTTACTGCTAATCATTATTTTGACTACTAGAAATGTCCTATGGCTCTTAAATTCTTGTTAATGATTTATACTACTCTTACATTTCTATTGCCATTCTTCCTGTAATGACCAAAATTATATACTGTGTGTACATAGTGTTAGCTCTTTCGATGGAAAACATCGTAACTTGAACGTTTTTGATCGTATCAGACCCGTGATCATAGGACATTGGGAGAGTCTTCATTTCAGTGATAGCAATTGGATTTCTTGGGTTCTTTTTCTGCATTTTAATTGAAAAAACAACAAAACCCCCTAAGATCTTGAAAAGTGGATTTTGCCCCCACATCCCTATATTTTCGTTAATTATTTCGAACCTAGTATGTGTGTGTGGGCGAGGGGGGTGTAAAGAGCATTTGGGGTCAAGAGGCAGGGAAGGATGCCCGGATTACTGGGAATGACTTCATATTCTTGTACATTTTTATGTACATATAGGCCTATACATAATTATGCATATGTACATACACTTTTGTACGTTTATATCTACGCATATATAATTTTTCTGTACAATAAGAGTCTATTTAATACATTATTTTTCTTGTGTCGGTGCGCCGTGCCTTGCCCTCGACCAAGCGCCAGATGGTCGGGCCCTTCATCTTCTTCGACCAGATGGGGCCGGCGGAATTCATCACCGATGGCGGCATCGATGTGCGCCCGCATCCCCATATCGGTCTGGGGACGGTGACCTATCTCTATCAGGGCGAATTCGAGCATCGCGACAGTCTGGGCACCCATCAGATGATCTATCCGGGCGAGGTGAACTGGATGGTGGCGGGCCGGGGCGTGACCCATTCCGAACGCACCAGCGCCGGGACGCGGGCGACGCGCCACCGGCTTTTCGGCGTCCAGACCTGGATCGCGCTGCCCGAAGACCGTGAGGACATGGCCCCCGATTTCGAGCATCACAAGAAGGACGCGCTGCCCGTCATCGCGGATACGGGGGTCGAGGCCAGGCTGATCCTCGGTTCGGCCTACGGCGCGACGAGCCCGGTGACCATGCAGTCCGAGACCTTCTATCTGGATGTCGCGCTTGCGCCGGGCGCGCGCTTTCCGCTGCCCGACGATCATGAGGATCGCGGTGTTTACGACATCGAGGGGTCGGTCGAGATCGCCGGAGAGCGTTTCGAAGCCGGCCGGATGATGGTGTTCCGGCCGGGCGACGCGATTACGCGGAAAGCTGGCCCCCTTGGTGCAAGGCTGATGGTGCTCGGTGGAGCGACCCTGGGTGGGCCGCGCTATATCTGGTGGAACTTCGTGGCGTCATCGCGAGAGAAAATCGAGGCGGCAAAACAGGCATGGGCCGATGGAGACTGGGAACACGGCCGGTTTCAACTGCCGCCTGATGACGCGGACGAGTTCATTCCCCTTCCAGACCGCTAGCAGAGAAAAGACCGGGTGCTCCACAATTAGAGCACCCGGTTTCCCCTCGAGAGACGGTCAGGCGGCGACCGTACCTTCTCTCCAATGAACCACATCCCTGATAATTTTCATTCTTATTTGTTTCCCACTGCATTAAAACAATTCTCTATTGTTCTTCTTGTTTTGGGTGTTTGTGATGGAAAGGCAGTGCGGTCTTCGTCGTTATTTAAGGGGTGGAGACGCCTATAAATAGTCAAAGAATCTTCAAAGTAATTAATCAGAAATTAGAATCTTAATCAGAAAACCTTACTACACAGGTTTCTAGATTCCATCTGCAAAAATATGAAATTTTGGAATTTTTGCCCGAAGAAAGATCATAGATGCCTGTTTATTTATTTTATTTTAATTTTTATTTGTAAGGGTGATCGTATTGAACCAATGGTCACAAAACTTCAGCAGAGGGCTTTCTCGAACGTAAGTTAAACTTTTAGTTTCCCACTTTGTGACCAAAACGATTGGGGGAGGGGCAATTAGATTACCTCCCCTTTCTGAGCCCCTTTTTTCCCAAAGTCATGTAGTCAAAATTTTGATATAGGTGTTTCAAACACCATAGTTGAAACGTCAAGTAATCATGTCTCTGGGGATCAAACGACCTTGCAAGTCCCTGTGAAAAGGGTTGTAAGTTGTGGAATTCGTCTAGTTTTTAAATATTGTATTTGTAATTGGGAAGTAAACAAACCTTTTGGCGAACTGTAAATTTTCTGTGGGCATAATTTTCTGCGGGGGATATTTTTCAAGGGAGAGTTTCCTGTGGAAGGGAATTTTCTGTGGGGAGAATTTTCTGTTGGGAGGTGAGTTACCCGGGATGAGATTTCAAAGAGAAACTATACACGGAAGAATTTACAAGCATTATTACTTTCACTTTGCCATTCCAATTATAAATGTGGATATATTCTGGGGAAATTACCCAGAGTAAATTTTCAAAGGAATTGAAATTGTCTGTGGGATTTTTTCCGAGAGAAATATTTTTTTTGCAGGAGAGATACTCCATGGGACAATTTTATATACAATAACGGTATTATGTATAAACTGAACCTACATTATTTCCGGGTTCAAATTTACCACTCGGTTTGAGTGCATACTTAGAACCTAAGGAAGTTATTTCAGAATTCGAACTGGTTAAGCCTAATTTATGTTGCTTTAGAATAAGTATGGAATCTATTTAATTTAGATGATATGAAAATTTGGGTAGTTTTAAAAAGGCGAATAAAAGCTATTAAATCACAATCTTTTTCAAAAGCAATGGTGCAAATTCATGAAAATGCTAGGGAGGCAAAATGTATTTTCTAAAATCTAGGTGAAGGGGGATTTTGTTTTTATCAATATTTTTTTCACGATAATCCCAAATAAATATTTTGTAGTGAAGAAACATAGACAATGGTATTCTTTATAAGCCTAGGGGGAGCAAAATTTCTAGGCGGGGACACATGTCACCATTGAGTTTAGGGCTATTGCCTTTAAGTTGAAAAATGTCTGAAAGTCCTAGTGAGCCTTTCAGTCTTCTCTGTGCAAAAGTAGGAATTTTTTTATTTTTATTGAAATTTGTATTAAGGAAGTGTTTTGATTTGTTTCATGTAGAGAGGAGGTATCGTATTTAAGTAACATCCACAGAATTTCGGGAAACTTCAGTTTAAAAATGGTAAAAAGTATACCCTTCCTACATTTTGGAAATACATATCCTGCTCATCCCTTTACATTTTCGTGAATTTGTGATGCCAATGATCCTAGATCCCTTTATGCTTGTTGAAGGCCTATCTTTTTTGTATTACTAAGGTATAGAGGATTAGGAAGCTTATTTAGATTTTACGAAAGAAAAATTGGGTTAATTATTCTACAAACTAGATGTTTTGAGAGTATGAACTTTGATTTTGACGCACAGTTAATATAGCCTAATAGTCATGCCTAACCAACTAAACGCAGGAAAAATCTTTCATTGATAAATCATGACCTTTAAAAGCATGTGTGTTATAAAAGTGAAACATTGCAAAATAGATCATCTGCTTAATTGAAGTACAACAAAATTGTTTTGAGCTTCATAACTTTGCTCAATTCCATTTTACAAGGTTTTAAGATGTGCAAAAACATTTCCAAAATTTTGAAAAAAAAAACATTGATATGGCTCAAAACACTACTCAAATAACAGGAATTGCATTTTTCAGAACTAAAGGCAGAGATAAAGTAACTAGTAACTGAAAATTAAGGTAAAATGTTGTCTTGTCAAAATTTCAATTGGTAAAGACCTGTCATGTAGGCAATTTTCAGGGCTGTCTAGAGGGAGAAGGAGTAGAGATGGGTACTTTAAAATACCTTCCTGGGACATACTTTAGCCTGTAGACCCATCCCTAAAAGTTTCATTTTCCTAACCTAAACCCTTTCCAAGATAGGCTAGCAAGAAGTCAATTAACAAGAATTTTACCCAAAAATTTGTTATTTTTGAGGGTCTATAAAGAGCTTAAAACAAAATGTAAACCTAAACAGCTGTATTTGTAACTAACAAAAAAAAATGCACAGAGTGGTATACTCTCTTTCATTTAAGGTACAAAATATAGACTGTCCCATAGGCTATTTACCAGAAAACCATCAGTTTTGCCTCAATGAGAACAATGAATTTTGGATTAAGGACGCAATTCAGGGTATATATTTGCACATTAATGAAGTGGAGTATGTACTCTGTTAATCTAGGCCTATAGGTTAACCATACGCACCAAAGGCCTGCAGCTTTTGTTAGCCTAGTTTTCGATTAGAACAGGTCGAAGACTATACATCTATAGAAGTTAAAAAGAGCTTTATACTTACTATTTTATTTTAATAGGTCTCAGCCAACCAAAGGGCTGGCTGAAAGGGCGGCCAAAGTGCTAGTACACTATCCTCTACACCCAATTTTAAGGTCACTTTGTTGTTTATGCTTGGTAATTCCCCAACACCCCCCCCCCCCCCCCCTAACCCCCCCCCCCCCCCCTCATTCCCCTCTATTTGTTATTCCTCTTCTATCTTTTTTCCTTCTTGTCTGTGCATTTCTTTTGGATTTGGGATTTTTTTCCATCCTTTTTGACCAGGCTTAAAGACCCCAATATTGAATCCGTATAATGAAAAAGGAAATGTCATGTGGGTGTTGTAAGATCCAGAATAGAACAATTCTCCATTGGGCATAAGATGAATTCTTGGATATAACGGAAGAAATTTGTTGGCCCCATCCATGTGTTTCCAAGAATAGTTGTCTCCCTCTTTTGTGCAAATTTCGTGATGATTTAGAATCAACCACGGAGGCCACTTGGTAAGTCCTGCAAAAGTTGCAATACTGCCATCCTCCAACATAACACATGTAGGGTACCATCTACCATGTTTCATGTTTGGCAGTCGGGTCCAACTATGATCGATAGGGTCAAAGAGATACGCCTGTTCTAATCCAGAAAAAGGCGGAAATGTCATTTCAAGATTAAAAAATCCATCATACTTGTAGGTGCCACCTGCAAGAAAGAGCTTACCGTCAGGTAGATAGGCGTGACCTACACAAAACAGATCCCCCTCTATTCCATTATCAGAAATTTCTTGTACTGTGCCAGCATTATGATCCAAATAATTTGGAGAGAAGATTTCCGGAAGGTACCATTTCCCCTCCATCTCTTTTTCATTTGCCGAACCGCCAAAGCCTAGTACTTCACCCGTATGAAGCAGAGCCAAATGAACAGGTAAGTGCCTGAATTGTGGTGTTATTACTTCCCATTTTCCAATTTGAGCATAATCATTATCATTACTCATTTAGAACAATTCTCAAAATTACATCAAACTATTAAAACATGAAAAATGAAAAGAATTTCAAAATCCGGTTCCTCAGGGTTAGCCTGGCTGACCCCAGTTTCAGCGCTTCTGTCTGGCTTAACGGATTCTACTTGAAGATGGTGGATTTCTAGTTTGAGTGATTGAGCCCCTACGCTAAAAGCTGACAAAGAAGAAAGGAAAAAAACAATAAATACTCTAAGCAAATTCATTTATTCAATTCCTAATCATTTTACGGTCTCCAATACCGCCGTTCGAATACTGTGCCGGAGGCGCCTACCGATAGTTGTATCGATAGCATCCGGTTAGAAGGGGTAGAAACTGATTCTATGAATTATTCTTCGCTGCAACGGATGTGTGTCGTTGCAGCATCAAGGTGACCCGCCTGCCCAGGGTTTATTGCAGTGAAAATTTGGCAGAAGGAGTGATCCACGTAACAGTCTGGTCCGGATCGAAACGGTAACGATTGAAACAGCTTAGCGTTGTTTCAGGAGTTACCACGGTGTCCCGCCTCGCCGCTGCCATTGTCGGCCCGCACCCAACAAGGTCCGCAACCACCACGGGGATTTGGCTTTATCTGATGGCCCTCTTCTTGATGGCGGTCATGTATGCCTTGATGAAGCACATCGCCGACCGCTACCCAGTGACTGAGATTGTGTTTTTTCGCGGCGTGATTGGCTTTCTGCCGATGTTAT
Organism: Alatinidae sp. Z8VKAUB7J3; assembly: GCA_010016025.2. Lineage (NCBI taxonomy): Eukaryota > Metazoa > Cnidaria > Cubozoa > Carybdeida > Alatinidae > Alatinidae sp. Z8VKAUB7J3. Next base: position 173,241,032 of record JAAAKM020073195.1, on the reverse strand, counting down.
TCCTAGTGAAGGCAAGTGGTGGTCTCGCATCACTTCGGACCAAACGCCCACTGGCGCATGTCAGTCGAGGGATAATCAATCTCAGCGTCATGGTTTCCTTTGCCTTTGCGCTGACCGTTCTGCCTCTGGCCGACACTTATGCCATTTCATTCGCCGCGCCATTGTTCGTCGCGGCCCTGGCCGTTCCGTTTTTGGGCGAACGTGTTGACGGCGCGCGCTGGGCCGCCGTGATTGCGGGGTTTGTCGGCGTGCTGATTGTTTTGCGCCCTGGCGCGGCGGGGGTCGGCAGCTGACGGCAGCCAGACCCGCTCGTTCTGCTATGTCGACGAGCTGGTCGACGGGCTGATCCGGCTGATGGACAGCGGCCCGGAGGTGGCGGGGCCGGTCAACCTCGGCAACCCGGTGGAATTCTCGATCCGCGAGCTGGCCGAGCCGAGCGAGTCGTAACCCACGCGACCGTTGGCGGGGTCGGTCACCTCGTCCAGCCAGGTGAGCGCGCCGGCGTAGGCCTCCTCGTCGACCTGGAGCTTGGCGTCCTCGGCCGACTTCAGCGCGAACACCATCCAGCCCGTCACTGAGGTGTCATTGTCCCCCGTGGGGGGCACGTCGTAGCGCCACGCCGAGTAGGGGTTGCGCGCCGTCGTGATGTAGTTGATCGCGTCCTGCGTCAGGCGCCGGTACAGCGGGTTGCGGCCGAAGTAGTAGAACTCGCAGAGCGCCAGCGTCGCGATGCCGTGGTTGTAGATGTACGCGTGGCCGATCTTCTCGCCCAGCAGACCCGTATCCGGGTCCTGCTGCTTCTTGAGCCAGATCACGCCGCGGTTGACCACGTCCTTGTAGGGACCCTCGGTGCCGGTGTTGCCGTCGCCGAGGAACGCCAGCAGCGCGAGTGCCGTGACGCCGACGTCGTAGGTCGCCTTGCCCTTGCCGACGTCCTTCGGGATCGGGGTTCCCCGGTAGAAGCTGTCGGCATCCCAGCGCCCGTCGAGCGCCTGGTGTTGTGCCAACCAAGAGAGGCCGGCGAGGATCGCGTGCGCCACTTTGCGGTCGGTCTTGGCCAGATCCCGGCGGCCAGATGCGCGCTGCTGGTACGCCGATGGCGTGTTCGCCGCTGCTTGTGGCGCGGGTTTCGGCGCGGGCTTGGCAGTCTTCTCCTGGGCCGTCTTCTCCTGGGCCGGTGCGCCCGCGGCGAGAACGGCGCACAGCAGAGCGGTGCCGATGTGGACGGACGAGGTTGAGACAAAAAATATTTATTGAGTAAATACCAGCAAATGTGATTAGATATGTCATTTCTAAGCTCTTTTTTTTGCTGATGAACATGAAACTGAATGTTTAAAGTTCGTATCTGATATTTTCATTCTTTTGAGACAATTGCCAAAAAATGCTTGCCAAGTTGCTCTTAAAGGGAGAATGAGCAGGGATCAGAAGGATCAAAGTCAGATTGAGCACATATTGAGCCGCTGATCAAGTGCATAGCAAACATTTTTTGGCAATTTCCTGACGTGTGAACATCATAGATACAAGCTTGAGGCACCATAAAACCAAAATGAAAGACCACTTAACTGATGAACATAATGATAGCCAAAAATTGTGGGGTTTAAACAAAACACGTGTTTTCTTTCAAGAAATCAACCGTACTTGTGCTCACACAATTGTCTTAGTTTATACAAAAAAGCTAAAGACGATTGAATTACACCCATAAAATGTACTTTTGATCATTCGGTGAGGGATTACCAAGAGAATTACTTCTCTTAGTGTATTGCTATACTGCAACAGAAGGTTTTATGCGTAGTATTAAGACGGTAAAATTAGTGATTTGATCAAATATCTAGGGATTCGGTCAAAACCTAGTGGATGACAAAATTAAGAGCCGATTTTTGCTTGTATAGTCTTAAAACCCCAACTCTAAGCAGGGTTTTCAAACTTGCTGAATTTACTAGATGGTTATTTTTTAAAATGGTCTTCACTCAGTTATATTTCTTGCACATGGGCTTATTCAACTCTGCATGTGAAGATGTAAAGCTGTCATAAAATTCAAGAGTTAAATAGCTCTTTGAGAATTTTCTACGTTAATTATTTTTTTTCATTTTGTTCCATTTTGTTCAGTTTAGCTGCAGAGTAATTTCCTAAAACATTCTTAAAAAAAAGATATGTCTCATGGATTTTAGCTAAACAGGAACAGGAACAGGAACAGGAACAGGATCAGGAATTAAGACTGAAGCAGGAGCAGGAACATGAACAGGAGCAGGAACAGGGACAGGATCAGGACAGGAAACAGAGATAGGAACTGGAACATGAACTGGTGCAGAATCAAGGGCCCATGATACTTTACGAACTGGAGTAGATGCAGATGCAGATGCAAGAACTATAGGAGAACTGGGACTGGGGCAAGAGTCAACAAATCGAAATGATCTGGAGCGCCAATCAATCCGTGGGTTATGCAACTCAAGCCAAGGAAGACCCAAGACCACTGGCGCATGCGGACTGGCAATGAGATTGAAGGAAATGCTGCAAGAGGCTCCCTCGAACAGAACCCGCAGGGGTGTAGTACATTCTGTCACTGCGCCCGAGGAGATCTCACGTCCATCAATCACCCCAACAGAACTAGGATGCTCTACTTTGCTTATAGGAATGGCATGCTTAGTAGCGAACGCATTATCCATAAAGCAAGCATTTGCACCAGTATCAAGTTGCGCCAATGCATCTAACTTCATGACCCCTAATTCCAATGATATAGGAATGAAGAACTCCTTACTAACCTTATCTGATGGAATATAACTCCCCTGACGCATGGAAGAAGTCTGAAAAATTGTGGCTAGCCGTCGAGAGACTCCTATTACCCTGACCGGCACTTGAAGTTTTCCGACTGACTCGGACGCTTAACTGGACATCCTCGAGCAATATGACCATCTCCTCCACAATAGAGGCAAAGGTTGGCCTCCCTCCTACGCTATTTCTCCACAGCAGATAATGGCTCTCGAAGAACACGGTCAATCTGCATCGGCACCGAACCGTCAGTGGCACTAGATGGAGTAGAGACTGGTACTGTCGGTGCCATCGGAGCAAAAGTCCGATAACTTATTGCTTGCTTGTGTCCAAAAAGATGATTATTAGCTCTAAAATAACCGGAAAGTTCGTATTTCTCCAATCGTCCAACGATATGAAGAAAGGGGGTTCCACATTTAAGCTCTACCCTCTGAATACAGCCTTGCTGAAAAATTATAAAATCGAAAGTATTTAGTTTGATTTAGAAAAAAAATTTGAATGTTAAAAACGAGAAAGAACAGCATTGGAAATTGCTAATAAAAGGAACAAGGAACTTCTCTGTGAAGAGACTAGCGACGACATCTAGTCTTGCACAAGGATAGGCATACCTAGTCTTACACAAAATTTCAGATTGGATCTATTTAAACTCAGACTTTAACTAAAATCGAAATTTTAACATATTAAAATTAATATTTTCCTAATATATTTCTTTGGATTTCCTTTCTGTAAGTCAAACCTAGAAATAGGTTCTCTAATGCGGCAACTTCTACTACTAGAAGCCCTCTCTCCAAAGTCCCATTCGCTTTTTATCTTTGCTAATAACCTCTTCCTACCCCCCTTGAGAACCTCATGTATTTCGTTTGACCCTAACTGGAATTGCAAAAACCCTGGGCCCAAACATGGGTGCCACCATGACATTTCCCAGGGCGAGGGGCAGGTAATACCAAGAGCTTTTTCTTTTATCGAGATTTAAATGGGAATATTTCTCGTTCTCTTATTTTGTATCATTTTTAACGTCTTCTTCTTTGCCAATGTCTTCTTTGTTTTTCCATGCAAACAAAAACAACAAAAACAAAAACAAACAGTAACAGTAGCAACCATACTTGAAGGATTCGTGCCAACAAAATATTTACTTTGACTTACAGATTTCTTACCAAATACTTCCAAAGGAAGAGATAAGTTACTGCAGCAGCTTTTTAAGCTTGACGTGAAATTTGGTGAACGGTCTTTGCTCCTTAAAGTCTGCCATTGACAGAGGTTTAAAAATCACAGAAATACCGAAGCAACACAATATCAATATCAATTCTAATCGCATACTAAATAAAAAGGCTAAACATTTTTTGTGCAAGAAACCCAGACATCCCTCCCCGATAATCCCTCCCGCTCTGTTGGAGAGATAATTCATCTCCGATATTTCTATTAGAGCAACCCCTTCAACGTTATCAATAAACTGTTCATATTGGCTAAATACATACTTCATACGGCAAAATATAGTACATATTGGAAAGATGATAGCTACATCAAAAGCGACATTTGCAATGTGACGAAGACTAGCAGTTCATCGTCTCTTATCAAAATTATTGTATCTAGCGACATAACGAAATAAATACAAAACCATTAAAGCAAGATTGAGGCACATCATCATTTATCGGCGATATTATTCGGGATTTTCCATTTCCAGAATGTTAATAACAACGGGCAAACTTAGCTATAAATCGACAATCCAATTTTTATTTCAAAATACAGTATTATGAAGAAGTTTAAAAAAACTTACCACCTTTGCTTCGTCTTACGGTAAATGATGATGTGCCTGATTTTTTTAAGTTTCTCCTCATCCTTTTATAACAGTTGCAATTATTTTAATTGTTTGTAATTAATCTAAAAATGTTAGATTGATTTTATCATGCTAGCAATAAATAACCGAAATTGATTTTTAGTGTTCTATTTAGGATGTCGACCTACTCAGAAACCCGAAAAATATCCCTGATTAATGCATGGTTGCCAAATGCAAGCATGAATTCATGCTGTTATTGATCAATTTTCTATTAATTCATCTTAAATGTTGGATTTAATTATCTCTAGATTAAATTAGCGTTACTTTATCATCAATTTGTCCCTAGAGGAAAATCAAGGAAAACATTTTCTGTTCAAAGAAGAAAGTCATTAGAAATTTGATTAGATTCATTGATTCATTCATTTTGTTCAAATAATTGTGATGAAAATGAGGTATGCAAGAAGGGTATGCAAAAGCATAGGATGACTGCCCCCCATTGCACTTCCTGGCTGAAGGGCAAGAACGGAGATCAGAACCACCGGTAGAGATAGTAAAAATCCAATGTTGCATTCTTAACCCTTAATTTTGACTTATTATTTGACCTCGGCAGGCCAGGCATTCGTCTACCGTCCCTTATTGAAGCTCATAATCTGGAGCAAACTACATTTATTTAATGTTTACACTGGGCTATCGAAGCGTAACCATACTCACTCACTTCTAAAAAGTAGTTTCGTCATAACTTAAATTGTTGTCCTTTTGGAATATAAAAGAATTTTATCTTCACTTATTATCTTTATGCTAAATTTGATAACAAGATAAATGTTAGATTATAAGATGATGAAGCAAAATAATAAAACCTGCTTGACCCGCAGACCTTTTCAGATTTGGCTTAGAAACAAAAATACAACCTTATTTATAAGTTAATGTCTCCTTTCAGATGACAAGAATGACATTGCTTGTTCTCCTCACTCTATTTGTCATAGAGTGCAGCAGTCGACAGTATGGCTACCGTTACAGTCAAATACAATATCAACAAAATCCTCACAACGAGATGGAAAGGAGTCCGTACAAAATTCATCGACCAAGAAGTTACCAACAACAGTATCCAACAGCACGAAGCTTTCAACAACCTCCTGCGGAGGGTTATCATAGAAGATATAAGAGATCATACCTTTCTAGCAGTCAAACAAGATATTATGATGACAAAAATAAAAAAGAAATTAATTATTCACCAAGCCCAACAAACTATATGCCTAGTCAAAAACCTTACTACGAACCAAGAGCAACAAGGTATTATAAATCAGAGGGAAAACATTCTAAACCGCAAACTCCACACGACTACTATAAACAAGAACCAGCAGGACAGAAGTATATAGCCTACTCCCAACCAGGTGGGAAAACTAAGCACAAGTTTTAGATACATGATTGACATAAACAGGACGGGTCCGCTCTCTTTGGGGGAGTGGGGGGGGGGTAATTCTGAAAAATTAGAAAATTGAGGTATTTTTAACTTACGAAGGAGTGATCGGATCGTATATTTTCCGAAGAATTATGTTTGATGAGACTATACAAAATGAAAAAAGTTTTTGCAATAACAAGGAAGAGGTCAACTGCTTTTTACTGGATGAAGCGGCACAGGTAGTGGCTTCTAATCGAGATGATATTTCTATTGGTTCTTTTCTTGGATCGGAAGAGGCTGATCCTCAGGTAAAGTTAGCTTTCCATTCACCCTTACCAAACAATTCTTTTTCAGTTAGTTTTTTTGGAGAAGGCTGGAGAGCAGAAATCACAATGAATTCAGGTAAATGATCCCTGAAAATGGATTTATATTAAACTATTTCAGTGTATTAGAGTAATAGCTTGCTTACGTAAAACATAGCTACATTTAACTAAATTACCGCTTTTTCATTCACAGGCACCACTTTTATTCTTTCCTTTTATTGATAGAGGCGTAATTTGTTATGGAACAGGGCCAACTGCCACTCCAGGTCCAAGTTTGCCCTCCCCCCTCCTAGTTGTTAAAAATAAGATAAGCCCGCATAATTCAAGTGTCCAGAGAAACGAGTTAGTTTTCTTCGATTAAGGTATAATGTGACTCGTTTTTGATTTTTCACTGTCATTTTCATTTGATTTTGGAAGATTGGATCCAACTTCACCCCTCCCCCCGGAATATTGACGAAATTATGCCACTGTTTATTGATCTTTTGTTTTATGAAGCTTGCAATTTTTGTTGCAGTTTGATCATGGATTGTGGGAATTTTTTCGATGAGTGAGTTTTCTGCGGTGAAGATTTTTCACTATGAAAATTTTCTGTGGGTAGAATTGGTTCCACACTTGTGTTTATTTTTCTAGCGCAATAGCTGCTTCAGCCCCTGTGTTGCAGTTTAAGGGAGTAACACCTTGTAGCAAATTTGGTAGAGTTGTCACTAAAGATTACGAAACACAATCGCCCGCTTGCGCTAACGTCATCAGGAAATCATGGCAAGCAATTGAAAATATCACTGCCACAGGTAACACAATATTTAGAAATATATGGAGAAACAGAGAGAGAAAAGGAGAGAGACAAAGAGAGTGATCAATAGAGACAAGAGGAGACAGATAGGGGAAAGGGAGGGGGAGGGAAAGAAAGAGAGAGTGAGAAGGGGGAGATAAAGAGATGTAACCGTAATTTGATTCTTGTGATATGAGGGTATGAAAAGTTGGACATAAAATGCACATTTATGGCTTCTGGTTCCCCGCCCCTAAACAAATATCCATCAGACATCCTCCATAATAGTTGATCTGCAATTTTAATCACTGTGCATAGTTTTATTGAGCCTCAAGTAATCAACATTTAAATGGAGTTTTAAAATAAATGTCTGTATTGATCGTTTATTCTGCATGGACTACGATCATCCTTAGCAGCAAATACGCCACCGTGTGGCGTTGTTGCACTTGAAATTGGGAAACTCAACGTATAATTTTTCGATAATCTAAAATTGCCTGGGAATCTTCGGAATTTTTATTCGATAGCTTTAAGGGCCTCTTTGGGGGAAAATCGTTATTTTGTATCTCAAAGTGGCAGAAAAGGACACTTTGCTGACGGAAAATCGTTTCTGCTACTTACGATGGGCACTAGAACTTTTTTTTGTTCGGAAAAATTCCTCCTGATTTTTTTTACCATTGGTTCAATACGATTACCCCTTGTAGAGAAAAAAAAATAGAAAAAAAATACAAAAAATAAACAACTAAATAAACATGACACTACAACCCCTCCACAGCACTCAGGTCAAATCAGCACTGTAGGTGCTTGCTCAACAAGAACGAGCAAAAACCTCCCCTTTGGTCCCAGCAAAAATTCTAGCTTCCCAAAATACAACGCTGTATACATAAATCTGGCCTTGGGTCTATACTTTCTGCAGAAATCACAGAGGCACCTTATGACTTCTTCGTAATAAATCAAGATTGGCGGCAGAAAAAAAAGGGAAAAAGTATTACTCCCACAAAACAATAACTAATGAAAAAGGCTGAAAAATCCTATCTTGTAAATTTTCCACTTGTAGTGAAAAAAATGGAGTTGAGCAATTTCAGAAGGTCCAAGAGGTAATGCATTGCAACTTGACTGCTTTTAGAAAATTTAAATTTTCAAATCTCAGTTACGGATATTTTACTCGAGTTCCAAATCAATTGAGTCCGTTTATTTTAATTACTTAACTTTTATTAATCGCGGCTATGTTATGATGTCTTTCTGGTTATAGATATTGCGCCACATGCCATGTATCGCTTCGAGTTTCTCATAGTCAGTTTGAAGAAAAATAAATTTTAACAAACCTTTTTAACGCAGTTAAGGGCACCAGCAGGGAAGGATATTTCATTGCCCACCTCTCCATAGACAACAAGCAATATTCAGAAAGCACTTTTTTTACGGCAGCCAGTCATCTAGTTATAGATAAATCTGTCAAATGACATGCAGAGTTCATCACAGTAAATTTTGTCGAAAATGAGTTTGGACAAACCTTTTTAAAGCATTTTGATATAAGCAGACCCACAAGGATGGGTAAGAGTTTTCAATGCACCCATTCCACACCACAGAAGACCGGAAACGTGAAAAAGGCACACAAATTTTGAAAAAGTTGAGAAAGTGTAACACCTTTCTTCCAAAAAACAATTTTTATTCAAAACCAGAGGCTTCCCCGTCGGAAATTTTTTGACAGACACCCTTAGCCATGTGTCTTTCATATTTTATGGATGATATTTTCTTTTAAATTTTGTAGCTTAGGAAGTTAATCTAATATCACTGGTTCTACTGCTGTTTTGGTTATTATCCCCATAGAACACTAGAAAGTTATGGAAGCTTAGTTTTACTTTTATACCACTTCAGCCTTGTTTCTAACTTTTCTTTGCCTTTCATATTTTATAGATGATATTTTTTAATTTTGTAGCTTAGGAAGTTCAGCTGATATTGCTGGTTCTACTGTTTTGCTAATTATCCCCATCGAGCACTAGAAAGTTATGAAAGCTTAGTTTTACTTTTGTACCACTTCGTTCATAAAAAGCAAAGCGGTTATTCATATTTATTTTTAATACCCTGTGTCAAGGATACGACTATTGCTTTCCTCATCACCAATAGAAGAAACAACTTTTCATTACAGGCTTCTTTCGAGAACAAAAGTTTGAAGAAAAGAAAATGTGGTTTATTTCCATCGCATTAGGAAAGGCAGGAATTTATCTTTGGAGAAATACATTTCCATGAGTTGAGATAGTCTCTCAGTACTATTTCACTGACCGTAATATGGATAGCTTACGGCGTACAATTTTAATTCTCCGAAACTCAAGCAAGCTCAAATTTTATTAAAGCGCTAGTTTTTAGAATTCTAAACACATTTGAAATTGTGACGAGTCAGTTTATTTCATCTAGTTTTGCAGATGTCTTGCGTAGTCTGTGAAACAGTAATTTTGTTCGTTTTAAATTTCAACACCACTCTTTACTTCCTTAAGAAAAAGTGTTTTTTTTTAATTAATATTTATGGACTTGAGGCTTGCCTTCTGGACTTGAGGCTTGAATGAGGCAGTGATTTTGGACTTGAGGCTTGTCTCCATTTGCCAATTTGGCTTTTTTGTGGACTTGGTCTCGAGTGAAAAAATTAAGACCTGAATTTAGACACAAAATCGCAATAAATAGAAATCGTATCCAATGCGTAGAAATCCGAATGAATTCATCAAAATCAGTGTCAGCTGTTGAAATGCAGACGGAACCATAGACATCAAGACCAATCCGAAGTAATCAAGCGATCCATATGTAGAAATCCAGAACAATCCTTAGAAATAAGTACCAATTCATAGAAATCAAGACCAAACTGTCGAAATTATAACCAGTGCGTAGAAACCTAACCGTAACCAAAACAAACCGTAACCATACCAACACGTAAAAACTAAAACCAAACTCTAGACATCAAAGTAAACCTCTAAAATCAAGACCAATCGGAAGAAATCAAGACAACATCTAAAAATCAAGATCAATACATACAGATCATTACCAGATCATAAAAATTTGGGCGAATTTGTAAATAAAAAGACCAAACCAAAGTAATCAAGACCAACCCGAAGAAATCAATTGATCAATATGTAGAAATCTAGAGCAAGCCTATAGGAATCGTGACTGACTCATACAAATCCAGACGAACTCAGAAAAATCAAGAGATCAATATCTCAAAAGCCAGAACAATCCTTAAAAATCAATACCAATTAATAGAAATCAAGACCAAACTCTAGAAATCACGACTAAGCTTTATAAATCGAGACTAACGCGTCGAAATCTTGACCAAGCCATAGAAACCAAGACCAAACTTTAGAAATCATGACCATCCTAAAAGAATCATGACTAATAAATAGAAATCCCAACAAATTCATAAAAATCAAGAACCTACTGAATAAATCAAGGCCAGCCTCTGAAAATCAAGACCAACCCAAAGAAATCAAGAGGTCAATATGTAGAAATCTAGAGCCACCCAATAAAATCATAACCAATGCATAGAAATCCAGAGGAATTCCTGAAAGTTGAAACATCAACATGTAGAAATTTAGAATAATCCTTGTAAATTATGATCTATTCTTTCAAAAGCATTTTCCATTTGTATAGAAGAAATGCATGCCAATCGTAATATATTATATTAATTGTAATATAATTATATTGTAATATATTGTAATATATTATATTATTGTAATATATTATATTAAGTTATCTTTAACGTCGTCGAATTCAAATTTTTTTCCTTTTCCGTTGCCTACAGTTCTTCAAATTAAACGTAAATAACATCTGCGTTACATTTAAACACAGTTTTACAGTCCAAAAACTACCAAATATGAAAACTACACCCAAAACTAACAAAAACTACCTTCTATACAATTAAAACAGACTAGTTTTGAAATGAAGTTCAATATCTTATAGGCAGTAAAAAAAAGGAAAATTTTTTTTTTAGACAACACACAACAATAATTACAGAAAATAGAAAAAATGGAAACATGAAATCTACCTCACTTACCTTTGACGCGAACAAGAACAGTGCTATTAGCAGACAATCCATTAGACTCGGCAATGCAACTGTAAACACCGCCATCTTCTTCTCTCAAACTTGGAATCTTCAACACAGCGTTTGGCAAACCACTCTCATCATCAGTAAATGAGTAGAAGGTCGTATTAAATAAATCCATAGGAGACTCATCTACACACATAAAAAAAGAAAAGTTAAATTAATTAATTTATGACAACAAAACCTTTACAAACGCTTGTATAAACATATAAACAAATAGACACCCTGAAAAAGAAGATTGTTGTCCTAAGAGATGAGAGGGATAATAGTAACACTGCAAGAAGATGTGCTAATCTGTGACAAGTTGAAGAGGCATAAACATGATTACAGTGTCCACTAAAATACCAGACACAACAATTTTACAACGCTTAAGAGCAGCGCTAGAGCTCTTAAGAGCGCTAAAGCACTAGCATACCTCGCGAAGAGCAAAGTATACCTCGCGAAGAGCAGCACGTTATTTATATGTGCCCGCACTTGAGGATATTCCCGAAGATATTCGTGCCAAAATCCTGGCGGTGCAGGAGAAGAGCGGGTTTGTCCCGAACGTATTCCTCGCCCTCGCACACCGCCCCGATGAATGGCGGGCATTTTTTGCTCACCATGATGCGCTGATGGACAAAGCGGAAGGGTTATCCAAGGCAGAACGGGAAATGATCGTGGTGGCAACGTCTGCCGCCAATCAGTGTCATTACTGTGTGATTGCCCACGGCGCCATTTTGAGAATTCGCGCGAAGAACCCTTTGATTGCTGATCAGATAGCGGTGAACTACTTGAAAGCGGATCTCAGTGAACGCGAACGCGCCATTCTGGACTTTGCGATGCAGGTAGCGCTGGCAAGTGCCGAGATTGAAAATGAGACGGTCGAAGCGATGCGAACCAAAGGTTTTACAGATGATGAAATAAGGGACATCGGCGCCATCGCTGCCTTTTTTGCCATGAGCAATCGATTAGCAAACCTGGCCTCCATCCGCCCCAATGACGAGTTTTATACTTTAGGCAGAGGTTAGGGGCAGGGGCTAGGAAGCTGCTGCCAGTTAGGAGCGCGTCGCCTGGACTGCCGCTTCGCGAGCCGCGCGGACTTTGTCATTGGTCTGGTTAAACAGGAGTTCCCGCCGCGCCTTTTCCTCTGCTTCGGTGAGTTCGCGTTTGCCGAGATCGGCACCCGCTTTGCGCCCCTTGTACACGAGCGGGCGTTCGCCCACCTCATCAACCCACCTTTTCAGATTGGGGAATTTTTCCCACATGGACTCATCAATCAACCGTCCGATAAGAAATGCCCAAGGCCAGGTAATGATGTCCGCAATGGTGTACTCGTCACCGGCCAGGAATTGGTTCACTGAGAGTTGTGCATCCATCACGCCACTCAGACGATCTACCTCGCCGACAAATCGTTTGGTTCCGTAAATCCAGTCATTTTAATCCTGACACTCTCGCTACCGATTACAGGCTAACCGTAGATCTCACTAGTAACAAACTCATTCCTTTTTTTAATAGATTAATTCAGATGGTTGTCTACTATTTTTTACTCGTGCCTTTAATTCGTCTTGTAATCATAGTATATGCATTATATTCAATTTTTACTGCAAAACATGACTGTTCTTCCGATTCGTATTTTTTCAATTATATAACGCGTCGCGGAAACATGCCGTCCCATTTTATGGTTAACCGGCGACCCCTTGTAATTTTTACTGCAGCAACGGGCACTCTAGGCTCAGTTTTGCCATTATAAGCATCTTGATTATCCAATAAAGTAAAAGCATCCGTTACTAAAGAATAACATTCTTGATGTTGAAACACTGAACTCTTTTTCAATACTGAAGCAGTCAGGCAAGATTGCTTCATCCTTAACTTTAATTACGTACCATTCAGCTGTATCTCTTAGAAAACATTCTCTCTGAGATAACACACCTGCTGGCTGTCATGGAATGATGGAATAGGGATGTCATGGAATCCAGGGATAAGCCTCCGTTTAAAAACAGGGCTCAATTTAAAAGCACGGATAAGGTTCCGTTTAAAGTAATTATGCCGTCAAAACTAGCAACATAAGCTGTTTTTTTTATTATTTTAGAAGTCTGTTCTAATTTTAATGAAAGTAACCTAAAATACTTGCAAGCATAAGACTTTGAAATGCCTATTTCTGTACTTGCTGGAATTAGCCCTGCCATAATTATTCCGTCGCCAAATTTCTGAAAAGTAGGGGTTGAGAATAATACATAAATACTGATGAAAGCCCCCAGTCGCATCTTGGATGTACATATATCCAAAGAACTGTACGTTTTTTGAATTTGTATATACACGGGATGGGCCAATTCACGCAAATAGAAAATAACGGGTAAATTGTTGGAGGAGGGCAGCATGGCAGGGATCAAGAAACCGCTATGGTCCTCCAATCCTTGAATATCCTTGCATGATCCCAGCCCAAGCAAGGTGTAACATACCAACCACTTTGCTCTAATGTTTGCTGTTGTTAGGCCAGACGTGTTGGATGGAGCCATTGGCCCATTTCAGTTTTCCAAGCACACGATTGTACACCTACGATTTTGACGATAACGATTCTAAAGTTTTATGAGTGAGAAATATATATTTACCATTCCAACATGAAACAGGATCATGAAATATCATTAGGCTGAGAAGGTACGAGGCAATCTCACAATATCCTGTCCGAAAGATTGCATCATTTATAATATCAGATTGGATACTAAGATCTAAAATCCGACACCATTCATTCAGTACGAACGGGCGATTCGGACCGTCTATCTTCCCAACTTTTAATGCCTTTCCTGATGCCCGTAACTGATACCAAATTGGACTACTTGTTTAAGGGATTACTTACGCATATGTAAAACTGTCCACGAAGTCCTCCACAGGCAAATCTCCGACCGTCAGGACTGAATGAGGCACAACTTATTGAATCATCGGGAGAATTTGAGTTTCTGGCTTCTAATGCACCTGTAGAATAAATAAACTTTAAATAAAAACTAGAAACACTCTAGGTTCATTTCTTCCATGAAACACATAGTTATTGCATTAGTGGATTGCACTAAATGTTTTTTACGGTCTTTATTAGATTTTTATTTTGACTTACAAATACCTTTGTTTTTTTATAATATAACTTTCATATCACAAATAACACCCTCTAAAGGACAAATACCCTTTGTTCTTTAACACTTGTTTGTCCATAATTACAGCTATATTTATGAATAGCTTCGAACTCTGAAGGGTGTGTGTTATTCTATTTTTAAATCCATAGGCAGAAGAACAAGACCGATCCCCCTCCCCTTCAGTCGACCCCTTAGATAAAATGTGTATGAACATGAACGCAAGTCTAAAGACAAGACGGTGAGCAATGTGTATGCTTTATCGCAGGATGAATGCATATAATATCAATTCTTTTATCATTTACGCGCATAACGCATACTACCCTGGACAATAGCCTTGTCAGTGACCTATCCTTATGACAAATTTTATGAGACACTTGGATAGCCACAGATGCTGCACCGTCATGAAATACCAGGATTGCCACTTCGACTCCGAGAAACCATCGGAAACATCCTCGTCAAAAACAAGCCTCAGGGTAGGGCAAGAGAACAAACTGCAAGTTCTATCTACTCAGTAAGCACCGCTGAACCCCTTTTCACTATAAATCATGCCGAAAACCATTTTATAGCCAATGCCGATCATTATTTTGCCTAGAGCACGGACCAAGATATCCCAAAGATCTAGAAAAACCAGTAAATCAGAAGAAAATTGTCTCTTTTCTTGTCTAATCTTCATCCCAATCATTTTGAAGAAACATTAGTCGAGATTATAGATGATTAAATGTAAAGGGGTATAATTTACCCACTATTAGTAACTATGTTCCTCGGTACCCCTCTTTAGTATTTTAGGGTTAGAGTAGCAAAGAAATGCACCCTATCCAGAAAATATGCTAGTAAATGTGGCTTGATGGGCAGAAGTTTTAATTTGATTTATCTCAATCGTTACAATAATTAGTATCAAACATAGTGTTGGGCGAAAAATGTCGTTCCATTTCAGGTTTTACGGCCATAATGAAAAAAAGGGCTAAGGTGGCTAGATTCAGAAAATGAATGATCAAATAGTGCCAACTATTGTGCTTTCAGTCATCCATCTGGGGTCAAACAATCTGCAGTTCATCCCTGAATGGAGTGCAAAGAGGTCACACAGAAATATTTGAAGAGATTGGCATTTTTTGGAGGGAGTGTAATGCTGATTTTAAATATATAAGTTTCATCAAGTTTAGTTTTACGCATCAAAAGTTACGAGCCTGAGAAAATTTGCCTTATTTTAGAACATAGGACGAAATACCCTCTAAAAGTAATAAAATCTTAACAAAATCATATCATTGGATTCGACTTATCTGAGAACTACACTGTAGAAGTTTCGAGCTCCTATCTACAAGAATGTGGAATTTTGTATTTTTTGCCAGAAGACAGATCATGGATGCGTGTTTATTTGTTTGTTTGTTTTGTTTGTTTTTTTCCAGGGGTGATCGTATCGACCCAGAGGTCCTAGAATGTTGCGAGAGGGCTCAACCTAACGGAAATTAAATGTTCTAGTGCCCTTTTCAAGTGATCAAAAATTGGAGGGTACCTAGACCCCCTCCCACGCTTACTTATTTCCCAAAGTCACCGGATCAAAATTCTGATATAGCCATTCTGTTCAGCATAGTCGAAAAACCTAATAACTATGTGTTTGGGGATAATCCCCCAGTCCCCGGGGGAGAAGCTACAAGTTACAAAGTTTGACCATTGTTTACATATAATAACGGCTATTGCGAAATTTACAGCCGTTTTCAGGGGGATTTTTTCGCATTTGGGTGGGGTTGGGTCGGAGGCTGCGTGGGAGAATCTTTGTGGGGGAATCTATAATGAGGAAAGAAAATTTCCATGAAGGGGGTTCAAGATTTTCTAGCCTTCTAGCCAAAAAGACAATGAGAAAATAAATAACAAAATTGATTGAAATTGATTGATTGAAATATTCATAATAATAGCATAGTTATCCTCTCATTTTTAGCGTGAAATTCTGATTTGTATTTAGTCTATTTTTTATAATTATTTTTTTCAGAAATTTCCTGAGAAAAATTTTTTCAACGAAACACAAAGAGTCATTTAAACTAAAGACCAGCAGAAATAAAATACTATCAGGCGGCTTGGTGCTGCAGTGAGTTATTATTAGTAGTAGTAGTAGTAGATTGAAAAATAATAATAAAAAACGCAATATTTTCATTTTGATTTTATTTTAGCTGTGCAAAAAAGAAAGTGGGCCGGGAGGCAACACCTAAAGAATAATCCAGAAATATGATCAGAAATGAGAGGAAGCCAGTATTTTCCTCCCATGTTCACAATTTTCCCCTTTTTTGTATACTTTTAGGATTTTCTAATTTTGCCATACAATCATATCTACCCCTCAACTGCTAAAAAAATATACACTGATCTATTTTCTTCCATTAATCAATATTTTGTCTATATTTCTATATTGTCATGTATTTATAGATAATATCTAGCAAATGTCTAATCCATGCTGTATTTTGTAATTTGAGATTTTTATAGTATTTGCATACAAGTCTAAATTCACGGTTAAGAATAAATTATGATTTAGTAAACTCTTCAGAAGCTGATTAGAAGCTTAAACAGGTGAACAAGACAAAATGATACTTCAAGTATTTCGAATTTTCCAACATATGTTTATTAATTTTGATCCCTTTTGAAAATGTGTGTTTATACCTCCTTAAATAGTTTATTCTTCCAAAATTTTATGAGGTAGAGGCTATTATTTTTTGTTGTTGATGGTAGTGATTTTGATAATCCCTTTGAGTGTTTTCTTAAGCTGCAATTTTCTAATGTTTTTGAGGCTGTTTTTCTTTCAGACAATCATAGAGGGTAAATTTAATCTCCCTCTGTCCCTTTTGTGGACAGACTTGCTTCTTTATTGCTCTTTCTTACCTCTGATCTTAAAATAACCCAGTAAAGGATTGTTTTATTAGTAACAAACCGCGTGTTACCCATTTGTTTCTATTTTTGGCTTATGGCCAGTACATATTTGTTACTTCTGTCTATAGACACTTGAATCTTTGATTGTATTCTGGTGACCAGTATTGGTTCCCCTTATGAGCATTAAAAGATAAAGAGATGTACGAGTTTCGGTAGTATTATAACATGCAAAAAAAAAGTATTTACCAAGTATCCTCAGATGCTATTATCATCAAGATTTGTACAAACACTTTCATCTCAAAATTCTCTCTTCAGCATGCTTCGACATGTTTAATTAATGAAGGGCTCCTGAGAAAGGATTTATTTTTTATTGTGTTTATGCTTTGCAAACTGAACTTTCCAAACACCATTTGGAAAGTTCAGGAGCAAGTGCTACTTATTTAAGCAAAACAGCGCAGACTGGATTAATTGAAAGTTGTACCAAAGAAATTCTTGCATGAGTTCATTTTTGCCAAGTTCTACGGTGCGGTTGTTGATGAAATAACAGATATGTCACACAAATAACAACTAAGTATTGTCCTTTCCTACAATGACAATTGCATAAAACGATTGGATTTTGTTGTTTTTTTAGTAGACCTGCGCGAAAAATGTTACTCCGACAGCATCGGAAGCTTCGAACCGATCATTAAAGGTCAAACGCTTGGAAATGCTTTGTTGTATTTTCTTCGATTTCTTGGGCTAGACTTGTAAAATTGAGTAAGCATAAGCACTGGTGTGCTATTATGGATTCTGAACATTATGGTTCTGTAAAAAAAAAGGTTCAAAAGGTAAAAAAGAAAGCCCTGCGTCGTCTATGTTTGAACTCCGATTTAAATCTTCTATGTCAAAGACTTCTTCTGTCCAGAGCGATAAAAATTCCATCCAAGTAACAAAAGGAATAGCTGCTTTTTAGTGCTTCTGCGTAGTGAAATTATGTTTCAACCAGAGCAATGAAAGAATAGCTATTTGGCATTTTCGAAACGCGATTGATTGAAAGGGATGATTCCTTAATGCAGGACGTGGTAGAGCTCACTAAAATCGTGGAAACTCTTGTTAAAATTCAACCAGATAGACCATTTCCAGATACTGGTGATAAAGGAATTTTCATGTGTACAGCTGAACTATTGCCACTATCTCATCCAACTGTAGAGACTGGTCCTCCACAACCACCAGTAATTGAATTGGCAAGAGTTACTGATAGAGGAATTAGAGAAAGTCATATGATTGATGTTACTAAATTAGTAATTCTAAAAGACAAATCTGTTGTTGGAGTATTTGCCGATAATGTGGTAGTTGATCAAGATGGAAATCTGTTTGATGCATGCTCTTATGCTGCAACTGCTGCATTGCTTGTAGCTAAAAGCCCAAAATGGAATTGGGTTGATGAAGCACCAGTTTTAGTAGAAGGCGAAGAAACACCATTACCAATTGAAACAATTCCGGTTTCTGTAACCATGGGTAAAATTGGAAATCATATTGTAGTTGATCCAAATGGTGATGAATGGGCTAGTATGGATGCTAGAGTTACAATTACTTCTGATTCAAATGGAAATATCTGTGCATTACAAAAAGGTGGAGATGATGGCTTTACTTTAGATGAAATTGTCAAATGTGGTGAAACTTCAATTAAAGTTGGAGCCCAAATAAGAGAAAAATGAAAAGCAGCGGTACCAGCAAACCGCCCGGGAATTAGAACAGTCGCTGAAAAAATTAAAACGGCAGTCCGGTGAATTAGCAGAGTTGGAAGAACAGTTGCGGCTGTCCGACCGCCTGGCAGTGGTCGGAGAACTGACCGCCAGCCTGGCCCATGAGTTGCGAAATCCGTTGGGCACAATCCG
Source organism: Alatinidae sp. Z8VKAUB7J3 (assembly GCA_010016025.2). Classification (NCBI taxonomy): domain Eukaryota; kingdom Metazoa; phylum Cnidaria; class Cubozoa; order Carybdeida; family Alatinidae; species Alatinidae sp. Z8VKAUB7J3. The sequence goes on along the minus strand of JAAAKM020073195.1, from coordinate 173,222,095 downwards.
GGGTACGGTGGAGATATTAAATGATGAACTTCCCCCGGAGACCAAAAAAAGAGAATTCTTTCAAATTCTCATTCAGGAAACCGAGCGCATGAGCACCGTGGTTGAGAATTACCTGAACTTCGCCCGCAAGCAAAAAGGCCCCGATTTCCAATACGTTAGCCGATTGGATTAAACTTAAAAGACACGCAGACAAGCGCAAGGAAATATAAATGGAGACAAAGCATATGGAAGTTTGGTTGTATCCAAACAAAACAGCATAAACTGGGCCCACAAGTTTTGGGTTATGCGATTGGCCTAAACTTAAAGGGAATAGGGGAAGATAGACCTCAATTAAGAGAAAATATTTTGAAGTAAGCCCGTACCCATATATGGCACCTAAAACGGGGCCAACAAGTTTTATGTTATGATTGGCTTAAAACTAAAAGGAATGTAGATAGAGGGAAGGAAACATCAATGAAGACAAAACATTTTAAAGTTAGCTCGTATCCATTTACGGCATCTTAAACTTCGCCAACAAGTTTTGTGTTATCCGATTGGCCTTAATCTAGACGGAGGCTAGCTAACACCAATGAAGATAAAAACTTTTGCAAAAATTCGTTGTATTGATTTGTGACATCCGGTTTCGGATTTTCAATTAATTTGAATTAGATTCAATTTTCCACGACAAAATATACCAAAATATACCAAAGAAATTGAACAAAAATAACAATCAAATTTTGTTCAAAATTTAAGTTGTAATCATGCGTTTTAGTTCTTAAGCAGAAAAACTGAAAAAAGAGGCTTCGCAAATACTTTTAAACACTACAACTATTCTAGTTAAAAACGAACAGAAAGTAAATTAAAAAACGTCTCTTGAAAAAAAGTTTTACAAAAGAGGTAAAAAGCTCAAAGAGGCTAAAAAGAGACAAAAGAGGTTAAAATCAAAAACACGCAGAAATACAGTCATACAGTCACTTTGAGTTTGACTTGATATCAATTTCGATGTTATTTCGTTAACCTCTCTTGAAAAAAAGTTTTGGAAAAGAGGTAAAAAGCCCAAAGAGGTTAAAACCAAAGAGGCTAAAAAGAGACAAAAGAGGTTAAAACCAATCTCTATACCTTTTTAAACCCGGAATTTTTTGCCGTGGGTGACGCGAGCTTTGATTGGGTCGGGCAGCTCCCAGCGGTTCCAGCTGCGTCCTAGACGCGCACCAACCTCCCTCCCTGGACGGGTCGCGGTGGCTAACCGAGGTCACCGGCGGGTTGTGTAAAGCCACTTGCTTGCGCCAGCGCCGCGCTATTCATGGTGATGTTCGCCAGCCCTAGGTCGGCGCGAATTCTGCGCGCAACGAGAGCAGTTCCCGCGGTCATGCTGGGTTGAAAAAGGCTTGGGGAGAGTGGCCTCAACTAGTCGGGCTGGATGGTCGTGTTCTTCGCCCTGCCGAGGAGAATTACACTGTATAACCATACAGCCCAACTAGTGAGGCGGGTGATATTAGCGGCAAAGTTAGGTCATTAAAAGCCGTGAAATGTAGTCAGTTTTTAAGCTTTCTCGGAAAACTTAAAACGGATCAATCGGTTAGCGATGTGAGCACGAATTTCCGCCGTAGCGAATCCATTTTCCTTCCACTTTTGGGCCTCGTTTGAACCGCTGCTCAGGTTACAAGAAGCCTACAACTCCTCGCATTTCACTGATTGTCTGCCGTAGGTCTACCCGGTCACACTGCATACACGGGTATTAGCCTGTAAGCATCGAATAAAGGGTCTGATCTAGGGTCGGCTCGCTATAACGACATTGGGGAAAATCGATGGGGGATAGAGCGGCACCCTCAAAGGGCCGGGATAAACCGTTGGCAATGACAGGTTACGATCGAATGTACGATGAAACTCAAGACAACAACGCGCGCCTTATAGCTTATTCGAGTCCGGTTATGTTTTGGGGAGGGGTCGGCATGATCGCGGTCGGCAACGTGGCGCTCGTCGAAGCAGCCCTAACGTTGCACAGGCGAGATCACCTGGGGCGACTAACGCTCAATCTATGACTTTAATCGGCAGTGAATTTTGTTTTATTAAAAAAGTTTTCCAAACTAATTTCTAAAATAGGGTCAGAAACTGAGATTTGAGCTCGAATACTAAACTATGAGATAGTACACATTAGGCGGGATTTTCACCGCTTCTCAATTTCTAGGAACTAAATCAAAATATCTTTGAACTCTGGAAAATGATTACCTTGTCTAGGCTGTTTGTGAAGGGTGTCATACATACGACGATACCATTGATGCTTGCTTTCGTCTTCAACGTTCTAAAAAATCAAAAAAATATGTAATGAAATGTTTTGTGTCTATTTTGGGTTGATGGACATGTAATATAGAACATTGTGACTTAATTGATAGTGACGAACTAACAAGATATGTTATTCGAAAAAGTGAAATGAGAATGACATAAAAAAGTTGTTTATAAATGTTAAAATGAAGCATCAGTTTTGGGACACTCGACACTCATAATAAAGTGGAGAGGCACAGTCCACAACAGTTTTTAAACAAAACTAACCTATAGCTTCATTCTACTCTCTTGAGACATTAATACAGGTACATAACAGCAATTTTCATGGCTTGCACCTGCACTATTTAGGTTCAGACTTAAATGACAAATATTAACCATTCAGTTCTTCTTTCTTACAAAATTGAAACTTACAATTATTTTCACTAAAGACAGATCTATAGTATTCACACCTGCTTTAGATTTTACCATACAAGCCGCGTATTTGGTTTTTATGACATTTAATATTAATGCGTTAGGACGCTTGAGACCTACAATATACGGTATGCTCATGATGCTCGTGAAAAGATAAAAGCGAAAAGGCACTAAATACTATCGTTTTTCACGCCGTATCTTGCACTGTTTGAAAATGTTTCGCCCATCTTTGTTTCGGTTAGCGCATTATCAAAATGTTTCACCCATCTTTGTTTCGGTTAGCGCATTATCAAAATGTTTCACATCAGAAAAGAAATAAAGTACGTAGAAACTTAATTCAAGAGATTTAAGAATGAAGCTCTTAACAGAGTCGAGTGAACTAGGAGAGTGAGCAAATATAGTATTTCATGAAATAAAAAAAAATTGCATTGCAAATCTTTTGGTCAAGGGGAAAACCAGCATAAGAGTATATCTCTTTCCTTGCAGATACACTTATGCCTGTGATGTACTCGGGTTTTAAAAAATAAATACTTTTGTCGTAATATTGGAGCTTGGATACTTTCATCTACTAAGCAATCGTATATTCCTTATTTCCAGATCTCTAAAATAGAGAAACGTGGAAAAGACGTTTATTTTTCTTGACATATAATTATCCACGAAAAACGTGACATTGCTGATGCTTCTCTAAATAGGTCGTGTCCTGTTTCATTGCTTCTAGTTTGCTTCCTTTTCTATAAACAAAAGACATTTGTTTGTTTTTCCTCCTACTTGTAGTTTTAATTCACGGAAGGAAAAATAAGGACGAAAAAATTAAGAGGAAATATTTGACAAACTACTTTACAAAGCTAAAATTATATACACAATAATGTTTCACCTAATTTCCCAGCGGCATTTCAGAGCAGCCTTAAATGATGATTTTGATGAAAGGGTTAAATATAAAGACTGGATATTTGAACCCGACTGTTTTAAAACTGATACTAAGGTTTCTAGGTAAAAAGGTAAAGAATACGGAATTGGAATTTACAGTCCCTACCAGTGGTGCTCATCTCCGTTTCCTGACCATTCGGCCAGGAAGTGCAACGGGGGGTTAGGGGGTCAGCCATCCTGTGCTTTTGCACACCCTTCCTGTTACCCCTCCCCATATTTCTCCTACCCATTTAGAGCTTGGTCGACTCTGGTTGAAATTATAGTGTCATGCTTGACTTACTTGACTTAAGTCCCGTCCGGCCTTTGTGGCTGTAGCTTGCCTGCCACCGGATCTGCGTAGAAAAACCGCTAACCAACGAAAGGGCAACAGGGTCACCATACAACCCGCAACCATAAGCCACAGGCAGGCTTCAAAAAACCGCAACTGATCCATCGTCTTGAGCTTTAAGAACTTCCTCAAGGCCCGCATGACTGCCTCATCACCTTCGAGAATGCTTACTCACTTATGGCATCATAGCGTTCAATGATTTTTTGGCAAACCTGTTTCAAGTGCTCGAACCCGCTGGGATACCGAACCCGGAATACTGAGATTTTCTCAAGGACCTGGGCAAAATTCGCCATGCGGCTGGCTTGGATGCCCAGTGCCTCACCAATCCCGGGACCGTAACTGAGCTTGACCAATTCGATGAGCGACTCAGCCGGTGCCAAGTTCTGGATTGTGATGTTTGCAGATGAATCGGCAACGCGCTCAAGCACAAAGAGACATCGAAGCGGCAGCGTGCTTTGAGCAATACCAGCACCAAGTGCATCAAAGGAGATTTTCCGTTTCTCAAAAAGGGGATGGACCTTGGGCGATTGATCAAATTCGGATAAAAAGTATTGGCCAGAATCTGGCCATAGCCGACTTTGGGGAACGCCGGGATAAACGAGCAGGTCTTTCAGGTCTGTTAGCGGTAATAAATCGTCGGTCACCAAGGAGAGTCCACATTGCTGTAAACCAATCGCGGTCGTGGACTTGCCCATGCCCGATGGTCCCAACAGACCGAATACGCCTTGGCCTCGCTTCAGACTCGACCCATGAAGAACCGGCATCCCCATGAGTTCCATCCACAAACCCAGCACGCGACCAATAAGGAAATGGGTCGGAGGGTGGCTTCCCTCGGGAAATACCTCAACACCTTGGCGGTTCACTGAGAAAACGGCCGTACCAGGCATGCGCAGGTAGCAGCAACTTCCCTTTTTAAACAGAGAGACGAGAAGCCTTGGGTGAATTCATTTTGTCCTTTGGATTTGTTAACATCAAGTTTATCAAGGCTAGTTAAGACCAGTTCTTCAGTAACTGACAATTCAGGTACTGGATTAGGTATTAGATCTGATGGTGTTGCAGGGATAGTTGGACAAGATTTAATGGTGAAAGCAGAGGCAAACTGGGTATTCAACACGTCAGCCTTGTCTAATGGTGATGAGTGGATTATGCTGTTATGTTTGAGTTCAGGAATAGTGTGATGGTTAGGATTTTTAGCAGAAACATGTTTCCAAAAGGATTTGGAGTTTGCCTTGATATCTGTGGCAAGCTTCTCCTCATGTTCAGATTACAGTTTCCTAATTATGTTGGAGCCAAAGTTTCGAGCCTTCACATAACTCTGCCAATTTTGCTGCTTTATTCTTTTTGTACCTTTTTCTAAGCTTTTGTGTTGATTATTTTCCTTATATCCTTTATGAACATTGGAAGTTGTTTTCAGCATTTTTTGGTAAATGACACAGGAGGCCTTCCTTAACATTTGTCCATAGTGTGTCGATATCGGAAATGATTAGTTCTGTCAATTTACTGAGGCTAGTTCCTTCTGTATTGCTTGATAGAACTATTCAGAACTTGATAGACAGGATGACTGAGTGGTCACTCTTGCCAACTAGAGTAAGAAATTCATTTCTGATGAGGGAATATGGATTGCTCAAAATTACAAGATCCAATAAGGGAAGATTCTGGTTGCCATGATACCTTGTTGGCTTGTCAACCAGGGGGTTATCAGATAGACGAGGTATAAATGGTGAATCTCCATCACCAGATGCTGTATGACAACGACCTTCAATCCACTCAATGGGAAGTTGAAATCACCAATAATTATCAAATCAGATACAACCATTGGTGATACTTGAGATGCCATTTCATCAATGATTGTTTTGGGAGATATTTATACAAATCATATAAGACAAACCAGCTCCATAGCTCTGTCGATCTCACAGAGTGAGCCAAAAGGGAAAGGGCTAAATAGTATCGACTAAAAAGCCCGTCTGCTGAATAAGAAGAAAAAAAAATTCTAAGTGGTCCAAAGGCAGAAGATCCATATATAAATGACGAGACATCGCTGGTGTTACCCGTGCTAGTTGCTATTGGTTGCGCGGTCCCAATAACTTTATGCTTATGGAAACTAGGTTAAACCTTATAATTTTAGTGGGACGCTTTTAGACTGCTCCTTGTTTTTTAATTTTGTTTTATCAGAGGTATATAAATGACGAGACATCGCTGGTGTTGCCCGTGCTAGTTGCTATTGGTTGCGCGGTCCCAATAACTTTATGCTTATAAAAACTAGGTTAAACCTTATAACTTTAGTGGGACGCTTTTAGACTGTTCCCTGTTTTTTAATTTTGTTTTATCGGAGACATAGATTAACTATTAAATCGGGATTTCACCTCTTAAAATATTGATGGAAAATATTAATCTTACTATGTTTTGAACGCGTAGAAAAAGTTCAAAATAAAAAACGTGAATTCGACGCTGAAATTTTGTCACAGTAGACTTCAAAGAAGGTAGCGCACACTTGGATCCAAATTCAATGGCAGTACCTTGAATTACTATCTCTGTTTCTGACAAAATGACATTGAAAAACTCAAGATAATTTAGATTCTCCTGGGTAGAATTGTGGATCTTTTTTCTACTATCTTAATCCTAGTGAACTTGAGGTCTATCTCAAAGTACTTCTAAGAACTGATGTCAATGTTTAAGTCATGGGTCACAAAGAAAAGACGCACAAATAGCACATAGCTTTCTGTCTGATATTCTGAGGTATTTAGTTCCATTTGAGTGGCTATTAAGGTCACTTGAGGTTCAATATTGAGATCTCACTCTTTTACTTGAATATGATAAATAACAGTGCAAGGATTGACTATTTAAAATCAAAGTTCATTGTCCGATATTTTCGTCAAGAAAAATAAATTATTCAGGGGAAACGTTTACAAGAAAAGCCCTAATTTCATTCAAATGCCTAAAAAAGAAGACTAAGTCAATGAAGCGAAATAAGTAAGATTTCATCAGCAAAATCTACAGTTATTAAACTCCTCACCTGAGATAATATACAAACGAGATACCTCCTCATTTGCATGAAGAGGACGAGTTAGATGTATTGGAGGTGATGGTGCTTGTTCGGGATTGGTTCCCATGCAAATTGGTGAGTGATGAATGACGTTGGGCTGGCAGCCCTCCTCTCGAAACTCCTATTGCTGCAAATGGAACCAGAAATTCAGCATCGTAAACATAATCTCAAATCCCTCTTTGACCCTGGACCTCCCAAGGAACCTCTAAACCACCCAAGGAGCCTCTAAGGACCGCCCTCTAAACGTCGTTGACTAAGACGGCATTAATGTGCCACCTAGAACTTCCTGATGCTGAATCATCCCGGTTCTAAGTTTCTTCTAGTCAAAGAACTATAGAAGTGATTAGAGCTGGAGTGACTGAAACATATCTCCTTGGTAATAATAAAGATATTATTGGTGAAAGGAACACATAGCTCTGTTTCGGTGGCAGTCAGAGAAGATAGGTGTTGCCTAGCACTGAATATCACCGCCCGAAAGGCCCTTCTGTCGGTCTTACCATTAACAGCCAGGCTCATCGAACCCAGTTCGAAAAAACATGAAAAAATAATCGTCATCTGTTAGGGCCCTACAAATTTAGCCGAGGAAGAAGATAAGGTCATGTTCTTTACCCTATTAAGTACTGAGCTGTCCTCAGTACCTCCTCATGACCACCTTGTCCTAGTAGGAAACATAAAGGCTAGAATTTCCATGAGTCCGGCCAGTACTGTGTATTTTTGCCCAAGAAAGTATGTGTGTTGTTTGTAGTTTTTATTGTTTCCCCCAGGGATTTTCTTATCGATTCAAGAATCCCAGAAGATCGAGAGAGGGCTCATTAGAATAAAAGTTATAAGTTTAAGTGCCCTTTTAAGTGACGAAAGAAAATGGAGGGCAACTAACCCCCTTCCGATACATCTTTTTCCCAATGAAATTTTGAGGTAGCCATTTGTTTCATCGTAATTAAAAGGTCCAGTAAACATGCCTCTGGGGATGACATGACCCCCCACAGCCCCTAGTAAAGGGGCTGAAGGTTTTGAAGTTTTTCCTTTGTTTACAGATGGTATTTGGTATTGGGAAAAATACGGACACATTTTACAGGGGAGGGATTTCATGGGGGAGAATTTCCAGAGGGGAGGAAATTTTCTGGAAGGAATATCCCTGAATTCATGTACGGTTTTCTATTTCTTTGTCTTTCTCTCTCTTTTGATGCACTATTTTGTATTTGGAGAGAATGCTATGGGAGAATTGTCTGGGGAAATTTCAGCAGGGATCAAATTGGCTGGCTAGATTTTTCCGCCAAAAAAGATGGGTAATGTCTATAAGGGTGCTGCAGGGCACTGGCGTAACTTGCTATAGGGCAGGGGGCTACAGTCCCTCCTAAACCTCCCCACAGACCCCAGTTTGCTCTTTCCTCCCTTCCGACGTAATTCAATTTCTTCCAAAAACCTTGTCAAAACTAAGATAAACCTGGATAATTCAAGCATTAACAGAAACAGAAGAATTATTTACCTTATTGTTATAAAGTACCTTATAGTGTATTTATAGTACCTTTATGGTATCAAATGGCTTATTTTTTAGTTTTTACCTTCATTTTTACTTGATTTGGGAAAATTGGCTCCAACTTTGCCCCCCCCCAGGATTTTGACGAAATTACGCCACATCCCCCCTTTTTTAACCAATAATTTGCGCATCATCTTAGAACAGGTAACTCAGCAAAAGCAAAGCCTCCCTTTCTCTCTGTCTCCCTCTCTCTATCGTTCTCTCTCACACTCTCACTCTCTCTTTCTTGCTTTCTTTTTTTTTTTAGTTTAAATAAGTTTTCTTTCACACCCTACTGTATTCCCCAGGATTGGAGGTTTATGATAGGCTACGTTTTAATATTGTGGTTAGTTCTTTGTTTAGTAATCAATTCAATAAAAAGGAAATTTATTAGAAATAAGTATCAATACCCAAAATGAGAGAAAAAAATACTGCTTATTGAATCCTAAAAAAATTTAGGATCACGTTTTAAACATTATACTCACACCCTTCATAATCAAATGCAAAAGGAGTAGAAAATTCTGGACCTTTTCCTGGACAGAGGGATGATATAATCAAAACCTGTAATGTATCTTCCAGGTTACTTTTCTCCGTTTTCTTCTGTTCTTTTTGTTAATAATTGGTTTGGCAACAAAGGCTAGATAAAAATTTCTATTTCAGATAACTTATTGCATATAAAGGAGCAATGTTACAGTGATACTGATGCTGCTATAACAAATTTGACAACAAAAGATGCCTATGGCCTCTATTCAATTCTGTGGTATGATTAAATTTTTATTCTGCGCGCTGTTATGGGATACTATTGGTCATTTCCTATGTTTGTTTATGCTTGCTTTGTAGAGATTCATAAAGTATTTGATTAAACCATTTGAAATGGCTTAATATTTTGAAAGATCATGGTATTCTGCCACCTTGTTTAAATTTCTTTTTGGTTTACATGACAGCAATGTCTTATCCGTTGGGGTTTGAATTGAGTCCAACTTTTTCGGTAGGAAACCGCGTTCACCTAAATAGTGCAATTTTTGCTTATCTTTTTTTGCGGTGACCTCAATGGGCGCCTTACTGCTGAGGGGGAACTAAACATGAGCGTTCAGAACAAAAATAAATTATATATTCGTGATCTACGTACCAGATTTACCTATTACCGACTTTATATTTGTGCAAATTAAGTAGTTTTTAAGAAGTCGTCATTTTAGAAGGAAAGACGGAATATGGTCAATTTTTCCTCGATCGATTTTGGCCAATTTTGTATATATTATACGGAATTTTTTTTCGGTTTGAATTATATCAAAATAAAAACTGTTGCAATTTATTTGAAGTAACCCCTAAAATTAACTTAGATTGACTGTACTAATATTCGACAGGAAAAGGGCAAGCAAGGAGGCGTTTCCATAGGATCCAACGGCTCTTTGAGACAAAGAACGACACAAACTCTAAATTGTTCCGTTCGATTCCAAAAATCAAATTTAAGCGCTAACACAATATTTCCGCTCGTCTTATTTTTCTCGGGAAACCTTTGTATAAGGGACGAGTTCGATAGAAAAGCCCTTTGAAAACTAATTTCTGGGGGAGATAAAATAAATTCAGTTTCGAAACACAATTCAAAAATCTAATCAAAGAGGAAATGTTACCAGAAAGTCATTGAGACCCATATACTAGCCTAGCGCTGCTAAGATAAGCTTGAACAATTTACAAAGCCATAGTATAATTTGATAGCAACTCATTGCCTGCTAATTTATTTATTTATTTTTTTAATAAAAGGGCGGGGGACTTATTAAGACAGAGGGTACTGAAAAAAGAAGATTTCAAAATCTCTGGTTAAGACATTTTTTCCGAAAGTTGACACGGGATACTAGGGGCAACAATTGCAAGAATGAGAGGAGGGAAGGCCCCTCTGAATTTTCAGAATTACCATTTTTTGGCTTTTTATAGGTTTGAAAAATATCCTTTTTTGTATCTTAATAAATTTTTTTTATTCCTTGCCCACAAATGCATTTTCATAAATTAGGTACCTCAAATTAAAAAAAGCGTGCACCGCATTTTCCCCAAGATATACCTATTCTGAGCGTAAGACCGAGCCAATGTAATTTCTTGCAAATGATTTTTGTGCTTTAGTTTCTTCCATGTATGTGTAGAACTTCATTTTTTGGTAACATAAATGAAATTAGAATTTAGGTAACTAATAGTGACTCTTATAACAATATGACTATAATGCACCCACACTCAGTTCAGGATTGTCGCATCGCAATCCTTAGTTCCGTGAACTATAGTAAAAGCTATTAGATTTCCAAACTTAAACCGCGTTTATCTTGAAACTTTGCAAAATGTAGATACGACATTCATGCTCTCAGGCGACGAAGAGAATCCTGGCTTCTCGAAATTTGTCACTTGTAACCTTTAGATAAGGCAAGGTTGACGTCATCTTTTAATGGATTTTGAGATATTCAATGAAAATAGTATATCAGCCGTTTTTTTCAATTGCTGCCTCATAGGCGATCATTCTTTCCTAGCATCCAAAGGTTAATTTTGTACGGGACTTCCTGTACGCAGGGAAACATGCATTTATGCAGATAATTACTTTGGAGGGTTAACTCCTATGAAAATTCTGGAAACGAAGCGCAAAAAGACACGATAACTTGAGATATTTTGGTTTAAAAACAATTTCTTAAGGGTCAAATCACCTTCTCTTTGAAAAACGTTCCAATCGCCCTACACATCTGACCTATGTGCACAAGCAGGTTTAGTGGGGACTGGGGGGGCACTTGCCCTGGGAGCAGAAATCTTAAGGGTCCAAAATTTCAAGTAAATTATCTAACATATATTATCATTTTCTAATTTAAAAATTTATTTTTATTGAAATAAAGTAGAGGGCACAATTGGCAGTAAGTACAAGCAGAGTCTTGCCTGAAAATTTTTGGGAGACATGGGGGGGCACTAATCAAGACTTTCTGTGCTCACCTACCCGCTGCTCAAAGCCGTTGAATTGCCCGGCCGCGCCGGGCGCTGGCTGGGCCAGCAGTTTGGCGATCGCGCCGCGCTGACCCAATACAACGCAGACTTAGAAGAACGGTGGTTACTGGTCCAAGCCCGCATCAGCAAAATTGACGCCCTGGAAGAAGAAAACCGCCGCCTGCGCAACCTGCTGGAATCGTCACCGCGACTGGGTGACAAGGTGCTGGTCGCGGAATTGCTGGATGTCGATCTCGACCCCTATTCGCACAAAGTGGTGCTCAATCGCGGCAGCAACGACGGCGTCTACCTCGGGCAGCCGGTCACGGACGCCAACGGCGTGGTAGGTCAGATTGAACTGGTGAGCGCCATCAGCGCCAATGCGGTGCTGATCAGCGACCCCAATCACGCCATCCCGGTGACCTTAAACAGGACCGGTATGCGAACCATTGCATATGGCACCGGCCAGCTGGATCGCCTGGAGCTGCGCGACGTGCCGGCCAGCGCCGACATTCAGATGGATGACCTCATTGTCAGCTCGGGGCTAGCCAGCCGCTTTCCGGTCGGCTTTCCCGTTGGCGTGGTGACCGACATCGTGAACGAGCCCGGAGCGCCGTTTCGCACCGTCACGTTGAGCCCCCTTGCTCAGCTCGATCGCGCCAGGCAAGTGCTCCTGGTGTGGCCAGGCGACCTTGGCCCGCCCGCGCCAACCGCCCTGGCCAGGGGAGAAACGCCATGAACCGCCGGCGCCAAACACCCACTCTCGTGCTGGTGAGCTTCATCACGGCGCTGGCACTCACGGTGATGCCACTGCCCGAATCGCTGACCTGGTTTCGCCCCTATTGGGTAGCGATGGTGCTGATCTACTGGACCGTTGAGCAGCCAGGTGCGGTTGGCATGGGCACGGCTTTTGTGCTCGGTCTGCTGTTGGATCTTCTAGGTCCGGGTACAATAGATCTATTCTCTGATAAGGAGGCACCCGTGAATATTACGAAATTACTTCATACTCGTATGCGCGTGACGAATATGGAACAGACTATCGCGTTTTATCGAGATATTTTAGGGCTTCACGTCATTGAGCAAAAAGTTTCCCCACGAGGATCTCACCTGGCATTTCTAGCTACGCCCAATAGTGAGGAATTGATTGAATTGTGCAAGTTAGTAAAAAATAAAACAATGCAACATTTTTCACATCAAAACTTTAAGATAGTTATGCAACAGATGGTTGAATTGAACAGTTGCAGCTAAAAATACACCATCACATCCTGAACCCGACATAAAAACACATCATTATAACTACCCAGTCACGGCTTTATAAAAAGAATGATGTGGTTTTCAGTATAATCGTCTAAAACACAATTAACCTCAACTATTTAAAAGGATCTCAACTAGTGATTGGTTTGTTATGTAAACTAAATGGCTCATTAAAAGTTGTTGTCTTTAAGCATCTAACTTAATTTATTTTCTATCAGATTATATGCATTGCTCATAAGGTGTTGAAGATTGTCATTTTCCTTTTCCTATAACGAGAGATTCCAGCCAGTGTGGGGGAACTGACTTGAAAGCATTCCGTAAACTGTGATAGGAGAGAAAATGCTAATTTGTTCATCATTTAGCTTGAATTATTTTAGTTAAAACCAATCATTATTTTTGCTGACAAAATCTAAATTTAATTCAATTGATTAGATTTAACTGTGCTATTTAATTTACGAATTAGTTTAACTGACATATCTACTGTTTAATTTACTATGTGGTTCAATTATTTAATAGATGGTGCTGTCTGCCTGGAAAGAAAGCAATATACACAAAGAAAGCACACAGATTTCAAAAAGATAATATTGCGTCGACTGTGGGAAATATAGTTTGAGTTTCCCTTTCCAATTTAAATCCATAACTTAAAGTACCTTCAAACTTCGTACTACAGCTTAACACTCAATACAGAAATAATAAACATGCAATACTGCGTCCTATAACAGCGTGGCAATTATGTGTATAACGCAAACGATCTATTTCTATATGTAGAAGAAAGTGAGGAAATTAGGAAAGACGCCTGAAGTTTTCCCCTAATGTGCAAATATATAGCCCAATTATGTATTTTCCATCTTTTTTGTCTCTTCTCTTTGTCTTGTCTCATGCCAAGCTGAAAGAAAATAACGAAAGAACCCTGTTATATGTTTCAATGGATGAAGAACTTGTGCAGTAGGGCGTATATCATACACGTGTCGATGAAGTCTACAGTGTCTTTCCATTATAAGAATTTACTTAACTCCCATCCGGCCGAGTTGGCCAATTCGGGGCTTCTCATCTAGTGGTATCAATACAATTTCGGCATGCCTCCCTGTTTGCTCCTGTTCTCAACAGCACTGGAGTGGGGTGGAAGGAAAAGCGATTGGAAGGTCGTCCCTTGGGCGAGAGGCATTTATTCTCCCTTCAAATGCTATTTTGAGCAGTTTGGATGGGGACATGCGCTGAACATGTCTTAACCATCGAAGCTGGGAGCTTGATAGTCTACATGATGGTTTGAGGGCAATGCAAGGAGGACAGTAATTTTTCGTTTGATACTCGGTCAAGGTAAGAGATGCCACAGAATTTCATAACGATTTAGTTTCAAATGCCGCCAGTCGGTTCTTGTCATCAACTATTAGAGTCGAGGAATTAATATTCATTTTTTATAGAAATGAGAGACTTTCTTGAGAAAGCAGTGAGCGGAGCCCATAACTCGGTTCTATATCAACAGATGTCCAGAGAGAAGAATAAAAAAGCATCTTCCACCATCAGTGCCTGAGTTGGTGTTATTTTGAATGTAAACTCGAGCTAAAAAGAATTGTGGTTTTTCTAACAATCCCTGGTCAACCTACATTTATATTGGGAAACCGACTGGCGATTTAAGGGAAAATTTGATGTGCAGGCAATGGGCCCAGTATGGTGATCATAAGACCTTCCTGCATACAGAAACGCGGTCTCAACCTGACTCAACCTTGCCTGCGCTCTAAATTTATCTCTTCTGAGCATTACATTTGTCCGCCATTGCATAATATTGAGCTGGAAGATGTAAGAAGGATAAATCAAACATTGGACGAGGAACAACAAGCAAAAAAGAATCTTTCTGGGCTAGATAAACTAACTTTGGGGTGACCTTACTTACAAACTAACCTTAGCCCTATTGTACAATACCATGGTACATGTTAATAAGATTTTAAAAAGGCCATTGTTAATGGCCTTTAAGGTTGAATGACAGATATCAACGGGTATGAGAGCCATGCTATCTTATTCTGCTATTTTCAGGATGCAAATACAAAACCGCTCACAAAGCAAGGCAATCAATTGCCTTGAATGGTGAGGAATGATAAAAATATTATAAATTAAAAAATATAACAAATAAAAATAAAAATTACGCCAACCATTCTTAAAATGCCTCTTTTGGACTTGGAAATGCAAGAATTTCAAGATGTAGAGAAATAAATTAAAAACTAATTTATTTAAAAAAATAAATGAGCCAGAACTGCCAAGAATAAAAAAAAAAAATTGAGTCAAATGAGTCTGAAAGGGCCAAAATAAGTTATTTCTTCAATTTTAAAAAGAGAAAGAAGAAAGCTTTTTTTACATGTCTGTTACATTGCTTTACTGACTATATTAAGCAGTCAATAAAGCAGAACCGAAGTTCCAGTTATTTTGTAGGCTGGATCCAACCACCAAAAAGCTGCGTTTATCGCCAATACATGCGACAGAAAAAGTCTTTCACTTTAAAAAGGTGGGTCGTGTGTTTTGATTCAGTTCAACATCCTCACTAACTTTCCCCGAAAGCCTCACTTTTATACCCTTAGGCTCAGTAGTAGTAGCCGTAACAGTAATAGTAATATTAAAGTAGTTGCACTAGCCACTGAGTGCCTTTCGGCTATTTCAATACCACTCTCAACATGCCTGAAAGTTTTGATTTTAGACTCTAAACGGTTCCTCTTAGATCGCTCCAATTTTTTTTTGGTAACCTGAATACACATAGTGTGGTTTGATTTTATTAAAACTTCCCTATATATTTCCTGAAATTCTAAATTTACTAAAACTGGTTTGTATAGTATCAGTAGTAGTATTATTTGTAGTAGTGGCACGCACACAGTATATTTTGATTAGCTCTAAACCCGCTTAAAAATACCCTGAAAGTTTCAACTTAATTCTCCAAATCGTTCCAGGATCTTGCTCGTCCCCCCTTTTGACAATGTGTATGTTCATAGTACCCTTTGACTTGGTTCAACAGCCCCTAAACATTCCTGAAAAGCTTCACCTTAATACCCTTAACTTCAGTTGAAAAAATTGTTGTAGTAGTAGTGGTAGCATTTATAGCACATTCAACCTTTTTTTTTTCAACATCCCTCTAAATAGATGTTGAAAATTTCTCCTTAATACCCTTAACCGATCCTGAGATATTGTTGATGCGTACTTTTAACAACCTGCATGCGTATAGTGCGTGTTCATTTAGTTCAGCGTCCTCTCACCATTTCTTGAAATTTCCATCGTAATACCCTTAGCCTTAGTAATAGTAGTAGTAAGGTGTAGCAATCGTAGTAGCAGTAACAGTAGTAGTTCTAGTTGAAATAGTAGTACTACTACGCAAACATTGCCTGTTTATTAATTCAAAATCTCCTTCAGCAAACCCTTTAAGTTTCAACTTGATTTTCCAAATTGTTCCAGGGGTAGGAGGAGTGACAGTAACCCTACCTCTTGGAAAGGTCTTCGACAAAGCTGACAACCTTAGTTCTCAAAAAAAGAATAGAAAAAACCTTTCCTCAACCTAACTTGGAAAATGAATAACCAGTCGCAGTATATAGAAAAGAAATTCGCTTTTAATTGTCAACTTGTGAATTCAGGCAACAAAAATCTAAACATGAACTCAAGAGGAACTTAACGTGAAGTGAACTCTAAACGCCCAAATGAAAACTGGGTAAACTTGCCTCTTTCTGTGGAACAATTAAAAGGATTAATTATCAATTCAATTTGCCAGCATCCGAAGAACAAATTCAATGAGAAAAGATTAAGTCGTCATTTGCAAAATCAACACACTTAAAGTGCGGCTGAAAGCAAATTTATATAAAGGGAAAAAGGGACATTATAAATAGTAGTGGGAAAAAAATTCGCATAAAGGGGAAAAGAGGACATTTGTTTGGAAATAAAATGTATGATATCCTATACTATCAACAAAAGTCACTCGATTTAGATGTATCTAAAATCCGTAAAAAAAACCAATATCCAAAGGCACATTCGCACATGGTGGTACGTCTCGTCCTGGAGTCACTTGTTCAGTCAGTTGTTCTGCATGGCTTTACCAATTTCTCTGTCAATTCAATTGTTTGCTTATTATAGGGGAATTAAAACGTGCAGAAATCGAGTAAAAAAAAAAGTTCTTTCACGTGGAAGTAAAGTGCGACGCAAATGGGGAAAATGTACAAAAGTTATCCTAAACACATGAGAGACTGGAGCCTCATCAGCCCTCTGTTTGAAAGAGATTAAATAAAAAATAACAAAAAAATAACTGGAAGTATGAGGTCATGGTGACAAGCATGAGAGGGCTAATCACATTCTTTACCATGAGCAATCATAAAATAGTCTAATATCTTCATTTTTTCAACATACGTAGCTATTACCCCTTAAAATTATAAATGTAAGGTCAATATTGTATTATGTAAGTCGAAATCAAACACTATTTTTAAATATATGTGTAATGTGTTTTGATTTTGACCAAAGCTGGTATTCAAGGGTTTTTAAGGTTGCTGCATATGATCACCAGGCTAATATTGAAACACACAGGTCCACTGCAGGCCCTCTTACCCCAACAACTCTCACTACAGTAACTACTAAAACGTTTCTAGCACTAGTAAAAACCAACTGCTATAATTAATCAAGCTTATTAGCCAGAGTTATGCAAAGACTAAATCAATTGAAAAAGAAACAGAAAAAAAGTTAAAAAACAAGGTTTTCTATTGAAAGTAAAGAGAAAATTTAAATTTAAGCAAACATAAATTGGCTTATAAGAGTGGTGTCAATAAGATGAGAGGGTGGGAGTTATACCCCACTCCCCTGGATATAGAAAAACATCTTTTCAGAATATTTCTGATTAATAAATGCTTTTTTTGTTCTTTTCTTGACAAATTGAAAAGGAAAATTTGACTCTACCATAAACTTTGAAGAATACACTTTGATCTTCAACCCCAGATTTTCGACAATTGACACCACTGGCTTAAGAAAGATATCAATGTATGGAAAATATGTATGTATACAATACAATGTATGTATGGAAAATACCATGTGTGAAGAATTTAAAATGAATGGAATTGAAATTAATAAGGAAGACTTAGAAACAAACAAAATTACCCCAAATAAGTGTATGGTTGCCCCCTCTACCCATTAGCTGGTGTTATTTTGCTGTACCAAACATAAAACAATATTTTTTTTAGCCTTTTCCCATCATAACATTAAAACAGCAAATACTGCTCAAGTTTACATGAATGTTTTTCTTAACATCTATATATTTGTAAAATTCAAGTTAGTTTCATTAGTCCAGCACGCAATACATTTTAACCAATGATGAATCATTGGCCAGCTCAGTAACACAAACCGCCAAGCGGATTAGGTCGGCACTTACTTTTCTGGGTACATCTAACTTGCATCGTTGACACCAAGCATGGAGCCGATTCTCAATGGGATCGGGTTCGCTATTTTTGCTGGATTTTTGATATTGGGAAACACTCTCTTCAATCTCTAACAACACCTTTAAATCCAATTGATAGGTGGACAGAAGTACGCGATCAGGAACCCTTCCTTTGGGCGGCTTCAACAGGGCCGAAAAATCCGGCTTTTGGTCTCTGAATAACTTCATGATTGCCCCATACCTTTGGCAAAGACGCGAATGCGTTTGAGTAAGCGACGACTGTTCGGGGAAAAAGGCAAGCGACCATGAAGCGTTTTATGGTTGTGGATCACCAAACAATCACCGGGCGCCAGCGCAATCACGACGCGTTGCGGGTGGTGATCAATGAAGTCCTGAAAGCGCTTGACGAGTTCGTTGCTTTGGATTCGCTCATTTGGCGGGAGTCTGGCCAGATTTTTTCCAATTTCGACTTGGTTAAATCGGAGCGATATTCCTGCCGTACCGCTGGAGAGAATAGGCGCATTGCCAAACCCAAATGGGAAAACCGCTTTCCTGAGACACACCTCAAAATCCAGGTCAAGAGAAGCGAGGATGTGATGAAGCTGAAGGAGGACCGTTTGGCCGCCCTCAGCATCTGCACGAATACAGTGCAGGAGCAGGAAATGCGGTGGGCGGAGGCTGGAAGAACAATCAGTATGGCAGGGGAAAACATCGGACAAAGCTGAAAGCCTGGCATGGCCGCTCCATGTTTTTTCACGTTGCCGATTCACCTCCACCCGCTGGACGTATACGGGCGTCTTCGTTCCGCTGTGTTCCACCATACTGTCAATTGCAGGCTCACCTAACCTAAACGCAAGGGACCACAATGATCCATGGTGGGAGGAACGTAGTGCTGTGTTGTTTTTCAGAATGGGGAGGAACTTAGCACTGTGCTGTTTTTTCAGAATGGGGAGGAACTTAGTGCTGTGCTGTTTTTTCATTTGATGAATCATTTCTTTTTAGGGTAAAGGTTCAACTTGTGCTTTTACAGAGGCAATTCTTCGCTGTCATAATTTGAAAACAGGGTTTTACTCATCACCTCATTTAATATCAGTTCGCGAAAGAATCAGAATAAATGGACAGCCCCTTTCAAAAAATAAGTTTGCCGACTATTTCTGGGAAGTTTTTGAGAAGCTTGATAACTCTAAGGTAAGTTTAATTAGATCTCTAAGGTAAGTCTCTAAGGTAAGTTAATTAGATCTCTGGTGCTGAGATCCCATGAAATATTGCAGTAGTTATAATAGCACAAGCGACAATCTCTGTCTGATGGAATTAAAAACATGTAAAGGCACATCAAAGTTTCAGCTGCTATATTTTATCAAATTGAACTGAGATCTCGAAAAATGTAGCCCATTCCCCTGCAGAGGTTCAGTTACACAGACACTGAATACCATAGCCGTAGTGGTTGACCAGGTTTAGTTTATTGGTTTCTCCCAGCCCTCTTCTAATTAGGCTGATAAAGACATTTTTGATAAGAGCTTGTCTATTTAGACTGGTCCTCAACCTTTACAGGCAAAACGAAGACACTACCTTTTATCCTCTGTCATTTTGGGTTGAGAGTTGAACCGTATCTTCTGGTAAGTGCATGAAAATCATTTGAGTACCCCTTGCAGAGGATGGGTGGTAGTTTGATTCAGAAAAGGCACAATACATAATTTAGCTCTTATTTACAATCAAAGTGTGATGAAACTCAACACCATGTTTTAAAAGATGTCCTGGCTAACAATTTACCCCTGCCTTCTATTAGTCACAGCTGTACCATCTGCTCCGGACCTCGAGTGCGTTATACAAAATATTTCTTTTTTCGCCCAAATTACCATGCGGAAAAACTACTGTCTGAAAGAGTTATTAAATATTTTTGTTTACACTTATATGTAGGAAGCTCTTGGCCACGATCATTAGAAGTTCTTTATGTGTTCTTTAAATCATTTCTTAGACCATAACGCTTTTCCGTTTACAGAATTTAAGAGAGAAAAAATGGGTATAGTTCAAATAAAGCTGTTTTATTTAAATTATACCCGTGTTTCTTCCTTAAATTCTGCCAGGTGGTTTTTGTATCAGATTCATAGCCTAAATTGTTACCCTGTCCTAAGAAAGGACTCCAATCGATAGGCCTAATCTGTTTGGTGAGTGTTGGTCCAGTTCTCACAACTTTTTATAAACTTGTGAAATCTCTTTCACACTTTCACCACCAATTTGAGCTAGCAACACTGTATTTAGAATTGCTTTTCTGCAGTTTGGTTCCATACAACAGTATGAATAAATAGTACAACAGTATAAATACCAAACGTATTTTCTAGCTCCTCTCCACTTGTGTAAAACCTATGACAAAGAGTATTTTGAAATACTGAAACCAATTTATTGTCTTTTTATTTTTTAATAAAGGCTTTAGCAGCATTTAGAAACGTTTTTATTTGATCTTACATGGTCTTATTTGTATTATACGTGATTGGGAGCGGAAAAGTTGCATCGAATAATTTTTGTTGCGTGCGAAGGGAATAAACGGAGATTCATTGGATACTCATCCGTAAAATGAGTTTTCGCAGTCATCAATTATGCATCTTCCTGTGTTTGTACTTAATAAACAGCTGAACTAATCAAGCCAGGTACGTAAAAAAAAAATCGCAAAACATACAAGCAGAATTTTCAAAAAGTTAGAAACATAAAAACAGAATCTTTAAAAGTCAGAAACACGGGAGCAAAACTTTCAACAAGTAAGGTAAAGACTTTTGAAGACACTAAATTTCAGCTGGGGTCTGGGGAGGCAGATGCTCTCATTGCCCATGGCAAATTACGCCCCTGTTCTAGTGGTTTACAATTTCTAACAAAACCTAGTAAATGTAAGTCATTCAGTAACCAGAACAGTGATAAAAAGAAAAATTTTTAAAAGGTCAGTCTTGTAGACTGACCTTGTAGGCGTTTAGAAACTACCTGCGACGACTTTTTTCGGCCTATTATTACACATTATTCTATTATTATTATTTTTACCTATTATTCATATCTATTCTTTTCTTAAACTCCATGTAGCGTCGAGTAGTTTTTCATTTATGCAACTGACAACAGGTCCGTGATAAATTAACAAAAATGCCATATTTGTATTCCAATATCTAAGTTTTCCTTTCTGCTTTTATGGAATTGGCGGCAAATACGACACTTAACGACGAGAAAAGGAGAAAATATTGATATTAAAAATGGTACATACCTTTGACAATCATAAAAATTTTGGCGTTTACCTAGAACATCTAAACCAGTTATTAATTGAGGTTTGGTTTCCAATTTGTAACCAATCTGTTAAACGTAAAACATTCAAAGACCCAATTGAAAACAGTGGTAAAAAAAGAGGTTTTTTGAAAAGCCACGTCATGTAGAAAACTGGAGAGAACTGCTGGACGTTTTCAAACTACCTGTGACAACTTTCATCGACACTTTGTGATATTCCTGGTTTTGTTGCGAAATATTGAGCGCTCTAATAGTGAACGTTTGTTGAACGTTGGACGTTCTCTAATGTTTAGCAAAATAAAGAGGGAAAGCGTAAATTTTCGGAAAAGTCCTATTTTGGTTTTACATATAGAGCATTTCTTGGTTAAATTTTACTTTTAGATGATTAGATGATTCCCTAGTGATTCTGGAAAACTGAACCCCTCTTATCCAAGGAAATACCTGAAAAATTTCTTTCATGACCAGTTCCACCACGGTTGAGCAGGCTGGGTGTAACCGTAATTATTTAAGAATAGACAGAAGACAAAACACGGGGAAAGTGACATTGTGACTAAAAGTCTTTTGAAAAGGCTTCTTGCAGTGACAACTCTTTTCTCTCTCCGCCGTTTTGCCCCAACGCACCTGTTCAGCTACGATTCGACTTACCTTTGTTAATGATCATCGTCCATGTCCTTGCCGCCCACTTTGGTGTTTATGTGGGGCCTAAGTTAAGCAATCTTATAAGTTAAATCATCAAAATCTGAATGAAATACCCTTAAAGCTTGAGTGAATGGTACACAATATTAAAGAACTAAGACTTTTATTTCATTAAGATGACAATTAAATAAGAGAGGGAAAGAATTACGCTGCCTATTTAGCTTTGCGCGGTAAGCCAGATACTGCTCCCCTTTGTGTTTATAAAAAGGAATTTATTTTGGAGCAAGGTCCAAAACTTTACAGTTGGAGTGTCATATACACGCGAATAAGGGACATTATTTGGAAAATACAGATCTTCCAGGTAAAACGTTAAAAATTTTAATGTTTTCAATGTTCTAGGGAAAACGTATAGATTGTGGAGCAGCCAAACTTGAAGCTCCCTTTCTCCTAAATGACTGCTCCCTAACTCATTGGTACTATAGCTGGTTCTAGCTCTTGAATTGAGCTTCATGACGTATAGCAATGTAATTGCACTTTCATTCATAGTAGGGACGTACGCAGGAGGAGGAGCTCAAGCTCCTCCCCCAAAATCCTAAATTTCTTGAATTTCAGGCCAATCCTTATTCAAATGGTAGAATAAATTTGTTTTGTTTATAATCCCCCCAAACTAAACAAATATTATTTTCCCTGAAAAAAATTTACGTATGAGTATGCTCTAAAGGTGAAAAATACTTTACTTCGTTTGTTAATTTGAAACCTTGAGATTATGTTCAGGGGATATGGAAATAAATCAAGACACTATATACATCCCTGTTATAAAAAAAGCCCTATCTGCAATATCCCAGGATCAGCTGAGAGTATTAAGATGAAAGTTTCAGGGAATGTTGAAGGAAGCTTTAAAATTAATCAAATAACACTTGGTGCATCCAGGTTATCAAGAGGTTGTATCTTGGATTTCTCTCGGTCGGGTAAGAGTACCATATTCGAATTTTCAGGGAGCTTGGAGAGGAACGTTGAATAAAACCCAAAGATGCTGTCAGCATCCAGGTTTTCAAAAAGATACATCTATAATGTTTCAGAAACAGCTCATAGAATTAAGTTGAAAATTTTAGGGGACGTTGAATTAAATCAAAAGACACTATGTGCACATAGATTGTCACAAGGGCAAATAAAAGTCACAAGTCACAAACCCAAAAATAGTTAAGGGTAGTTGGAAATCTCAGCAAAAGAAATCTCAGGAGGGAAAGGCTAAGGTAACAAAGATACTATTTGAATCCAGGGAGTGAAAAGGGCACATCTACAACATATCAGAAACGGCGAAGGGATTCTAAGTTGAAACTTTGAGACAATATTGCTGGGGAATGTTGCATTAAATTAAAAGACACTATGTATATCAAAGATGTCGGAAGGGCACTTCTTTACTACTTTAGGAAAGGTTAAAAGGCCCAAATAAAATTTTGCGAATAATAACATTTAGTTAACTCTGATTTGAGCTAGTCATAAGTCGTAAAATTTTGAAATTGGTTGAAAAACTCTATTAAAAATTAGGATTGGCTCAAATTAGTGGAAGCTAAATAGAAGTAGCCTACTAGCAAAATCTCATTCTGAATGGGCATTAAGTATGTTAATTTCAGAGAATAAAACTTTCAGGAATAATGAAGAGCATTTTAAAATAGTGAGGGAGCTTGAGTCAGGATACCGCCACGATGTTCATCGCCCTTCAGAGCCACTTTCTCCACTTGGCCGCCGTGCAGTCCAGCCAATCCATAGTGTTTGGCAAGACGCTCATTCACCATCACGAAGTCGGAGTCAATCACATGAGAGACGCTCAAATTCGAGTCTATCATCTCCCGGAGGAAGGCCCGGGTCTCGGCTACCATGGAATGCTTCAGAACAGCATCAAATTCTGGATAGAGCCGCCCGTCCGGCGAGGTAAAGTCGATCTCCTTCAAGCTCAACCAATCGTCGGAAAAATTCCGAATAAACGCATCGGAACGCGGATCCGAAAGCAGTCGATCCACCTGCGTCGCCAAAGTGTCCGCGTCCGCAAGGCGCCCCTGATCGGCCAACTGAAGCAGCTCATCATCCGGCTGGCTGCTCCACAAGAAATAGCTCAATCGTGAGGCTAGAGCATGGTCATCCAAGCCCCCGAGATTCTCCATGAAGAACAGGAAGCGAGGCGAGCTTAGCAACGACCGATAGCCCGCATACAGGGCCTTCTCAATGGACTCGGTTTCCTTGAGTACACCGTGGCCGTATTCGAGGAACGTCTCAAGCACCTCCGGGGAAACGGGCCGTCGAAAAGCCCGCCCCGCAAATTCGAACAACAAACGCCTCAAATCCCGTTCCGGATCCGCGCTCGCCAGCCGCCCAGACGCTACGCTCAGCCCACCAAACAAGCGCGCTCGCAAATCATCCGCACCCGGTCCTCGGTAGATTCGTTCGACCACGATCGATTCAACCGCCGTTCCAATGCCTCCATTCTTAACCGCATCCCCCCGATTCACGGACGGCCCCGGCGAGAACTTCAGCGTGTGATCCCCTGGACGAAGTTCCAACCGATGGCCTTCAATCATCCACGTTTCGAAAACAAACTCCTTCACCTGTTCTTCCGCCAGGAACTGAGTACCTCACCTTGCAAATGAAGTTTTAAAATATTCTAAAAATTGTAGATACTTACGAAGGATCAAAACGCCCGTTTAAAACCCAGGGAGGGGTTAATGAACCAAACAAAAGTTTCTCAGATCGCAAAATATATGATGCACAATGTCGTAATTTTTCGAAGAAATCGATGAGAATTCAGCAATATTTGCTTTTGAAGAATCAGGAATAAATTTGAAAACTTATATGATACCATTGATTACTAGAGAAGATAAGATTTAAAACATCAATGGGAGTACCTCACCTTGCAAATGAAGTTTTAAAATATTCTAAAAATTGTAGATACTTACGAAGGATCCTTAAAGATACCTTGAATCATTTGGAGGAAATCACCAAAGAAAAGTTCTTTCACAAAGGTAGGGTAAGACACCACTGTCCATTAAATTAAGCTTTGTAAAGGGTAAAATTGTACTTTAGTTACTTTTTGCAATCTTGGAAAGGGGCTAGGTTAGGAACATGAAACTTTAAGAGATGGGTATACACGCTAAATTATGTCCCAGGAAGGTATTTTGAAGTACTTACCTCCACTCCTTCTCCCTCTAGAGATCTACAGAAAATCTGTAGTATAAAAGTGAAACCTTGCAAAATAGATCTTGTGCTTAAATGAAGTAGGCTGCAATAAAATTGTTTTCAGCTTCACAGCTGCTCAATACCAATTTATAGGGTCTTAAAGATATGGAGATACATTTCCTAAGTTTTGAAAAAAACAGTGATATGGCTTAAAATTCTACTCTGATAACAATAATTGGTAAAATTCTAGCTAATTGACTTCTTGCTATCTTGGAAAGGGTTTCGGTTAGGAAAATGAAACTTTCAGGGATGGGTCTACAGGCTAAACTATGTTCCAGGAAGGTATTTTAAAGCCAGCTGCTCTAAATAATCCGTCTTACGGATTCATGATCCATCTATTCACTGTCAATAAAAAGGTATCATCCCTATTTTGAACTGTTTTACTTTCGTTTGGGAAATTTGAAGCAGAATATACAAAAACCAGATAACGCAGCAAAGCAGAATGACTAGTTTTCTTGTGGTGGCCCAGTTGGTGTGACCTCAGCTTGGTAATACGGGGCCAAGAGATCGAGCTGTAGGAATACACTAAAAGACCACAGAGGCACCTTAGTAGTCAAGAAGTGTCGTTATTCCGATACAATACAGTGGAAAATGTCTAGTTTTTATGTTTATGACATTGATTGAGGATTCAAGACTTCTTGACAAAAGTTTTAAACTAATTGAAGACAAAAACTTTTTTCAGTTAAAGGATACAAAACTTTTTCGGCTATTCGGACTTGAGATCAATTTATTGCCAATTATTTTTTGCTTTCTTTAAGTCCTTTTCGCCCTACAAAAAAAAACAACAACAAATTTTCTTTGTTTCTAAGCTTGCGTTTTCATGAATTTCCTGCCCAATAATTACGTTTCTGGGAACTGTTGGCAAACAGTTTTTGCCAGCTAACAATTCTGTGTCCGCCGTCCCAACTAAAACTGCTAGCTAACAATAGAATGGCAGAAAAGAGACTTAGATTTGTGTGTTGCATATTGCCATCTACTTGATGCATGCGAATATATAAAGCGCCACCTTTTTACTTGTATTTACAAACCTAAAACGAACGGAAATTACCCAAGGTATAAGAGAGGTTACCTTCAGGTCCATACCACCCCCCCCCCCCCAAAAAAAAAAAATTTCTGCCTCCCTCCAAAATTTTGTGAGTTTATGTAAATTGTCTTTTTTTTTTAACAATCTACGGCCATCATATTTTTTTGTCCCTAACAAAAAAGAAACGAAAAACAATAAAGCAGTTAAATAAAACATAAACATATAATCTTATCGTAAATACCATAAAGGTGCGTGATGAGATATTGACATTATTTTAGCTTTTGTTTGAATCTTGTATATATTTTCCTTATATTTTAGGTTCAGAGAAATATTTTTCTTCAAGCTGTGGATTTATCAATTGGAAAAATTTAATCTCTCTTTATGGCAAGCTTCTATATGGATTTGGTCGAAACCACGCTTTGAATAATTTCCCACTGAAACATTCTCTCATGGCCTTTTTTGTTGTTGTTCTGTCTATTTGGGACCATCGGCATGATTCTATGAATGAGTTTATGGTGCATTTGAACACTTTTGATACCAATCTACGGAAAATATTGGGGTCGAAAATTCAAAGCTTCCATTCTTGGATGTTCTAATTCTAAAAAAATGCCTCCAACCTTGAATTTCCTCTGTATGTGAAACCAACTCGCAATGATCGCTATTGACATTTCTTCAAACCAAGTCTCTTTTTGTAATTTTTTTTATTCTTTGGTATATTCTTGAAGAAACAGAATGAACTGTACATGATTCTTAATGCTCCTGCATGAAATTGCAGCTCTTCTAAAGCGTCAGCCCAAATTTTTACTCCTTAAAAATTTTATTGTTTGGACATATTTACCGCCAAAATTTGTTTTGGAACTTATTATTGTCTGAGAGTTCCTTATTCCTGGCACAAGAACTATGACAGGACATGGTTTTGCAAAGAAGTCTGGTGAAAACGGTTTGGAATAGGCACAGGGACCTGAAAATCACATTTTCAGGAGATTATACGAAAGGGAAGAGACAAAATGGGGGTTGAGGAGGGACCATTGGTTTGACTAGTCAAAAAAGTTGGCAAAAGTACCTCATTTTTGAAACACAAATTAAATTAATCAATGAATAATTAAAGGAAATAATGCTTTTTTTATTTATAATCCAAAAATATCCAAAAATAATTTCGGTGACTACAAACAATTTCCTTGATAAGTAAGAAACATTTTTTGCCTAATGGCTAAACAATAGTAAAACAATGAGCATTCGAAAATATTTTTGACTATAACCTAAACAAGAATAACGATAAAAGAAATTAAAGACATATTTCTGCTAGATACTAAACAAGACTAAATATGGACATAAGACTAAAAAAAGCAGATATTAGAGACATTTTTGGCTTAAAGCTAAGCAAAACGTAAAATAATAAAACTACAGAAATTCTTTGACTAAAGGCTAAACAAGGACATTAAAGACATTGTCAGGTAAAATCTAAACGACGGTGAAAGTAATTAACATCAGAAATATATAAATATTAACCCTAAACACGAACAAAATGATTGATATGAAAGAAAAATTTTGGCTAAAGGTGAAACTAGATTACATATAATGGAGGTTAGAGACATTTTTAGTCTAAATGCTGAAGAAGACTAATAATGATGAATATTAAAGACTTTTTTTTAATAAAAGCTAAAAAGGGCAAAAAATGATTTTTTTTTAATCACAAAAACGTAGGGCATCTGGACGAGTTATTTGTTATAAGTCAGAGTAATGTGATTATGAATAACAGGGTTCGAGCCAAAGTTTGAGAGTGATAAATAGGATGTTATATCAAGGTCAGACAAGTAAAGAAATTTTTTCAAAGTCCAGACACCCGTTATTAGATTTCTTGTAAGTCAGACACCCTTTAATAGGATTTAAGGAGTCTAAGAAAAATAAATTAGTACTTTTTAAAAGTCAGCGATACCTGAATGGGAGTTTTCGGGGCTCTTACCAAGGACTGGGACGCATAAGCAGGATTGTTGTCACCAAGTCCTAAGCAGAGAGACAATTTTTTTGAATGGTTGGAAACGTTGATGAGATTTAATTTTTGAAAGTCAGACACAAGCACTTGATAAAAAAAAGATAAATATCAGATGAATATTGTGTAGCATCAAAAACTTGATAGTCTTGTGTTTCACGGTGTTAGCCAGCCAACTGGAGTTGGCACTCGTTCTGCTGTGTTGTCAACTATAAATCAGAAGATGTCGTTGCCTAAATTTACTACAAATGAGATTATAAGCGTTTATAGACATAGACTGAATAATACTGCTATTAACTCAACTCAGCCAGCGCCAAGAGTCGTTCCAGTTATTGTGAAGTTTGTGAGCTAGGAAATCGCCTAGAAAGTGTTCAAGGCTAAAGCTAAACTGGCCTCTAGCGGTATTTTCGTTGCGGAGTCTCTGACCAAGCAACGAAGAGACATCCTGAATGCGGCTAAGGACAAATTCGGTCAGAAGAATGTTTGGTTTGACCAAGGACAAATTTTGGCTAAGCCTGGGCACGAGACTGTGATTAGGAAGATACAGTCGTTCGCGGACGGTATCTAGGTTATCTAATAGTTCAAGCTTGTTTGTTTTTCATTTTTGGGTGTATTTTTCTTTCTTTTTTCCACTTTGTTTTGTTATTACGGTTATGTTGTTAGTCTTTTTTATGATAATGGGTGAATTAAGACGATTTAGCCTAGAAAATTATTTTCGAGGGGAGTGGCTTGTGATGGTGACTGCCCAGTAATAGATTTGAAACCTATGAGAAGTAGTGCATTTATTCGATCGCTGCAAAGTTTCTCGTCGCCTGTGAGTGATCCATGTCCTCGTCTTGATTCGTGGAATATGCATATGACGAGAGTTTTCGTCGAAATTTGATATAGTTGGTGTTTTTGAATCGTTTTTAAGTACAGATCATTCCCTTTCGCTTTATTCTTTTCCATTATACAAGGTCCAAGTGAAGAACCGAGTTTTGATGAGCCGTGTAGGGATTGCTTTTTGGTAAAGGAGGGAATTGGGTATAGTGTATGGGAGGATTTAGCTATTTGGAATGAAGATAAGGTAAACAATTTTCTTCCATAATTTTGTTACTAAAGTATTATATTTTCTTCCAATTTTGGTATATTTCATTATGATTTATCTAACTTCACTTCTTGATTGCGATCGATGTAATACGTAAGTACCAAGTCAAAGAATCTTTTTTAGCGTAAAACTAATATATACCAATGAATATATATATATCAATCAATGAATGAATGGAACCCGAAACGAAGAGAAATTGCAATAGCCAAGTTAAACTCAAAACGAGCAGAAACTATCGTATTATAGAAAAGAGTAGGGCCTACCGCCCACTGTGTCTGACGACTATAATCCATTTACCCCTGACTCCTAGAATAACGTGTGCTGGGGCTTGGAACGCACTCCCTCGGTAGTTAGGATTTTGTCGGTCTCTAGGCTCCTCCCAAATGTTTTTTTGTATTTATCTATTATTGTTATTTTGAAAAACAAATTATAAAGTATTTATTTTATTTTGAATTCATATCTCAAGGGATTTTAGCGGAGAAGACTGCGTATCCAAACAAACTGCAATGCACTAGGAATTTAAGGGTGTTAAGTTTTTTTTTATTATTAGACCCTTATTGAACTTTAAATTTGGGCTAATAAAATTCCGTATTTTACCATAAAAAACGTTTTCTTTGCTTTTTATTTTATTGATGCCTTCTAGTGCTTTTCGACATTATTAAAGCTAAGGTACCAGTCGGCCTTCGTCCTAACTAGAAAAGTCGTACTTTTGTCAAAAACGATTAAAAATTACTATACTAATGAAGGCACATCTCAACTGGCTACGATCGATTGTTTCATCGGAATTAACAAAACGCAATGTTTTCTACGCTTGAGTTGCTTTTAGGGAGAAAGTTGAGGAATGGATTGAACGCAATGTTTCCTACGCTTGAGTTGCTTAATAGAGGAAAGTCGAGGAGTGGCTTGACTTCATCCTTGAATCGAAAAACCTTAAACGTGCACAGAGAAATAAAAGTTTACGCGATGAACCTTTTCACGGATATTCATTAACCGCAGTAAATACTACACAGTCTAATAAAGGTAACACAACTATTAAGAGCTACGCGGAATCACAGTTTGACAAATGTTTCTTAGACACAGGACTCGTTTCAGAAGCTCTCTAATTATACACATTGATTTCAGAAGTAAAAACTCACAACTACAATAACCCACTTGCAAAGGTGATACGGGACCATACAACCTTATTTCCTTTAAAATATAGTTGCAAGCAAGGCCGTATCCAAGGGGGGGGCTAGGGGGTTTAAATCCCGCCCCCTAAATGTTTGTCCGACTCATAAAAACGTAACAAAATGAATATAAGCAAAGTTTGATACGTTTTTAAAGTTTTTTGTACCCCTCCTTCCCGAAAAAAAAATCCTGGATACGGCCTAGCTTGAAATCTTAGTTTTAATTTACACTTTATTGGTATGCGCTTTAAATATATTTTACACAGTTAAGCTCTATTTTATCTATAATTCCAGATTCAACAAGTTGATACTAGCATAAAGAATATTTCAGTTCAAGGACTTGGATGGAATAAACTGTGTGCAAAGTAAGCTCCTTTCCTTATTTGAAAATATATAGTTAGAAAGTCCTTAGGGAAAGTACTTAGGTCCTTCCATTAAATGGCTAAGGGAATATATTCAAATTTTGGGGTTGAAACTTATTTCTATTTTGAAAAACTTTAGAGCACAAAAGTAATCCGTACATATGAGTCTACTGACGATACTCGTAGTTCTGCCGTTTCTCAAGCTCTAGTGTTCCCTTCCTGAAATATTTTCTTTTATGTCATGATAATTCAAGCTGTGAACTGGCAATGATATATGACGGAGAGGTGGCACTGAAAGTGACAGTCTTCCAGTGGTGACCAGCTACACTGAGCTGCTATTAGTAATGAGCTTCATTATGAATCTAAACAGAAACAGCAGAATAATGAGACATCCACCTTACCTAAAGGAATGTTAAAATTAGGATGCGTACTACTTAATTTTCTACTGTTTACAACAGTATTCCATTTATGCTAAGACTTTGGGAAACGATATTGCAGTACCAACTCTGGTGAAGCTATTTTTGAAGCCCAATTCTGTTTTTTACTTTAATATTGAACCTATTGCCAATATACAAAGCCAAAAATTTGCTTATTTTTTTTTTGAAAGATCAGGATCAATTCTCTAAATAGGTCTTTGGATCGCAATTCAAAGTTTTTGAAGGGGCTTGGCAGCGGTGCTATCAATTTTCGTCGAACAAATAAGACTAGGCTAGTAAATATTCAGATTTCGCCCTTTGTCAGCTGAGGAAACATTTGGCTGAAGTAGATGACAGGAGACTTATACAACTAACCGTAGAGCTTCAACGGTTACCGGGTAGGCGCACCAGTCTAATTAATTCCAGTTTGTGCGATGATATCATTTAGGCTTTCTCTCTGCAGTTGGGCAACCACTAACAAAAATAATGATGGAAAGTGGAATATGGCCAATGCAGCTGGTATCCTCATTAGCCAGAAATTGTGAATTACCAGCTGCAGGTCAAACTATAAAGTAATCATTAGGACAAGAGTCATGGATATAAATAAAAGTTGAACTTCGGCCAAAACTAGGAAAGAATCAAATGACATGCTTAATAAGGTCTCACTTCTGGTACAGATTTTTATTTTATCACAGTTAAGATTTCCTTGCCTTTTACAAGCAATGCTCTGTGCTAAGAAAGATCTTGCATATCTCTAAGAAGAATAATACCTAAAGCGAACAGAACTTAAAATTAATAATCAAGTCAAACTTATAACACCCATTGCTATAGATGAATAACTGAAACCTAAAAGGAATGATCAAATCAGTACAATTACAGGGAGAAATAGACTGGATTATTTAGTTCGCTTTAAATGGGAATAAATGAAGGTGAAGGGATAATATCCGGTAACGAGAAGATTGATCAAGAGAATAGCTTCACTTAATTGGGTAGAATTATTAGTAAAGGCAGTAGATACTGTTAAGATGTTAAAAGTAGAATTAGCCATGGGTGTTTTTTTGCAGTTGAGAACGTTTGGAAGAACTGGGAGATGAGAACCGTAATTCGAATGTTGGAAGCTACAGCAATGACAGGGGTCAAGTATGGTTTCGAAACATGGTTGTTCTGATGACGAAGAAAGATTTTTTGGTAATTCCAGAGAAATTGTTTACGGGTAGTTTTGGATGCCCATTTTTCTGATTGCATTTTGAACAGTAAGCTGTGGGAGAATGTTGTTCTCTCCCGCTTTTGAGAGCTATAATGAGAAAAGGGTTTGTATGCCAAGGACACATTTTGCAAATGAAGGATGATAGATGGTCAAAGATCGTCCATTTCAGCCATCCGTGTTGGTCAATTGAAAAGCGGGTCGTCCCGGAATAAGGTGTGAAGAAGTCTTAAAAATGGACTTGAATAGCAATTTCAGTTCTCATTTTTCAATTTTTATTGGTGATAATTTGACTTTGGAACAATAGGTTTTTTTTTTCTTTCGGATCGACGGGGAAAATAAGCAAGTTCGTGTCCTCGCGGAGCTGTAAGGGCACGTAAAGAAGAAATATAACAATTACTGGGGCTTTTCCTATATTGTCTTCTGTCTTGCATTTGATATTCCTCTTTGTGGGTTCTTGTCGAAATTGGGCCAGTGTCCGAATAACTTTCTGCATACATATATGTATGTGTCAGGGGATTATAATAGCATACGGGGCTCACCCTTTTGCCTTTGTTTGCTTGGTTGTTTTCCGGATGTACATGTGTTTTGTTTTCGGCCACACGCTTAATTTATCCTGATATTTTTCTTCGTGAAACTTGGTGTATGTTCTTTTATTCTCTCGTAAAACTTAATTTATCATGATACAGTATATTCGTGAAACTTATTGCGTGTTGGTTTTTTCTTCGTGAAACATGATGCATATTGATTTTTGTTTGTGAAACTTGTTGCCTCTACATTATTTCTTCAAGAAACATAAGGTATCTGCATTTACGCTGTCAAGAAACTTGTTATATTTTGTTTCCTCATGAAACTTTTGGCATATTGATTTCTATTCTTGTGAAACTTATACATTGAATTTTCTCCTTGTGAAATCGGTATTGCTCATGAATTTGTTGCATGCTTATTTTCTTCAAATTTAATTTATCTTGATATTTTACTTCGTAAAACTTGCTATATCTTGATCTATTCTATCGTGGAACTTAACTTACCATGATATTTTCTTCTGTAAAATTGTTGCATGTTGATTTTTTCTTTCGTGAAACTTAATTTATCATGATAGTTTTCATCCTGAAACTTGTTGCTTTTTGTTTTTTTCTTCGTAAAACATGATTCTTGCTCGTTTATATCACTGAAACTTGTTATATGTGAAGTATTTCTCCAAGGAATTTAATGTTTCTTGGTTTATGTCTTCGAGAAACTTGTTATGTTATTATTTCTTCCTCATGAAACTTGTTGTATGTTGTTGGTTCACTTTTGAAACTTATACACTGATTTTCAACTCGTGAAACCAGTTTTGTTGGTGGAGCTTGCTCGCTGATTTTTGTTTGTGAATTCTTTCCTTGTTAAACTTGTACGTTGGTTTTTCTCCAAGTGAAATCAGTTTTTGTTCAGAAAATAGTTGCATGCTGATTGTTTCTGTTAAGTTTATTTTATCTTGATATTTTTCTTCGTAAAACCTGCTGTATATCGATTTATTTTATCGTGAAATATGGTTTCACGATTGAAACAATTTATAAAGTGAAAAAGTGCTATCACTCTCACCCCTACCAAATCCACCTCCAGTTCTCAGCTGTATAAAACACGCACCTATGATGCTATACTTTGGGTGTCCTAACCTAAGGTTTCCCCCGAATATGCTGACTAATCGAGGGGGCGAAAAACTAGTTTTTTGTTTTTATAATGACAGCATACAATTACAAAGAAACGACTGAGTAAGAACACAATTGGGAAATTTCATAACGGGCCCTCAAGCATGTGACGTCGACAATACTTACTTCAAAAATGAGAAGAAAAAAACTAGTGCTCAGAGCCAAAAGCGGAAAAAACAAGTTTTAAGGCAGATTTGCATAAAATGAAAACGTTCAGCAAATTTTCAGTTTCATTTTAAAGCTTCTAAAGGATTGTTTAGCTATGATGTACATCTCTATTGTAAGTATGTGTATAACAGACTTAAAATATGCGGGCCAGCTAGAAATAATTTGCCATCAGGCCTAAGGAACAGAAATGGCCATGTCATACGCCTAACCTGTTGAGTGAGATCTAACGGTTTCCCTTCATGGATCGGTTAGGATTTGCTTATTTACAGTAAAAAACCACGATGTATGTATGTTTTTATTAAAAATTCAATATATAGAAGCGGTTACTTAATATAATACATTCTTCGCAGCCTGTTTTCCCCAATTCTTTGTCGTAGTTTCCACAATTTTGTTTCTAAAGCATTATATTTTCATCATATTTCGGTATATTTCATTAGGATTAGCGTAACTTCCGTTATTGAGTGTGTTCCGTTTAACAGACAGATTTCGTGTAATCTATACTTAAAAAAAATGTGCAATACAATAGAATCGCTGGGTAAAGGAAAGAAAACAAACATAGCACATTTTTAGGGCATCATTCTTTCCTCGCTATTAAGAAGAGGTTGAAAAGATTTTAAAATTGTCTTGGTACGAAGGGTTCGGCGATCGGATGACCCTCGATCCCTGGCATTTCGCGCTCTCCTATATCCGCCGCGCCGGGCGCCTCGACGCGGAACGCCTGCGCACACTGGCGCCAAGATTTG
Source organism: Alatinidae sp. Z8VKAUB7J3 (assembly GCA_010016025.2). Taxonomy (NCBI): domain Eukaryota; kingdom Metazoa; phylum Cnidaria; class Cubozoa; order Carybdeida; family Alatinidae; species Alatinidae sp. Z8VKAUB7J3. The sequence continues at coordinate 173,187,043 of JAAAKM020073195.1, read as the reverse complement.
CCGCTGAGCTCGAAAAGCGCGGGATCGGACTGGAGGTTGGATCATAAACGCGCCGGTCCCGGCGCATGAGCTGTAAATTAGTTCAGATTTGAATAGTTCAGGATTGAAATAATTTGACAGGCCACGCTGGATGATCTAGTGGACTGGCGAACTCAAGCACCGATGGTGCAAAATAGTGCCCTGCAATGACGAGTCGTTGTGAATTAAAATTCATCATCGGCTAGCAAAAAGGCGGCTTGTGCACTAAAATGCGTGTTGTTCTTTTTGCACCTGGCAACTTACAGTCGAAGTGGCTTCGCCGTAGGACAAGGACATCCAAAATGGGAGGAAAACAGCAATGATCAAGAAAGCACTCGCAGGGGTTTGCCTGGCTGCCCTGATGGCCGCTCCGGCTTTCGCCGCCGAGGTCAAGATCGGTTTCGTGACGACGCTTACGACCGGTGCGGCGGTCATGGGCAAGGATCAGCAAAACGCAGTCAATCTCGCCATCGAGCACATGGGTGGCAAGATGGGCGATCTCGATGTCAACCTGATCTTCGGCGATGACGGCTTCAAGCCGGAAACCGGCAAGCAGGTCACCGACAAGCTGGTCAAGCATGACGACGTGACGTTCGTTGCCGGCTACATCTGGAGCCATGTGCTGCTGGCCTCGCGCAAGTCGGCGCTCGACGCCGGCAAGTTCCTGATTTCGGCCAACGCCGGCCCTTCGCCGATCGCCGGAAAACTGTGTCATGAGAACTTCTTCTCGACCTCCTGGCAGAACGACCAGACGCCTATGGCGATGGGTGAAGTGCTCCACCAGCAGGGCGTGAAATCGCTCTAGCCACAAAAAGGTAAAGCGTGGCGGAACTGTGCCAAGTGTAGCATGTAGCACTCCCAATCCGCCCACCATGTGGAGGAGAGCAGTTGACTCTTCAGCAAGACATTGCATTCCATGACTCGGAACAATATACAGTTTTTTTTTACCTTTTTTTTTTTTAAACAAGTAAAATTAAATCTTAGAAATTACAATTAAGAAAATGAGAAAAGCAGATAACACATAAGATGAAAAAGTAGACAAAAGGTGAAGAATACGCCACTCGACTTTTAGTCCTTACTGGTGGTTCTGATCTCCGTACCATGACCCTTCAGTCATAAAATGCAATGGGGGGATGCCAACCATACTGTGCCTTCGCACATCCTTCTTGTTACCTTCCCCAAATTCCTAAGGGTACCTACTTAGAGCTGGGTCGACACTGGCTTAGAATACAGAGCCACTTAACCCCGACTCCGCCACTGACTCCCGTTCCAAACCAAATAACCAGCGATACCAGGACTCGAACCCTGTCCTCACAGACAAAGAATTGCAATACCAGCGGGCAAAAATGTAGATACAAGATAAGAAATGAAAAAAAAATAAGGATAATGAGGGAACAAATAAAATCAAAACTTACCGGTATGCGTTCTCTCGTGGTTTTGAAGCACATGTTTATATCCAAAAGTCCTATTACATATATTACACGAAAAAACTTTATCACGACCATTGTCAGCTTTCTTTTTTATCGCTGAATCATTTGACTTTCCTCCAGAACTACTACCATTCGACGGAGGAGATGTAGTTTCAGGTGGTGATACTGGGACATTTTTTTCCGTTTCTTTTGGTAGGAAATGGGCCATTCCAGCCCTAGCTGAAGTCCATGCTAAAAAGGATTCTTGGTCGCGTAAAGTATAACCGGGATAAGTGGCAGTTAATAAACTAGAAGGGTTTCGAAGTGGCAGTACTAAGGATCACTTGCTTGAATTTTCAAAGGACAGGTAATAGTAAGAGTTGACACAACTACGACTACTGCTCCCGTAAACTAAGAGTAATCCCAAAATACCAAAGCTTCCTTCTTGATGAGTCCATTTCGACACAATTCACGTCATGTATCAGATCAGTCATCGAATATTCATGTTCTCTCTTTGCTTTTGCTTCAACTAACCACATCGCTCCTCTTCAACGGGTCTAAAACCGAACAGTTCGTGGAGCGACTTCTAGCAACTGTGATGCCAAACCCCTGCAGTCGCTCCTTGATCGGTTTGATGCAGCTTCAATATCGGTGATATATAAATGCATGCATTGTCCTCTAACTTAGGAGGTATCAAGACTTGTTCCAGATAGAATTAAGGCTTTTTAGTCAGCTTGCCAAAGTACATCTCGACAGGACTGCCTTGTGCAGGGCACACCCCGCCAAGAATACTTGAAGATAAGTTTCACTCGACCATATGTTCCATATAGAATGACCTACCAGTGGGTGTAATCCTGGAAAACCCTTCTCTTGAGGCATTCAATAGAAGGTATAACAAATACCTGAAAAGTTATTAGTGTGGTAATTACCAAGACTAGCGGCATATCATCACTTGTAACGGAGCCGTGAAGCCTGTATAGAAAAGCGTCTTTAAATTTTGATTCTGGAGGGGATTGAACGGTTTTACTCCGATTTTTGCAAAAGAGTATACGTTGCGTTTTTCTTCTTTTTTATTCCTGTCACCTTAAGGGTTCTGCTGCTAGTAATGATAGACAAGAGCGTTGCACACTTTTTGTGTCAGTATATAATTATCATTTCCCTTATAATGTCGGATAATGTAAATCAGCTTTACACTAAGTAAATTGAAAACCTTTTAAGGTAAAGGAATAAAATATTAGCCCCTCTTCTGAAGCCTACCTGCACAAAAATATCGCTTGATCGTTTTATATCTTTATGTTGTCTTTACCCATTTTTAAGATTTTGTTTTTTTCTTTTCAACAATCTTTGAACCATTTCTATGATTTTAATTTGTTCTTTTCAACCATCCTTAAACTATGTGTAAGATTTCAGTTCATTCTTTTCAACCATCAATAAATTATTTTTAAGATCTTAGTTCATTCTTTTCAATCATCTTTAAGCCATTTTTAAGATTTTAATTTATTTTTTTTAATCATTTTTGATCCATTTTAATATTTAATTCATTATTTTCGACTATCTTTAGACCATTTTTAAGACTTCAATTCATTTTTTTCAACCATCTTTAAACCATTTGTATGATTTTAATTCATTCTTTTCAATTATATCTAAGCCATTTTTAAATTTTAATTCATTCTTTATCTACCATCTTTAAATAATTTTTAAGATTTTAATTCATTTTTTTATCATCTTCATACCGTTTTTGAGATTATTCCATTATTTTCAACCGTCTTTAAACCATTTTTATAATCTTAATTCATTCTGTTTAAGCATTTTTAACCCATTTTTAAGATTTAGTTCACTCTGTTCGTTTTTCTTTAAACCATTTTTAAGATCTTTCAACCATTTTTAAACCATTTGTAAGTTGTCTGACACTTCTTCTAACAGAACATTGGGCGTTACTCCTACGGCTCCCGTGAGGGAAAATATATTGGTTTATCTCCTAATTCATGCTAGCCTTGGTTGTTATTTCCACAACACTCTCCCATTCTCAGAAAAATTTTTATACCTGTTGTTAAACCGGGTTGTCATTTTTACATCAACCACTTGCACCCCCCCCTCTGGAAATAGAGGTTCCTTGTGTGTCTCTTTTGAATTCCTCATATGGGGTATTACCTCTACGTGATTCTTTTTCCTGAATTCCTAGTCTCCTTTGTAAAACAATTTTTTTAACTGCAGGCGAAGTTGATAGGACCTGAGAAAAAAAAAAATTCTTCCTATGCATGAATCATACGTTCGCTCCCGTGCTAGGGCAAAGTGAAATATTCGTGTCCTCTGACAAAAACAGAGCGTTTAATAAGAACTTTCTCTTTATGCACAGGCAGAACTGTACTGTTAGCATATTTCATTACAGAGAGATCCAATTGATTGTTTTTTAGAGGAAACTATGATTAATTCCGCTATCAATCAGACATACGAGATAGAGCTCACATATAGTGAGGTCCTTATTCATACCCAATAGGTAGCAATAGTGACGAAGATCTAGTCCACCTCTTGGCTAGTTGCAAAGAAATGAGGTAGTTGGATCTTGAGCTCTTTGGCCTATAATGGTGACGTAATGGCCACTACAATGGCCTATAAACCTGACGTGGATGCTCAGTTTGCTAAAAAGTCATTAAGCAGCAAAAATCCCGAGAGTATAAATGATGAGCTAGTTTGTTTTGCATACAAAGAGAACATAGATGGGACAGGTCTATCTTATATTTGGAACGAGGAGCAAGGACTACTAGAGAAAGATGAGACTCGTTTACGGCTCAGTTTAGGACTAGAATGGAGGAAAAGAAATCCAGATTTCAAACCAGACAGTAAGGAATTCAGAGACTTTGAAGTTTTGTGCACCGGTTAAAAAGGTTTTTGTTTTTAGGTATTATTTTAAATTAGGTCTACCGTCCCAAGTATCAGGGAACTGGTTTCATATTCAAGCGAATTGTCTACCATTGAAAAACAAAAAGTTTTTAAAAGAAAAAGGCGTACCTTGGATACGGATTCCTGCCCCGGATGTAATTTAGGTTTTCAAGATGTGGCACATATTCCAATAGGGTGCCAGCAGCTTTCTTATTTAAAAAGTATTGTTTTTTAAAGTGACATACTTGTGTTCCTGGGGATCCTGCACACGATTCGGACTGAAATTCAGCGTGCGCATGAAATAGCCGACCAGCCCGAAGAGGCATGCAACACCGACATCGAACATTGACGAACGCGCCGTGTAAGCGGAGATCAATGCGACCGCCAGAATGGTGGGGTAGATGAGCCGCTGCGGAACCTTGTCGATGACCCTGCCGATCATCGGCCCCGCAAACCAACCGATCAGACCGTAAAGCGCGATCCCGGTCAGGCCGGCGGCAAACAGACCGTAGATCGTATCACCCGATGTTTCGAAAATCTTCGGGCCGACCTGAATGCCGTGGATGAGGAAAACACCCATCAACATGGCAGCGATGGTCGATCCAGGTACACCCAAGGCCAGCAGAGGGATCATTGACGGGCCGGAAACCGCGTTGTTTGCGGATTCCGGCGCGGCCACGCCTTCGATGGCGCCCTTGCCCCATTCGTCCTTGTTTTTGGCGTTCGCCTTCGATGATCCGTAGGCTACGAAACAGGCAACCGCCGAGCCGACACCCGGAATGAGCCCGACCAGCGCACCGATGGCGGACCCGCGACCGATGAAGGGAAGGCAACGGCGGAATTCGCCCCAGCTCAGCCGGTCGCCATCCGGCGATCTGGCAACACTTTCGTCGCCGTGCTGATGTGAATTGCGTGCCGGGGTTACCTGTGTGAAGACCTCGGATATCACGAACATGCCGATCAGAAGCGGTACCAGCGAGAAGCCGTTGTACAATTCGACCATGCCAAAATCGAAGCGCGGTTCAGAGGTGATCGGATCCAGTCCGATCATCGCCAACATTGCACCGAAGAGCGTTGATGCGATGCCCTTGAGCACGGAATCCGAGATCACCGACCCGATGATCAAAAAGGCGCAGACGTAGATTGCAAAATAGTCCGGAGGCCCAAGATCCCGAGTCAGTTGCGCAATGGTGAGAGCACCAAATATGAGGAGGACCATACTAAATGGGATCACATACATGGTGCGCCCCTTCATACACCCTTGAAAGAGAGACTTAAGAGTCGCCTTCATCTTTTCAGGCTCTTCCCAGTTGTTCGTGGGTCCTGCGTCTTCTTCCCTCTTAGAACAAATAAACGTCCGGTCTTCCACACGTGCGACATCACTTGGATCAGATCGGCAGTAATAAGAACCTGGGCGTTTTTCAGGGTTTAATCGAGTAAAGGTGCCACTATCGACAAGTGTTTGACACGCAGCTTCGTACTCCCCTTGACTTCCATCGCAGAAATGCACGTCATCTGGCTGACACATGTGGATCATCTGCTCGACCCACTGCTGTACACCTTGGTGTGCTGTCCATTCAGAAATGTTCATGAGACTTTCCTCCCTTAAAACCCAAATGTCGGCCTAGGCACACCATTTGGGTTTAATTCACCAATATCTGATCCCTAGATTCCTCAAAAGAGGAAAAATACTGATCGCACCGCAAACATTATACTCTTAAAAACTTATAGATCAATGCTTGCAATTCAAGCGAAGGTCATTTATTTCAGGAAGAAAACATAAGGAGAACTCAATATGAGAAAATGGTTACTTTTAGGGCTCTCTTTCCTCATCCTAGGAACTTTATCAGCAAATGAGAACTATCCTCTTTGGTTAGTTAGAAAATGCTCCATCAAATCTGAGAGCACCCCAGATTATACAGACCTGAAGAGAAAATGGGTTGCTGCTTATACAAAATACGCCGAGGGGAAAAACAGCCCCCCGATTTACGCGTATGAAGATATCGACCAATCCTATTTTGTCTATATGGTCGGATTACATGACATCCAAGACTTGAATCGATTCATGCAGCTCAAAGACAATTTCACTGATTCTATGGACGGCCAGCAGATAGAAGATCGAATCAACCGCCATGGAAAAATGAATTCGATCGGAAAGACTCTAGAAAACGGATTTCTGATATCAAAAGAATCAGCTCATTAAGCTAATTTCAAATATATAAGGTTCATTAAGCTTATTGTTACTCATCTAAGGCTACGACCCTGTAAATACTTGCTGGATTTTCGAAAAAGGGACAAGCCCCCTAAAAGTCAAAGAATCTTAAAGCAAATCACACCATCAGCAGTGCCTTTAAAAACACCCCTAACCACTTCTCAGGGTAAGGTGCAGCAGGGAACGTTTTCTACAAGATGCAAGGAGCTTGTTACGTAATAGAGAGTGTTTCTTCTTTGATGGTTTAAAAACCCGCGAGGACCAGATTACAAATCTTCAGGGCCCCACCAAATCATATTTTCTTTGGTTGTTATGTTCAAAAACCTGTAAAGGTCAGGTAAACAAATTTCAGGGCCCCCTCAATTAAGGAGATTCATGCTTAAAAACCTATGAAGGCCAAAAAAAAAAAAACAGTCAGAACCTGGCGTTCTTAAAGCCCACTGCTGGGGACCTTCAAGACACCAGACCCTAGCGAGCAATTCCACAGGGTCCCTAGCAACCTTTTCAATCAGGGGATGCCCCTAAACTAGCATGAAGTGGTTTGGAACATTATTTGCCACTGGATTGACTATATCATCTTTACTGAGAAGTTTGTCATTATTCTAGACATTTAAATAAGTACTGCATGTACGTAAAAGCTAGCTCCGACAATGTTGGAGTGGGAGAAGGATTTATTGAAATTTGTTAAAACACTTAGCCTAAACATCCATCTATGCCCCAATCTGTGGATGCCAGGAGTTGTGCCCTTCTATATTCGTGCCAGAAGATGGGGGGATTCATCAATAAAAAAAAACAAAAAAAAAACAATTGTATAAACAAGAAAAACGAATAAAAATACAGATACTCCATAATCGATTATGGACTCCCTGGTTTCTTAATGATGAAACGTTCATCGTCATTGGACCCCAGAGCGAGGAAGTGGGAGACGTCATCGAGCGTCGCAAAGGGTGAGGTGGGAACCTCAAAACCTGATTTGAGGATGACATTGGGGTCGTTGGTTACGCCGCCGGCCTGCCGGCGTGCTGGCCCAAAACCCATTTTGTTGAGCACTCGAACCTCAAACGGAGGCACAACGGTGCTCGTCGACCCGCCTTTCAGCGTTGCGTTGGCGCGGTTGCCACGCTCCGGTTTGGCATCACCCATGGCCGCAGCGGGCGCCACCGCTGCCACGCCACCAGCTCCTGCCAGACCTGCGGTTTTGAGGAAATCACGTCGCCCTGAGAACTTGCCCATACTTGGCCCCTGAAACAGACAATCAGTCGGACCAGTGTAGTTCAAAATTTTCTTGAGAGTGTGAACCAGTTCACCAAATCCTTCGCCATTGGTCGGCCAAGAGGACGCGGTGGTCGGGTTTCAACCAAGGAGGCGCCTAATACCCGCCGTTGCACCCGAAAACCGCATAACTTGCGCCCGGCGGCGCCCTCGTGCAGTATCGCGGGCTTGCTGTCACGCCCCGCGTCATGATCGAGAAAAAACAGATTCAGCCGGGTTTCAGCCCTCATCATTATCAAGGCGGCTGGTCGGGTAAACTCTCTCGTGCCAAGCGGCCCGCGGTGGGCGATTACAAGCCTGCCAGAAACTCATCTCGGCATGACGAACGTGGCCTTCGAAAACTGGTCGGTGGAGTGGCTTGCGAGAGTGCTAGCGTTCGGACCCTAAGTACCACTAAAAACCGTGGAGCTCGAGCCTCTGAGCGCAGCAAACAGCCTTCGAAGCGAATACATCCGCGACAAAGGCTGGAATGGCCCTTCATTTTTGCCAAGAGAGACACGAATCACTGTGAGTAAGACAGCCTTAATTACTGGCATAACGGGCCAAGATGGCAAATAGTCGTTTTTCTGGCAATGCCCACCACCCCCAATCTTATTTTATCCTGAGCCCTGATACTGAAACCTTGATCCTTATTAAATGCCAACGGAAAATAGTTACAGAACCAAATTTTCTGAAAACTACTTTAAAACAACTAAATAGCTACTTATCTCAACAACAAGAGAGTATTGCTTCACTTACCCCCTCCCAACCCCACTGACGTAAAAATATACAGTCCATTATAAATATTTACACTACTTTTTGGAATAGGGTGAGATTTTTTTATTCTGATAGGTAACACTATACTATCTATGGTATTATTAGATTCCAAACGCTATTCGACCTATATCAAAGCATCAAAGTTCCGTCTCTATTTTCTATGGAACAAATGTCATACATTAAGCCTCGTATCTTTAGGCAAGCAAATGTAACAAAATGGAGTTACCAAATGACCCAGTTTGAATGGTCTTTATTAACGTTAACCAGGCATTATTAAAAATGAGCAGATTCATCACTTAATCTCCGACACACATAAATTAGGCGACAGGGATAAAACACATCAATCGCAGTAAAAAAGTCGCTACGTAAACAGATTGAAACCAGGTTGCGTCAAGACTGCCAACAATTTTGGGATGAGGTTGCTTTAGAGATGGAAAGAGCATCTAGAAAGAATGACACGAGAAGGCTGTATAGAACCCTCAAAGAAGTAACTATGAAAAAGTCACCTATTGCTAGTCCCTGAAAAGACACTCAAGGAAGCGTAATCCCTGAGGTACAAAGCGAACTTGATCATTAGAAGAATCACTTTAAAGACCTGCTTAACCCAAATACAAATGGGCAAGATGCAACACCATTGATGTCACCAACAGCTGAAAGACCACCATATGATATCGACATGGCACCACTTTCACCTTCAGAGATACTAAACGGGATCAAACACCTAAAAACAATGAGCTCATTCTTTACGAGGGCGGCGAACTGGTGGGGTTCGAGGCGGTAGACGCGCCGTCGGATGACCGAGGTGACCCACACGGATCCGAAGACCCCGAGAACCGCCGCGGCGAGCATGGCGGAGATCAGCCAGGCGAGGTTGGACGTGAACTCCTCATCCAGCTCGGATTCGAGGATGCCGACGGACGCCGTGCCGATCACCTCGTCATGGTCGTCGCGGATGGGCACCTTGACTCGCCAGGACGTGCCCAGCGTTCCGGTCTGCGTGCCGACGTACACCTCGCCGGAGAGGGGGATGGAGGGGTCGGTGGATATATATATCTTTAATCGAAGATTTTTTATTAGAGCTATCATTAAAAAAATGCCACTTTCCAGAGGCACAGAGAAATAATAGTCGGCCAGGGCGCCAAAGAAATTTGTGTTTCTGTATAGATATTTTTCATCCCCTCTAAACCTGTAATGAGTGAAAATTTTGACAGTCTGGGTGTTCATTTGCCCTTCTAAATTTCAAGAAACAATTTTTTGTACCTTCATTTCTTTAAAGCCGGAAAAATTCTTGCACCCCTTGAATTTTCATGTAATCGCGCCCCAGTCTTAATGGAATAAGTATGCCGGTTTGAATAAATACGGCAAGGTAGCATTTCAGCTATCCAGTCTTGAAAATGGCCAACAGTTTAGATGGCAGCAGAAAACAACAATTCTATTTAAAAAGGGAAAACGGTGAAAAAATGAATTGGAAAATAATCTTTTGTTTTACTTTATTATCTATGCTCGAGACTTCAAGTTCGAGTAAAATTTACAATGTTGATCCATCAGGATATGTTTTATATTGTCCCTGTATGGGTGAGTAATAATGTTTGGCTAGTAATTAGATATATCTAGCCTAAAATTTATATTTTAGCCTAAGGGAGCAATCAGAAAGAGAAAAGGTAAATGTTTAGTTGGGGGGCAACTAACCCTCCTGCAAGGCCCATCATTTCTCTAAACACATCCAATCAAAATTTCGAAATAGCCATTTTGTTCAACTTAATTGAAAGGTCCGAAAAATATGTCTTTGAGTATGACCCAACCCCCCAGAGCCCTCCGGGCAAGGGTTACAAGTTATGCCCTGGGGGTATATAAGATATGTATAGAAAGGGTGATCGTAAAAACTTTGGAGGTGGCTCATTGGATTGCTAATCAGAAATTTTAGTGCCCTTTTAGAGATTCAGAGTGATCGGAGGGTGGATATCCCCCCCCACTCACAAATACCTCGAATTTTCCCAAAATGCATCTGATAGAAATTTTGAGATGAACATTTGTTGTCTTAGAAACTTCAAAAAGAGCTCATTCGGTTGGACATTGAAAGGACTACAATCCTTTTTAATAGTCAAAAATGATTGGAGGGCAACCAACCCCCCTCCCACGCTCACCATTTCCCCAACCATATTCAATCAAAATTTCAAGATAGGCATTTTGATTAATGTAATTGAAAGATCTGGACATTATGTCTTGGAGGATAACACCCCCTTCAGCCCTCAGGGCAAGGGTTGTAATTTACATCCTGAGGGCATATAACCCATATATAGAAAGGGTGGTCGTACAAATTTCGAAGGGGACTCATTGGATTGGAAATCAGAAGTTCTAGGGCCATTTTAAAGATTCAGAGTGATCGGAGGATGGATACCCCCCAAACCTCGTATTTTCCCGAAATGCGTCTGATAAAAATTTTGAGATGGCCACTTGTTGTCTTAGAAGCTTCGAAACAAGCTCATTCGATTGGAAATTGAAAGGGCTAGTGCACTTTTTATAGTCAAAAGTTATTGGAAGGCAACAAAAACACTCCCACGCCCACCACTTCTCAAAACACATCCAATCAAAATTTCGAGGTATTAATCTTGTTCAAATTCCTCTAGAAGCCTTTGTTAATTTCATCGTAATTACAAGTTACGACGTTAATCACCTGCACCAACAAAATACACTTACTTGTTAATGACAACACAACGGTTGCGGTTTGGACGCAAAATAAACTAAAAACATTATCTGACAGGAAGAGACAATATTGTTCACCGAGTTCAAAGTTTCCACTTGAGAAACACAAATACACATTTTTTCATCTCTTTCAGATATATTTATTTATGGGATAAGTGATGAATGTAAATACTCCCTGGGTATTGAATAAGGGGAGGAGGTTGAGGAGGCTCTTTTTTGGATATGAAATTTATGAACTCTTGCGCGTAAAATCAGATATGCTGATATTTGCGTCTGGTTAAATGTGTTGAACCTCAAGTCCAGTGGCGTCGTTTTTTTTTGGGGGGAGGGGGTTAAGGGGGGCGGAAGTTACCTCTTCAATAATTCGGAGAAATAATTATTATTCAGCTCACGCCCCTTGATTCTCCAGGTGGAGACCCCTCTTTTCCTCCAATTAAAAATACTGGAGCAACGACCCTACTCAAGACTCAGGAGGTTTTAAAGATATCAATCACTACCACTAGTTACAACTCACTGCGGCACCAAGCCGCCTAAGGCCGACATATCGTATTACACCTCTCTTCCATCCCAATCTATTCAAGCCCCCTCCCCTTTACACCCTCCCAAGATATTCCGATTTCCCTCAAACGCAACGCAAAACACTTGCCTGCTGTAGTTTTAACTTAAGTTCGAATCTCAATATATAACTGTAAAAAAAACTTATTGTATTCTGTTGCATAAAACAAGAACAGACAATTGCTGTTGCTTTGGGTACAAGTTAATTTACGAATTAATATAAAATTAATATATTGAATATATGTAACTATATAGCAAAAATATACTAGGTATGTGCTTATATTATACAATACTTATATGCTCCGGCGGTAGCATATGCTCCGGCAGGGTATCCGAAAGGCGCCCACCGCCGGCCTCGGCCGCGACGGTCTCAAGCGCCGGCAGGCTACCACGCAGGTGGGAACAGAAGGTCACGTGCTGGGGGAAATGATCGAGATAACCAAGCTCGCTCAGCATCTCCAGTGGGACCAGGACGGGATAGTGATGTTCCCGTGCCTCGAACGCCCGCGCGATTTCGCGAAAGCGCGCCTCGAACCAGCGGAATAGGCGCAGCAAATCGCCGCCCAACGCGACCAAACCATCGCCGAGCACATGAACATCCGATGATCGCGCGAGGTCAGCGTCGATATCCCGGATCTCGACATCCCCGACACCGCTCTCCAGGTGAACGGCTCGACGTAGGCGCCTTTGGGTTCGGGACATTTCCTCTATGAAACCGGTTACGCCATCCAGCGCATCCTCGCCAGAAACGGTTACCGTCAGGACAGCGGACGCGGCGTCGAACTCGGCGCGCGAAACGGATTCGGAGTTGATTAGCAGCGCCTCGGCGATGGCCTTGCCTTGCCCCGCCTCGAGACCGGTCAGATCGAAGCTCCTGGTCTCCATCACCGCCCCCTCAGCCCGAACTGGGCGATCGCGCCCTCGATGATTTGGGTGGTGCCCTCGATCAATTCCATGATCCGCGCGTCCCGATAGGCAATCGCGATCGGAGAGCCCGGCCCGACGCCACTGGCGCCATGGATCTGCAACGCGTCGTTGACCACGCGGTTGACCATGGTCGAGGCGAGATACTTCGCCATGTAACCTTCCTCGATCGCGCGGGGATCACGGCGGGCCCGCGCCGCCGCCGCGCCTTGGCAAACCAGGCGCGCGGCGTGAACGTCGGTCAACATCCCCGCGATCAGGCGCTGGATCTGGCCGAATTCGGAGATCGGTTTTCCGAATTGTAGGCGCGACGGTAAGTAGTTTTTGTTTGTTTGGAATTTAAAGTGATAGTACAAAAAAACGCTTCTGTCAATTCTCTTTTTTGTAATATATTATCAGTCAAAATTGAAGAGAGGTGTTTATCAATTGATAAATTCAAAAATCCTAAATCATTTTTATCGAAATCGTTTGGTTTTAAAATATGCACTGTAGGCATCAGTACAAAGCGGAATCAGTGGCAATAATAGCTCCTGCATAGGGCTTGTTCTGAAATGACCTCGGGAGTAAAGGAAGCCTAAAGACCAGAGGAATAAAGAAAGGAAAAAAAAAAGTGAAAAACATTAATTATACGACAAAATGGCTGCCACAGCCGAGATTCGTTTTCAATACGGAATTTTGTCTTCCAATTTATTTCTTACGATACTTAGTGACCCCATCTAATTTTTGTTGTCATATGCATTCATCACTATGAAAATTCTGACTTCTAAAAAGGCCACCAGATGCAATGCGTTTGTGTTTCGGTTGCAATGGTTGTACTCCATTTTGAACCATTTCTCCTTGCTGTTAAGTTGCCAGTAAACACTAGAAAGAAAAAAAAAATACTCCAATACCTTGCATAACTAAGAGCTTTAACAATTTATTCATGCCGTTTTTTGTTTTTTTTTTTTTTTTTTTGCTAGTGCCTTTAATTATGCCCTAGAACTGGGATTGTAAAAGACAGAACTATTTAGTTTGTGGTTTTTGTAAAAGACTACGAATTATTCTGATTTTGAAGCTCTCAAAGGTAGTGAATAAAGAAATAGTTTTTCAGGGTAATTTAGAGCAAGATTAATTCGAAATCAGCAGAACCTGCCTCATTCAAAAGGTTAGAGTACAGTAAATGCTACAGTTCAATGTCTTTTAGCCTTGTGTTGTGACTTGCACTCTAGAGGTGATATGCAACATTATTAGCATGATAAAGTCAGATAATGCACTGAATTTTCTTAACCTAACCCCTTTCCAATATAGCAAGAAGTCACTAAACTAGAATTTTAACAAAGGTGTTTTCAATATAGGGTCATGTTCATTTTGGTAAAATTCTAATTTATTGACTTTATCTTACGTACTTTTTATTGTATTATGGGATTAAAATTCAAAAGGGTATCAAATTCACTTCAGAAAATAACCAAAAAACCAAGATTTGGCATTCGAGATCGGCTTTTCTAAAAGTAACTTCAAGAAATACAGAAGAGATAGCAATTATTTTAGAGTGCCAATCGAACTGCGTATGATTGCCAAAAAAAAGGAGCTTCCTGAAAGCTGAAGTTTTGCTTGATAAATAAAAGATGGAACCATTGAAGGAAAGAAACTGTGTGTTTTTTTGGGGGGGAGGGGATGGTTTTGGAATGATTATCGTGTTTCGGCATAGATGCTAGCATCAAGGTTCTAGAAAAATAGGGCAAAGCACAGTTGCACTGTGAATGTCAGGTACCTTTATTTCAGAGTTTCAGAATTGGAATCAATTCAGCTTCATTGAAGTTCATAATTTCCAAGTTATAGCCTAATTTGAAGTTAAAGTTATAGTTTAGGTGGATTTGGGTGGAAAAGTCTGTAAATTATCTGAGCCACATTTAATTTTTTGCAATTTTTTAGCTTGTAGTATCTAAAGTAAAAAATTTGAAATTCATCGCTGTATGATTTGCCCATTCTATTTATGTTGATCAAACTCAGCAATTTCACATAAGACAGTTGATCCATATCGACTTATTAGACGCACCGGTATAACCTGCCATCAATTTTTCCAGGGTCGACTCTATGTGGGGGTTTTGGCAATGGTTTTGTGCCGACGAGTCATTATGGATCTAATATGCTGCCACAGGTTCCCCCAGCAGGAAGTATAGCATCAACTACGCCATCACCAACAGAATCTGTTTCACGTGGCATGGCCAAGGAGCAAAAGAAGTGAGAACAGCAAAAATACAAAAAGCTTGGAAGTCCACGACTTCCAAAACAGTTACTCGACTTGAACGAAACGTCTCGTCAAGAAGAGACCGTAGCACACCTCCCAAGAAAGAAAGTTATAACTGCTGGTCGTAACTTAGAATCGAAAACTAAGCGTTTTTCTGCTAATTGAAAGCACTTCTCACTTTTTTTGTACAGCTTATCATCTGGGAACTTGGGATATATTGAAGGTCTCTATGGTATGAGAGTTCCTACAACAAAACTGAATTGTAAGCAAAAACAAATAATTAGTTGTTTCTTATTTTTTTCGTTATAATAACACTGATAACAAAAATTTAAAGGCATTTTTTATTGTTCTTTGTGCAGATAAGGCTACAATATTAGCCATTTTATGTATTGTAAGCCTTTTAAGGGCTAAATTTGTTGTTATATGCAATTTTAGGACACATATAATTACAAGTTATTGGTGGCTATGAGCTCTGGAACACTCCCTAATATTTTTTCGCGTACTTAGCTCGCACTAAGTACGTAAATGACACACTTGAGGTCAGGCTACTCGATCAATCAATTTAATCCGTACCCATATGCAAGTTTTTCAAATAGCTAATCCATGGGAAGGGTTCAGTATACTTAAAATTTTGTGCTAAATGCTTTGAAGTCTACAGTTTTTCGAAAGATGTAATCTTTTGAAGAACCTTTTCTAACGTGCAAAGGTAGTTGGAAATATTCATGTACTATCTATGATCTTTCAATTGATTTTGCCATGTCTCGGAAAGGGAAGCATGATTACTTATGCAAGGAGTGTGCCAGTCATCAGTTTTTCCCTCTCTCATGAAAATTATTTTGAGTAATTTAGCGCTTTATAAACTAACTGAGCCCCGGTCCCATAAACTTATTATTAATAAACCCAATAGCTGAATTAAGCCGGTTGGGTGAAGCCATCGGCGCAAAACCACAGACGTTTATGGGGATGGCTGGCCTCGGTGATTTGGTTTTAACCTGTACCGATAATCAATCCCGTAATCGTCGATTTGGTTTGGCGTTGGGTCAAGGCAAAGGTGTTGAACAAGCCATGACTGAAATTGGACAGGTGGTTGAAGGCTACCGCAATACCAAAGAAGTCTTTGTACTTGCCGAGCGTTTAGGTGTAGAAGTACCTATTACTGAACAAATATACAAAATCCTGTACCAGGACATGCCTGCTCCGGAAGCCGCTAAGGCTTTATTAGGACGCGAAATTAAATTCGAGTCCTGAGCTCGAGTAAAGCTGCATTCCAACTTCCAGCTGTATTGAAAGAGCGTAGTTAACAAAAGACGGAAAACTGTCCACAACAGCAAGTGCCTTCGATTCAGACTGATAGCTTAAATGATTCATTGTAACCCCTAATAAATAACGTTTATCTGTATGACTGCACACAAATAAACAAAATCGATTATGCGAAACAATGAAGATGAAAAAACCAGGTGCTAACTCCTACCGAGCGTAAGCACTTAATTGTATGTACGAACGTTCGTAGGTTATTAGAGCAATCAGAAAAGGGATTCTTAAACTTGCTTTTGAATTGACAATTCACAGAGATTACGTCGTTCAAAAAACACGCCGGTATCTTCCTGTTTATAGCGCCTTGGAATGAGGGTAAAGGAAGGCTCCTCTACCCGATTAAACGCTTTACATTCTTTTGTAGTATGTGATTTTAAACGCTGGTCTTCATAATACGCTGTGACGTCAACAATGACCTGTCCCGCTAATAAAGTCGCGACTCCCGCTAAGAATAGATTCTTTTTCATCACTAATTTCCCATAGCTCCTCTATCGCCACGTGAATCGGATGCCGCGACATAGCCCTTATCTAAAATTGATAAAAAAGAAGCAAAGATACATAGTCTGAGTGGGAGGCGAAGCTGGCATAGGCCTTTTCATAATTGTATAAAAATGAGGTAATTTCACTTGTCGATAGATAGTCTATCATCTGTTCATCCTAGGACAGAACTGAAGTTGATAGGCGCGGAGTAATTCAAAGTCTATCAGTTCTACGAGTCATCTGAAGCAAATTTAAGACCGACCCCAAATAAAATGTTTTCTAAAATTTATGACTGAACGTGTCCACAGGACCTACAGGCAACTGGGCAACTTTAAAATTACGAACAGGCACGGGATGCAATCTTTACGTTATAGCACTGTTTCAAAGAAGTAAGATATTACCTGTAGTGAAAGGATCATTTCCCCGATATGAAAATGAGAGATGGTGTCACACTTTTGCGAAGCTCCATTCAGAAGTCCTCTGTCCCAAAAAGCCTTTGTTCCTGATGGATCTTCTTCAATGTCGTCGTTTGTACCTGGCGGCAAACGTAACTGAAAATGGAGAAATTGAAAGAAACATCTCCAGTTAAGAGTTACAACAGAACAGTGGCGAAGATACTCTGCTTCAGAAATTTAAGATGTAAGTTCAAGCTAATCTACAGTAACTATTTAATGAAAAGGTAATACTGAATTTTATATGAGCAAAGATCGTGCCAGCAATACAAAATGCCACATCTTATGGCAGTAGCCGACTCAGTAAGTGAGAAGCATGCAGTACAATATACCTAAAAAATCCAGGTTTTGCATTGTCTTAAATTACACTGTTTTTGTATCTATCTGTGTATAACTATTTTTTATTATCACCATATATAAGAAGTTTTTTGTTGGGAAAAGGGAAGACCGGGTTGGAAAAACCCTAATATCAACGATTTTCAGATCAGAATTCTTTTCAATCGTATTAAGATAATCATATCAAATCACGGGATCGAAGTCCAGCTTACCCCCCCCCCCTCTCTTTTGAACCACCATGGAGAGACAAATTTCAAATATAGATCAAAAGCTTTCAAAATTCACCCCACCTCCCTTAAAAATTAGGATTTTATGCCTATTTTTGTATTTGACCTGAACTTATAAGAAACCATATTGATATTATAAGAAACCAACTGATTTAATTTTCCGTGTTAAATTTAGATAAATAATAATCATACATTTTTTTAAAGAATTCAGCTTGATTCCACCAGAGAAGTGTCACCACGTAAAAAAAAAAAAACATCTCCAATTGCCAGAAATAACCAGAGCCCACTTAAACCTTTTTGCGGACACTTTTGATTCTCATCTATGGCAAGCAAACTTTTGTTTAAAGTAAACCGTCCTCCCTTGTCAAAATAGGGAGGTTTAATGTCGGTCTTCGATCTCGATTTGGTCCTGGTTGTTAGTAATTTACATACCAAGTTTCAACAAATTGAAATAACCACTTGACGATTTATTGTTTGCCGACCGGACCAAAACACAGATAGACAGAAAAGACGATCCCATACCCCCACGCCTTCTTGCCCCATATACACAAGGGATTAGAAAAGCTCTACTACCAAAACTTTTACTTCACATCATATACACAATCTTATACACAATGTTTTGGAATTTCACCTCTACCCATTCCTAATTATGAATATACACTTTCTATATTCGAATCGGAGCCGACTTTTATCACAAGTAGCATCATGGGTATTTTTTGGGGGGATATCGACTGGAATACTCCAGAGAGACGTCAGAATATCAGAAATAAAACAAGCACACTTGAAAATTATATTGCCGACATTACCGCTATCCACCAATGGCTTACAGAATTTTCTAAAAACCTATATCCCCTTCCCTTCCCAAAATATGCACATATAAGGCCAACCGTCAAATTCCATCTGACCCAGATTGCTTGGTTGGACCGGGCTATTGATGCCGAACTGGACTTCCATGTCCACCGTGGGCCGTTCCTCGGTGATCTTCCAGTCGTGGGAACGAACCTTGGCTTCAAGCTCCTCCACGCGGCATCCCCAATGCGCTTCAAGTCCGGGATAGAGTTTTCGGATATCATCGCCAAAGACGGCCATGACTTCCCGGAAGAAGGCGCTGCTGGAGTGATAGGTGAAAAAGTCACTCCACATCCGATCAATGGGCAGGCCGGTCTGGACGGTTTCCATGTCCAGAAGATAGGCGTGGTTGTTCTTGATCTCCTTGCCCTTTGAGACAATGTCAAGATTCGGGAACGCGGCCTCGAACTTGGAAAACTCCTCTTCCGGATAAACGTCCCGCAGGATCAGATGCGGGAAAGGCTCATGCCGGACATCGGCATTGGCAATGTTGGACAGGATAGAACGTGCCGTTGTCGTCATTTTAACAGACCCCTCGGTTCAGACGCCGACCGCGCGCCGGGCAGTCGGTACCGCCGTCTCTACGTTGTCGTCATTCATGTTCGTTGCTTCGCCTTCGACCCATGCTGTCGCGGTGATGTATTCCTCAAGCGCTTTCTTGCCGTCCAGGATTGCCCGTGCCAGCGCGGGCCGGGCCTCCGCCAAGCCGTCGTCGAAAAGGAAGGCGGATACTTCCGCGTCGCTCAGGGGGCGGCCAAGATGCGCATCGCGAATTGCGTTCAGCATGTCTTTCAGGTCCGTCTTATCCGACAGCGCATAGATCGCCGCGCGCTTCTGCGGTGTTGGCAGTTCCGTCATGCAGCCGGAACGGAAGTAGCGCCCTGAACTACTCCAGATCAGAACCGGGCGACGGGTTGCCAGAGCCTCATAGATCGTGGTCGAACTGAAGCTGATCAGCAGATCGGCATTGGCAAGATCTTCCCGGTACGGAATGTCGCCCCGGCCCCGCTGCAACCTAACCCGCTTTCAATAGGCCTAATACAATTGATTTCTGTGATTTTAGGCGTTCAATGGGCAACAGAAATAATTAAATTGTGTTCAAAAGTGGTTATTGAAACTTACTTCAATTAATTATTTGCTTACAGTGTTTTTATGCGACAATTTGTCCCTTTGGTGTTCAAACGGTGTAAAATAGAGCACACTAATTACGCATATTTAATAAGTTACCGCAATAAGCTAAAACATACATAATTGCTAATCCAACAATACTAATACTACTACTATTAACACGTCACTGAAGCCTGACATCTCATGTCAGGCCTGAGTCACTGAGTCATCAAGTCGGCTGAGGCCAACACAGCTACGCACGTTCCAACAGGAATTGATCCTGCATTCCAATCTATTCAAAGCCTCCCTCTTGGCACCCTTACAAGAAGTTCCTATCTGACTTGCATGACAATTTCTCATCGTCAATTGTCGTTAGAAAATTGCGAAATTTGAAATATCTCAAATGAATACCAAGGAAAACTTGTCCTTGACAACTACTTTGAAAATGTAGCTTCTAATTTGACAGATTGGCAAAAAGAAATAGAATCGCTAGATAGTAGAAGATTTTTAATGTCATCAGGATTGAAGGAAATGACTATTTCCTGACAAAGACAATGAGATCTTGCTAGATAGTCCCATATTTTTAAAGCCAATGGGATAAAGAGAAATCGATGATCTTACTAGTTCAAATTATCTCTGATTACCAACGCTTTCTTCTGCTAGATATTACTGTTTATCAGCAATAAAGCGGAAGCTTTGAATCTTTGTACGCAAGTTTATTTATAACTTTCTACTGAGCCAACAGGGGAACTCCAGAGGGGAAACAGGGGCACTTACATAACCAGCAAATTTTCACCGTCGTCTCCAGAATACTCCTTATCAGTTTCGTTCTCTTCTTCTTATATCCTAGTAACAGGAACAATCAGAAAGACAGTGGCCGAAGCTACTGTCTTTTCTCCTATCAAAAATGCTCGGCTGCAACAAGATAAGCTACGCCGACCAAGGCCACAAAAGACCATATGGTGACTCTACCGCCGACTTTCTCGCCTAAGATTTTAGCAACCAATAAAGACAGTACCACGCTGCTAGCAAATAACGTTTGCACTATTGCAGCTTTGGTGTAAGTGAAAGCCAGCATCTGTAAATAGAGTGCGGCAAAGGTACCAATAATTGTCGCACCAGCGAAAAACAACCATGTGCGCTTGGCGTCTTCTGTTTTGGGTAACCAACGGTCTTTCTTAATTAGCATTAACAGAACAATAATAGCCATACCGCCCAATAGTCTAATTTGACTGGCATTGGCAGGGTCAATTTCGGTGCTGGTTAAAATGTCACGACTGATCACAGCACCAAACGCCTGACAAACAGCGGCACCGGCAGCATAAAAATAGCCGTTCTTTTCTATTTTCATTACCTGTCGTTTTTTCTGCAGCTTAATCACCATGTCAACAGAAAGAATAACCACCGCAATACCTATCCATTGTTGCCAAGTGAGCCACTCTGCTATCCACGCCATGGCAAACAAAGCGGTAATGATAGGAGCCAGCGTTTCTGCCACCAATATGGCTTGGCTATCTCCTATTTTATTCAAAGCTTGAAAGAAAAAGGTATCACCAAGGCCAATCCCTATGGCCCCACTCAGCAGCAACCAAAACATTTGCTCATGGCTAATACTAAAATCGGGATAAAAGAAATGGGTAACTACCGCTAATACACCAGCCGCCGCTAGTCCTTTCCAAAAGTTAAGGGCCAAAGGTGAAAAGCTTTTGCCCAGCACCTGAAACATTCGCGCGGCTACAGCCCAACAAAGTGCAGTACTGAGTGCTGCAATCTCTCCAATCAGTTTTGATCAATACGAAAGAGCCATAGTCAAAGGCGAACATTAACCAAATATAGTGTTACTAATTTCGTTCTACTTCCATAAATGAGAGACAGGTTGAGATGGCTAGAACACGTTCTACACATGAAGGATGACACATAGCCAAGGATCGTCCTTTTCGACTAACAATCTAAGGTCAAACGAAAACCTCTTCTCATACCCGAAGGGGGTGGAAAGGGGTTGTAAGAAAGGACTTAATGAAGAGTGTGTGTATCTGTGTTGACCTCATGCAGCTTGGTGCTGCAGTGAGAGGTTAGTTTTGGTAGTATTAGTAGCTCAGATGGCACAATTTAACCTCTTGTGTTGTGGTTTTAGTTGGAAAACTGGTACAATTTATCTTGAAGTGGCAACGCTTATCAACAGAGCTATTGAAATTGAAATTGCGTTGCCTACTCTAGTGAAAAACCCGCTACTTACTAAGATGCAAGTCATTTTACAAATCAAAATCTTATTTTTAATCAGATGAACCATTTTTGAATAGGAATTTAAATGCTACAAATCCCTATACTCATTTAGAACAGCTCCAAACAAATAGTATTGTAGTAAAGTTTCTTCAAAATCCCAATCACGTTGTTACTGACCATAATCATAATGCTAATCAAAAGTGCTAGACGTATTCTCTCCATGAAAAATCCTTCCTGCAAAAACTTCTCCCTCCAGAAAATTACCCCCACACGTAAAATTGAGACACCACAGAAAGAGTATGACAAATGAAAAAAAAAGAAGAAAAGAAAGAATTATGAAATATTCTACCAATATTCCAAAAATAGGCAGAAAATGTGGTGTAGGATATTTAATAGTATTTATTTTAAATCCTTTTATTCATTTTTTCATGTTTCTGGGGGTTGGGCTATTATAGCAGGATAAGATAAAGGCTAACACTTGGCTGGGGGGGGGGTATCGAATCAATCAATCAGGACTTGTCCCAGTTAAAGATGGGAATGGAGCCACAATTAGTAATTAGGAAAGAGTTAAGAAGAATTGGCTAAATATTTTGAGAATGAGGGCTATGTATACAAGGAGGGCTTTTTTAGGCTTGCAGGTTTTAAGGGGGGGATAAATAGGTCACATACGATCTTTAGTATGGTAAGTCGTATCTTCTATAGGGTAAGCGGTTTTTTTTGCTTTAAGATGAAATTAATTAAGCAACCCATTTTCGATTGGTATTATGCTAGCATTGGCATTAAAACATTTAGTATTGACATTATACTAACTGCCTAACTCAATTGGAGTTTGGTAAATGGGTCGAAGAACATTTTTCATAATTTTAAGGAAAGCAAAAAAACAAACCATTGAATCAGCGTTTTGAAAATGTTGTCAAACGGGGAAATCAAGTTTTTGGCAAAAAAAAAATGTCCTCATGTTTATAATAAAATTTGTACATGCATTTGAAAATGAAATCAAAAATCAAGGAAAGGTTTTGATGAAATCTAGGAAGTTAATATTTATTTTCAAAAAAAGTGTATTTTCCATCCAAAATAAGCTAAGGAGTATGTGCCTATATGGAAGAGAGAGAGGGAGATGTGTCATTTCAAACATATTTGCAGATTTGGATGATACAATAAAATCTTGTAATTACCATGCTTATAGTTTATGCAGTTAATCCCGGGCGTCAATCACTCTCCACCACCCAGTACACGTCTTGGGAACGCCACTTGTCCAGCCAAGAGTGACGCAGTTTTACCACACTGCACCTCTTTAGTATGAAAACTTCGTGGCACAGTGTGGCACATTTTCGCCACATTTCAGCTGTGCCACCCGGTGTACAGAACTTTTAGAAGGGGACGACTCCTCAGATTAATCTCAATATTCATAGGCTTGTTCAATGAAAAAAGAAAATCAAAGAATAAAATATTGAGTAGTCAATAAAATCATTATGTAGGTAAAATGGTCAACCTATTCTTACGAAGCAGTTCGTATTTTTTTTTTTATAGCTTAATTGGGGAATTTTTGTGTCTATAAAACACAGTTCGTTAGTCTTCATTTATAAACAAAATTCTTCTAAATTGCTCGATTAACTACGTATATTTAAGAAATTGAGAGATATAAAACTTGATGAATGACAAGCCAGTTGAGGTACTAAAGAAAAGGATACCATCCGACCCACATTCTGCCAAGTAAATTCTTGTCCGTACTTTGTTCTATCAAGCAAGTCACCTGAAAAGAATAATGAATAAAAAAGGATACAACATGAGCCCCCAATGTACAAAAATATAGGGAAACAAAGTTTACGAGTAAGCACATTCAGAACAAACTGATGGGGATAATTGTAAAGATGATAAAAATCAAAATTACCGGTAAAACAGTTAACAAAACAGTTTGATGTCTCCTTGCTGACAGAGTCAACAGAAAGGCAAATAAAAGAGTTGATGATGATTGTTTAACGCTATGTGCACAAAACAGAAAAAAATAGTCGTAATTCGTGAAGGTTTGCAGTGGTTAACGCCTTCCAAAAACCATGGAGACAATCTAGAAACCAGGAAACTGACAACGATGAAAGTTATGAAGAAAAAATAGATGCATGAGTCTTGGGAAGCTATTGCTGAACGTGAAGAATGAAGTCAATTTGAATTTATTGAAGTACATAGGCCAAGAGCCCGGCAAAGCTGCTACCATGGTAAGTTCCAAAAAAGTCACATTAAACCTAAATTGAGTTAAGAACGTATAAATAAATCTAAATATAATCTAAGCTTAAAACGACCGTTATTTGCAATCAATAAACAAATGAAACACTATCAATAAATATATGAAACACAGAATTTAGAAAAAATAGAATTTACAAGCAAAACAAATATTTTTAACAAATATTATAACAATTATAAATTTTAATTTAAAATTAAAGCCACTCAAATCCTCTAAAGGCTAGAGCAGGATTTTCACTTTACTAAAAAAAACAACATTTTCTACAGTTTTTCTTAACATTAGAATGTCAAAAAATTCAAAAATTGCTCAGATTTCGAGGACTTTTTCTTTTATGCATAATTATGCAAGGCCAGATTTTCAGGTTACTATAACTTTTAGTTTCCGTTCGAATGAGACCTCTCACTATATTCTAGGACCACTGGGTTGATATGATCAACAATGGGAAAAACAAACAAAATAAAATAAACAAAACAAATGAACGCGCATCCAACATTTTTCTTCTAGCAGAAAATACAAAATTGAAATTTTCTTCAGATAGGTACTTGAAATCTCTACATTAGGGTTGTAAGATACGCTGAATCTGACGGTGCGGTTACCACGGACTTTTTGAAGACCTTGAATACCTAGTATATAATTTTCATTTTCGCGATTTTGTGAAAGAAACTTTTGCTGTCTTCATAAATCTGTTGATGCCATGAGTTAGTGTAAACAAATATGTTTCCTATATTTTAGTCTTCATTGAGGTCACCATCAGGGCTACCAACCGAACGCATTTTATGTCAAAAAAACACATTCCCACAATCCTAATCAATAAATATAAAGGTTATTTGACATACTTGCTGATGAGTCAAATTTGTTTTTCGAGCTTTGCCTGTACATTAAGGTACCCTTGATTTAAGGACTTACGAAATCCAGGTTAAAACTGCACTAAAATAAAACTTTTTGGCTCTTTTTGGGCAAGATTTTCTGACAAACCAATACGTTGTCATTTTTTTGTGAATTGGTGTTTCCTTTTCTTAAGAACTTAAAAACATAAGTTTCAAGGAAAAACTCATAAGATAACTCAACCTAAAATATTGAGACTGCGAGGCAGAATCAGAATCGGGAATATGCCGACATCGTCTCGTGATAGGAGGAGAAGAACGGTCGTAATTCCCACTGCCCAAACGAAAAGAGGTATACGGTCAATAGATATTGATTGAGGCCGAGTAGCGATTACAAGTGACACTTACCTAAGCCCCATTGATAATGAACTTATAAATTCCCACGCTTTATGTTATTTTTATTCACAAACTACTATTCTAGAACCGACCTCTAATAATAGCATACCTGATAAGCGATTGCTGTTCCGCAGTAAGTTACTGAATATTGTGAACATGATTTTAGAAAAAGGAGAAGTACCTAGCAACCTTGGGACACTCTAATTAACCCGTACATAAGAAAGGTGATAAGAGTGAGTGAGATAATTATACAAACAATAGCATGGTTTCTGTAAGTAACAAATTACTCAGTATGATGATACTTTTTAGAATAACAGATGCAATGAAGATTAAATATAGGAATAATGTGGTTTTAGGAGGGGAAAAGAATGTGTCGACCAAACTTTCACTCTTATATTAATAATCGAGAATCACCTGAGTCATTAAACGCCTTTAGTCCTCAGTTTTATAGATTGTGAGCAAGCGGTTGATTCAGCTGATAGAAGAACTTTAGCGAAGGTCTTATCCTTGTACAGTATACCAGACAAATACAATAAAGTGATTAGTGCAATATATGAAAATAACATTGTGGCAATTAAGGCAAGAAACGAGGTTAGCAGCTGGTTTCGTATTTAATCAGGATTTAAGCCGGATTGCGCTCTATATCCATTTATGTCGATCGTTTTGATGGACTTTGTCTTGAGGAACATAGCAAAAGCAATGGGAGAACACGGAATCAAATGGAAAAGTAAAACTCACTTGGATAACGATTATGCTGATGATTTAAGCATCCTAGATCAATATGTTTGCAAAATGAATGGACCGCAGCACAATATGAACGGGGCGCAGAATACTGGCAAGCCTTTCGGGCACAAAATCCGAGTCAACTCAAGCAACTCGCCGATCGACCCGACCAGCCCATCCCTTTCACGGCCAGGGCAATGACCCGTCATTTGGCCGAATTGCCATCTACCAGGAATGGATTGTCGCTCACGGAATCCCTTAGCCTTACAGCCGTTGAAAAAGGGGCCCAAACGCCCGTTCAGGCATTTAAAACGCTTCAGGAATTAGAACCACTTCCCTTCCTTGGTGACCTGATGTATTGGTTTATCTTGAAAAAACTGATTCAGGCCCCCAATCCCGCCCTCAGTATTCAGCACCATCCATCGCAGCCGTTTCATCACCAACGCTTATCTCTGACCGAACTCGGCAAGCAGCTGCTCGGCAAGCACACCGATTGGATGGCGCATAATCCTCGAGATGAATGGGTTGGCGGGCACCACATCCGAACCGGCCACCCCCATTGGCGCTGGGATGAAGACCATGAGCAATTGGCGTATTGGCAACCCAAATAAAAAAGGCGCCACGGGGGGCGCCCAAACCGAGGAATTCACGATTCGTTTTGTTTAGGAATCTTTGCGTATCTTTCTCATGTTCCGAAGATAGGTGGGGATATCCAAGTCATTTTCATCTTCAAAGCCGAGGTTGTTTGCGCCGTACTGTTGAGGTGCCAACAGGACTTCCTGAATGGTTTCCTCTGGGGTATCGAATTCGGCGGCAGGCCGAACGGGAAGTGGCTCCCGATCTTCAATAATCTCAGTATTTTGCAAACTCTCTCTTGTTTGATTTTTTGTTTGGACTCGGGTTTCGGCAAATCCCTGGCTCAATATTCTAGAGGATTCGGGTTTCGTGGCCTTTGATGGCCGGACCGATCGTTCCGCCGGCGGGGCCTGTTCCCTTTGGCTGATGGGTTTGCGATTGAGGCTTCATAAAAATTGCTTTCAAAGGTTTGTGATCGTTTTCAACTCTGAAGTTTTGATTGTACAGCAGTAGAGAGGTCAAATCACGAAAAACCAAACTAAGCACCACAAAACTAAACAGTACATCATTGGTATCGAAACTGGGACAACTTGCTCCACATCTGGGCTACCCTCTTTAATGAAGAGAAGACAGTCGTTCATTGCCTAGATTGTCGGCCTTAGCCTTATCCAATAGCTCTTCTATCGGCTGAATCGGACGCTTATTCTGGTGAGAAATATCTTTGCTGTCAAGCCAGTGTTTGCGATGATACATCCTTGGCAGTTGAAACTGGAAAGATTGTTCCATCTATCGGTTGCAACGTTTTATGAAAAGAAGACACCCTTTTGTTGACATTCATTTAGTTTTCTCTTTACAACGCAATGTAATTGCATATTATTTGCTTAAAGAAAAGTCTTTTAGTTTGAATTCATATTGAAAATTTGTCGACTTAAGTTTTCTAAGAATTTTTAATGTCACATTATATTGTAAGTTCCTTAAATTAGCCCATTTTCGTATGAACTTCTGCTGAAATCTTTACTATATATTTGCCACCCTAAAAAACACAAACGTTTATTTATGGGAGAATTTTTGCTGATGCAATTTTAAAACATGATGGAGAAGTCATTAGCTGACAGGGATCTCCAGCATAGTCTAAAAGAAAAGAACATAGTAGAGAAGCAAGAATCTAATTGCTATGGTTTTGTTGATGGGGTTAAAAAGGAATCTTTAGTTTGTAATTAAAAATTTTGTTAAAATTTTTGTTTAAAAACAACAAAATAAAAAGCCTTTTGTATGTTGGCAATGCGTGTAGCATCATAGACTTGCTGAAAATCTTCTATTCTTGTGGTGGCTTTCCATATTGGGGTGAGCTTAATAAAAACATATCCTTAAATTTTTCAACAGGAAACAAGACTAAGAGAAAAATACAGAATCTGTTCCTGCCTTTCTTTATCCTTAAAATTATTTCTTTCCACATCCTTGTTGCTTCCAGTCCTAGTTTTGCTTGTAAAATTTCAGTACCCCCTTTCGAATCTCAACAGAGTTCATTGGTTCTTGTTTTTCTGAATCTGATGAGATCGAACAAGCTCGGTTATTGGTGTATTCGATGTACATAGTATGATTGTGTACTCAGTTATTTGTATTCGACACTAGACTTGACTATTGAGACTAACTCGGCACCAAGGATGCACTGGACCCTATTCTGCTATTATCAAGAGTGTTCTGTTTGGGGATGGGGGATTTTTTAATCTTTTGGCCACCGAATCCAAACCTTGTTGAAGGTATCTCCTGAAAAGTAGCTTCTCGTGAAACATATGCAACCAGAATTCCCCAGCGTCTTGAAAAATTTCTTCATTGCTGAATGCCAGCATTGAGTTAGATCTCACGTACTGTTCGTCCACTACAAAGAGGACTTAAATTCAAGAGACACTTTGAGTAGGCGTCTGTCCTTGCGCCTTCTGACAAGAGAAAAGCAACTGACCCAAGAATTTTTTGACAAACCCAATACAGATCTAATTCTGTTTATGAAGTTAGTAGTATTCCTTAAAGCCTTAAGACCAGAAAAGCAACTAGTCATGACGACATCATACCAGATTTAGCTGTATATGGCAGAGGCTGAAGCACTGAAGATATTAAAGAATGGTTCGATCGTCTAACTTTTCAAGGAAAGATTGAGAGCAGTGTATAATAGCCGGAGAAAAGAAGCACTTCAGACGATTAGAATCAGTCGAGTAATTGCAGAATTTAAAAATAAGTAGACTATGCTTAGAGAGGAGCAATACAATTCTCAATGAAATCGGCCGTGTTGACTTTATCTTCATCCTGTGGACAATACTCGAAGCCCGCCTCGAACAGCTGGCGGCCTCCTGCGGCCTGCAGGACAAGGTCATCCTGCCGGGCAGGCGGGACGATGTCGCCGCCTGGGTGGCCGCCTCCGACATCTTTGTGCATGCGGCGCTGGACGAAGCCTTTGGCCTGGCCGTTGCCGAGGCGATGGCCTGCGGCAAACCGGCAATTGCCGCAGGCACCATGGGGCCGGCCGAAATCGTGGAGGATGGCGGGAACGGCCTGCTGGTTGCGGATGGCAGCGCCGCGGGGCTGTCCCAAGCCATGGCCCGCCTGATTACGGACGGCGCTTTGCGGGCCCGGCTGGGGCAGACGGCCCGCAGCCATGCGGTGCAGCGGTATTCCCTGTCAACCATGTGCCGCAACTATGCCGCGCTCTATCAAAGCGTGCTCGCTGCCCCTGGTGCGGCGCATGGCTGACAGGCTGCGGGGCACAGGTTTGATGCATGGGGGAGGGGCGGCAGTGCCAAAGCTGCGCAACCGGTCTGGTGCGGCCATGAACATTCTCTGGGTCCTGCTTGGCCGGGAAGACAAGGCCAGTTCACGGGTCAGGGGCTACTGGATCGCCGAAGCGCTGAAAGCCCGGGGCCATTCGGTCCGGATCCGGCACATGTAGCGCCGTTTGCAGTATCTGTCCCTGCTGGCGGCAGCCCGGACGGCCGATGCGGTTATCTTCCAGAAGAAATACGGCCGCTATGACCTGATGGCCGCCCGCCTGCTGCGGCGGCTGGGCAAGAAGGTGTTCTTTGACATTGATGATGCGCCAAGCCGCACCCAGGCCTGCGCAACGATGCAGCGGGCAGGCAGAATGATGGCCCTGTCCAGCGGCGTGCTGGCGGGCAGTCAGGCGCTGGAAGGGCTCGCACGGCAGCACCAGAACACCGTTCACCTGGTGCCATCCGGCGTCCTGCTGGAAAACTACCGTGTCAAAACCCTTTTCAGCTGAACGAAAGGAGAAACAATAAAATCTAAAACGAAGAAAAATTATACCGTGTGTGAGGGGAAATACCCCTGCCTCAATACCTCGCTCTCTACGCTAAAGTTTTTTACTTCTTTAAAAAAGCTTCTTATTCAGCTAAACCACCCCTTTGTTTCAGGAATCGTTCTTAAAGAATTGTGACAAGAAGTCAATCTTTATCTGGTTATATTGTGGCCATACGACACCTTAAAGCTTTGGTTCTCAATTTTTTAAAGGGTAGGTGGCCGGCTAACAAAAATAATCAAACAATAGTTTAGCTCTAGGTCTGGCCAATTTTATTTATTTTTAGCTATAGTTTACTTAGTACCGATAAGTGAGAAAGGGTACCTAAAATATTATGTGGGTAAAAACGGGTAGAGTGTCTATATAAGTTGAGAACCACTGCCTTAAAGAATCACACTATCTCGTCTGTTAAGAATTTTTTTAGTTTATGTGGACAACTGCTTAGAACTGATTGGACGGAACTGACATAACTTGTAAAGCTTGGCTAAGAGATCCGAATAAAAATTAGAAGCCAATACGTTTTAATGAAACTTGCATCATTACAAAAAATGATTTTTTTTCTCGATTTCGAAAAATCGAAATGATTTTTTTCACGATTTAGCGGAGCAGAATTTTCTGTTTAACATTCAGGAGAGGGTAGTCGCTAAAACTTCCTAACATACCTGTTCAATAAACGGTAAAAATCAATTCAAAGGAATTATCATTTTAGTAATTGGGCCGCTTTGGGAGTTCCCTGTTATGCACCCGCTTTGATTAACAAAGGAGGCGACGAAGGGAAAATAAAATTCACTGTCTTATAAGTCAACTTTCACAGACAAATCCCGAATTCTCAACAGCTGGCAATGGTAGCTACCACCCTGAGAGAATTCGATAATGGATCCTTTATCATTAACCAATATTTTAGTGAATTACCACTCCTGAGTGTTAGCAGAGCACTTATATGACAAGAATAAAAACCTTCTTTTTCTATTAAGACTGAGTATATTCTCAGCCTGATAACCTCAAATGACACCTCTACTTGGGAATAATATACTTTCAATTATTTTACTAAAATAGAAACTGACCAAAAATTGAGCTGCAGCTCCAAACACCACTTCCAAAGCAGCTGGTGCAGGTCTGCATATCGTCCCCTAATAGCTTCAGCTTGGCCTCCAATATGATAGATGTTTGATCCATGTTTATGTGCACCATATACTAGAGCTTGTGCTGTTCCATCTAGTGCGACAAGCTTCTGATCGAGACCTTTAGTTTCCTCTAGAATTGCTTTGATACGCTCGCATTTTAGGATATCGTCCAGTATCGCCCAGCGCATCGTGAGAGGCAAGACGATCTTCATATCTCTGAAGGGAGTGATCCAAGTCGCGAAGTTGTTCATTAAAGTCGCCTGCAAAAATAAGCGTTACAATTGTAAATCATTGTAACAAAAAATAGGAGAACGACGAAAAAAGCGGAAAAAAAAGTTTGATTGTCCGAATTTTGTGCCATTTAACAAGTGGATTTACATCTAAATGATCATCATCAAATATTTCCTTAACAATCATCCAGGATTTATACGGTTTTACGCAAAAATTTACGGTCTTCAGAGATACAGGAAAATTTACTTTCGCGACATTTTGTTCTGAATCAATGACGCATGTCCGTTAAAAAAATATTTACACCAGAACAGCAGATTAATCAGCTTGCAGAGAAGTTGAAGAACTTTGGCTACTTTTTCGTACAAAAAAAATGAAGAGAACAAAAACGAGAAACTAAACAAGAATAATGTTCAGACGACACGTGTAGCCATAGTGGTCTTAGAACCTATCTATGCAAGCGTTTTCTCCTAGTCACTTTACGCTTCGGAATTGCCGCCGCGCAGTTCCACCGCCTTGCGGAAGTGGCGCTCGGCCAGCCCGAATTGGGCCTTGCGGAAATACGATTTGCCGACCGCGAGATCGGCCGCGCTGACGTCGCGCGACGGCGGCGTCAGCGATGTTGTTTTCATCGTATCGACGGAAGCGGTATTGCAGCCGGTCAGGACCATCGCCCCGAAAAACACGGCGGCCGCGAGTTTCATCCTCGGGCGCATATCTGATTACTCCGTTGCCTGGGCGCGGATGACCGCGCACCAGTCGAAATTACCAGAGGCGCATTAAGCTACGGCTGCCGTGAAGGCTTGAATTGTCTGTTGCGTGAAAAGGTTTTGGTAGGGATCGCCTATTGCTGCATCATCGTGACTTTGACGATGACCGGAATGATCGCGACCATCAGGACCACCGGCAGAATGCAAACCGTGACCGGCACGGAGAGTTTTGCCGGCAGGGCATGGGCTTTTTCCTCGGCCAGCGACATCCGCTTGTGGCGCATTTCGTCTGAAAACACCCGCAGAGCGCCGGACAGGCTGGTGCCCAGTTCCTTCGACTGCCGCAGCAAGGTCGCGAAGGATCTGACTTCCTCCAGACTCAGCCGATCTCCGAGAGAGCGCAACGCGTCCTCCAGGTTTCGACCAACCCGCAATTCAATCGACAGCAACTGCAGGTGCTGGCTCAGTGTCGGATAGGTCGTCTCAAGTTCCCGGGACACCCGCTCGATCCCCGCTTCCATACTCATCCCGGCATCCGAACAAACGACCATCAGATCCATGAAGTCGGGAAAACCGTTGCGGTACTCGATCATCCGGGCTGCCACCATGCGCGACAGTACGAGACCAGGAACGAAATAGCCGAGAATTCCCGCGATTCCGATCAGAACCGCACGGTTGGTGGTGCTTGCTTCGGAGCCGACGAATGCGGTCTGCCTTTGTGCGCGGCTTTGAGGTTTTTGATGACGGCTCTCTCAGAGATACCAATCCGAGTCCTGAAGCGTTTCGTGACGCGTCATCCCTGCGTGTCGTCAGCGAGTTGACCCGCGATAACTGGACCATCCGGCCATATCTGCGCCGTTCGGAGATGGAATTCCTGCAACACTTTCTACCCGGCCAACCGCTGGAAGAGAACGATCAAACCAGTGGCGGCGTTATTGCCGATGTAACGTTGGAGCGGGGTGATGCTATCTGGCAGGTGGGTGGCCATCTTGAATATATGGATGGCGCGCTTCGTGAGTTTCAAGCAGGACCCACAGTTGGCAGCGCCTTCCTTGTAGCTACGCGCCCGCCAGGCTTGCACTATGACTATGATGTGCAATCGATCATGGCGGCTGGTTTTTATAACGTGGAGTGGTCACCATCAGATACGGTGACCTACATTCACAGTTTGCGCGTTGAGCACCTTGCATACGATTACGACAACAACCACATCGTCGGTAACACCCGGGACGATGGCACGCCGTGTGGCTTTGGTGGATGCCTCTACACACGACCAGCCAGCCGTGATGACAGCTTCACAAACGTGGCTCTTCGCGTTGGTTTCGAAAAGCGCTTCGGCGATGACTTTTTATATGGCACTGCAAGTACCGGATTCCGGCCGCCTCAGGCGACCGAGTTGTACCGATTGCGTGGCGGTCAGGTCGTGGCCGACCTGGATACAGAAGAGCTCACAAGTTTAGAGCTGGGGTACAAGACGCCTAACTTGAGTGTGGCGATTTTTCGCGAGCGCACTCGCAATCTGATCCTGCGAGATTCCGACGCATTCAACATCTCCAATGGTGAAACAGAATCGAGTGGTATCGAATTGGAGGGATTCTTTCAGTTGGATGATGGCAATCAGACGTTATCCGGGTCCGTGAGCTATGCGAAAAAAATCGCATAAGGCAGTTGTTTAAATTGCCCTTTGATTTTTTGTTTAAAAATCTGAAATTCATGTCACTAACCAAGGCTATATGTGCTTGTACATACTGTAGTAATGACAATTCTTAAATTAAATCATGAATTGCATAACATTGTAGCAATTTGTCTGTCTCCTTGCATATTCCTTACTCTAATGCCAAATTTCCTCATATTATGTGACTACACGTGGCTTGTAAAGTGTTTAACCTTTGGATACCATGACTGAAAACAAGATGGCATGGCAAAGCATTAGGCAGATGCCAATGGTATAATTTCAGCAGACATTTCAGTAAGTGCTGTTCAGATATGTCAACTAGTGTGACAAAATAGGTAACTTTCCTGGATGTGATTGCATATATAGATGTTTAAAGGGTATTTGTACAATTATATATCTGTTAAAGAAATAGTACTTCTTGATACTAAGACACACTGTTGCTAGTATGGTATATTGTCGCCTGGTAAAAATATTGTCACTGTATTGTTGCTTGACATATTGTATCATTTTGTAAATAACAAAATTCAGTTATGGTGTATGGCGGCACAGAAAAGACACAAATAATGACTCATAGCACTGGGTAGTTTTCAGTGAATGAAAGGTTATATTTGTAGAGCATTTTGACACATGTACTACAGCACATTGCCAGCCCATTATCACAGAAGTGTCTTTTTTCAATGTCAAAAATATTTAAAATTATCAGAATAAAACATTGGATCTGTCAATATTCACTTTGATCATTTTCTAACTTACAATGGGATTGGACAGATAGACAAGCCCCAGTTGTGACGTTTTTATTTCCCTACTATCATTTCAAAACTAAAATTTAATGTCGTCTTTTCTCAATGACAATTGTCAGTGCCATGTATGGTACATGTTGTATGGTACATATTTGGCATTACTTCATTGCAAGGTGCGCTGCGACAAACAGCCAAAATTAATTAACAGCCAAAATTAGCTTTTCAATCAGCTTGGTTCCGATTTACGTATGAGTTGAAATTATTCAACGCATCCGACATTGCAGCAAAATGGATGGTTTTGCGTTGTTTGTCGAACGATTCGTGTCATTTGTCGCACGTCGCAGGATTTTGCGCGAAATCGCAGCAGTGGGAACCTGGGGTTAGGACGGCTAGATCATGTTTAAGGACAAAGGATAATAGATACAAAAAGTCAGCTTTTTGTCCATCTACCGGGGCCAAGTGAATGGCAGGTCGTCCCCAAATGGGATAACAGGACGTCAAAAGAAAGTATTTTAGGAAAATTAGAACTTCATCGGAGGGTATAATAAATCTTGCTTTGAACAAATTGGGATGAGGGAGGGGCCTGCGTAGCCATGTTGGTCTCAGGTTGTACAATGCGGTGTTAGTAGTAGTGGTAAAAGCCAGAAGGTTGTGCTGGTACGTTCCTAAGAAGCCATCCTTTCATTTAGACCAATACGGTGCCATAATTGAACAAAAACATGACAGTTTGAAACTCAATTAAAACATACGAAAATTTCTAAATACTACTAATTCGAAACTCTCCTTCTCGGAAGTGGCACACATACCGGTAATCGAATTCCTTAATTTGCATTACATTTAATTTAGGCCTAGCCTTCAATCTAATTGCGTTAATAGTTTGTCTCCCAGCAGAGATTACGAGTACCTTTTGGGCGGCGTTTTAAGCGAAAGTTACAATTTTAATAGAGGTGAAATTCTCATGCTGCTACAGTATTTGTTTGAATCATGACTCGAATAATATTTATTTTGGCGTGCGTTATCGGTAGCTTCGTTTGTGTCTATTCTGTTCCTTTATCAGAGTCTCAATTATTACCATCGTTTAATGACCTTGAAAACGAGATTAAAGCAAAAATAACTCATACATACATACATACATACATACATACATACATACATACATACATATTGGGCATGGTATTAGAACTATGACGCAAATGATAAAGGTTTATTTCTGTTGGTAAAGTTGTTTCTTTGCTGCTTTCTTGGCTATTAACTTCCAATTTTTACTTGAGGATGATGGGATATGCGTTATACATTACTGGGTTTGCATTTGATAAAGAAGAGCAGTTTTCCAATGGCTTTTGTATCCTAGAAGCCATTACATGCGTGAAAACATTACAAGGAAAAGCAATTATCGTCACATGAAACAAACTTGCCCTAGTAAGTTCAGAAACACGATACACACTCTTTAAATAAGTAAGGAAACGAAGACATAGCTTAGCGGTAGAACATTTTACTACAGACCAAGCGATTGTCTATTAAGCCTCGGGGGTTACTTTTAGAAGATTGGTTTTTAGATGAAGATGGGCCTGACTCCCAATTCAGAGTGAACTCGTGTAAAAGATTATTATCCGTCACAACTTAGGTTCATATCTACAAGGCGACTATCAAAACACTGTGAAATACTTTCATGCAGGTAACGTCTTGGCTTTGTGTAAAGCATTCTTCTATTCTATCGATCATGTGACTGCATGTGAAAACTATGCGCTCATTTCTTCACATTTGCTAGAAAGGAACATAGCTCAGCGGTAAAGCAAACAACTGCAAATTAAGAGATCTTCTGTTATTATAAATTAAACGCCAAATGTGGAAACTTCATTGACAACGTTTGGTCTACAGACTTCTTCAGGTCACTACTGAAAATTGGCTAAACTTGGTTTTAAAGGTAAAGTTTAGCCAATTTTCAGTAGTGATCTGAAGAAGTCTGTTAAACGAAACGCTGTCAATGAAGTTTCCACATTTGGCGTTTTACTTATAATAACTTGTCGGTGGACTATTCACCTTTCATTCATAAGGTGTACAAAAATCCCCAAAAGTATTGTCCCAACCCTCGCTGTCAAACATCTTGAACTAAGGTAGGGATACGAAACTCTGTTTAAACAAAAGTAACACAAGTATTTTCAAACTGTGCAAATACATAATCAAAATGGGGCAGTGGAATCTCTAACACCCCCATCCCCGGGCCCCACCCTGCCACCAAATTGTAGCTGGAAGAACCTAGCTTAATCCGGAATCACAGAAGGATCGTTCAACCTCTACGATTGGAGTCACAAAGCATGTCTCTGTAGCCACTCTGACACCAAACCCTAATAGAGAAAGGGTGTTTTTTTCTGATTGACTTGAAACTTATAGGAGAAGTACTTTAGCTTTTCATTCTATTTCTCCTCGTTTTAGACTTCATTTATTCGTTCATAGTAAATTGTTATTATATCTTTTGACTAATGGTTATTTCAAATTTCTTATCCGAAACCCTGGAGGTTACAGGGATTCACTCGGCTAAAAAGGGCAAAGGAGTACAGGGGGGTTCTAAGCCTGGATGGGGAGAGCTGCCCCCAAGTTATCTAATATCTTGCATTAAATTCCTTTTATTTTATGTTTTTAAAATCCTACGATAAATCTTACCCCCCCCCCTTGATTACAAGCTCTAACTTCGCTAGTGAAGGAGAGAGGAGTCGGTTGTTCTCTAGCCACTTAAAAAGGTCACTATAAATTTGTACTTCGAACCAACTGACAACGTCTTAGGTTTCTACGACCACCCCATGTATACTGTCAGGAAAGGAAAAAATTGGAGACACTTTGTTCTTTACTAAGTCAACGTTAGCGCGTCGACACTATTAAAATAAGCACGGAATTGACCTCTTGCCCAGAGGGCTGAGCAGGCCGCGTTTCCTTCAAAGACACTTTTTTTCCTTCATTTTAACATTTCCGATTGCACCCGCTAAAGTCAAAATTGACACAGTTTTGTCTGATATCTACAATTTTTTTTTATTAATAACGTATTGGCCTGTCGTTGGTTATGCCATGGACATTGTACAGGTTTCAAGGTGGTGGGATTAATATTTGGTGATATTTGATATAAAATGCTTTTCCATATCTCATTTGGATCTTCCTCCTCTGCATTTTTTTTTATGATTATAATGATATATAATCAATATATATAATCAAGTATATAATGATTTATATACTTATTATACTATATAAGTATAATAGTATACTTTCAAAATCAGACAGGAATACTTTGAAGATCAAAACATAGACTCTTAAACATATAGGGCTAATCAAACTGTAAGCTTTACATAAAACACTGTGAAACGGTCATTGTTGAAGATCAATGACCTTCCTTAAAAAAATAACACAAAAACATTCAAAGGAGAAAAGGGGGGCCAAGAGAAGTTGAAACTAAACTCTCCTGCAAAACCATGTCTTTTTTTCTTTTTGATGGTTATGACAAGAGACATTTGTTCAAAACATATATTATTTTCAGCAATAGCACAATCAAGGCTTGTAGATTTTGGGGTTGCAAGGGTAAAATATTTTCTTCAGAAAACTATTCTGATTAGCCCGAAATTATTCTAATTTACTTATTAGAAGGGGTTGCTAAAGTCTGAAAGAACATTTTGCTGTAAGAATTGTGAGTTGTGAATTTGAGAATATAGCCTTGTGCGGAGTTGCAGGTTTAGGCTGAAGCCCCCTTCACCAAAATAAATGTGGAGGGGAGCACTGGACTAACAAAGAAAATGTTTTGCGAGGACACCCCCGCCCCCTCTTATTCAGCGCTATGGTAAATAGCTACCCCGGTACTTTCAAACAGTTCGTGGTAACAAACTGTAGTAAAGAGCGACCCGGCTCAATAGTAACCAAGACTCTAAAAAATGGAATTTTGATACCAATGGCTACCGCCTCGGCTTCCTTGATCGGCTGCGGGTCGGTGGTGTTCAGCGGATGGCCCATATACTTGAACTCCGCGCCGAGTACGCCGACCGCCTCGCTCTACACCGCGCAGCGGCCCTTGTAGCGATCGGAATCAAACAGCCATTTCCAACTGTCCGGCACGCCGTCGACCTTGGACTTGCGATAGCCGATGCCCATGGTCCCCCACATATAGGGCATGGAGAACTTGCGGCCCGGATCAAACCCGGCGTCGAGGAAGGCGGGTTGCAGATTCGCCATGTTCGGGATCTTGGAATGATCCAGCGGCATCAGCATCTTGGCCGCGATCATCCGCTCGACATAATCATTGGTCGGCACGATCACGTCATAGCCCGGATTGCCTTCCTTCAGCTTGGCGAAAAGCTCGGCATTGTCGGCGAAGAGGTCCATCTTCACCGAGATGCCGCTGGCGGTCTTGAAGTCGTCCAGCGTGGTCTCGCCGATATAGGTGTCCCAATTGTAGAAGTTGAGCTTGGCCTCCTCGGCCGACCAGCCGTCGCGCGGCAGCACGGAGATACCCGCGGCCACGGCGCCGGTTCCAGCCAGAAACCTTCTGCGAGACAAACGCCCCTTGGGAAACAGTGCCATCTCGAACCCCTTTCCGCCCCTATCAACATCGCCACGCGCGCCGACGCGCGCCGAAATCACATGACGCCAACGTTCCGCGACCCGGGCCTGGAAGTCAATGATGCCAAGTTTCCAACCCTCCGCGAATCCCTGGCGAAAGCCAAGGTCTGGCGGCGGAAAGAGACCCTGGATCTAGTCCAGGGATTCAGCAAACGAAGGAGGAGTTTCGGCACCCCCTTCCCCGAATCCCTGGCGGAAGCCAGGGTCTGGCGGCGGAAAGAGACCCTGGATCTAGTCCAGGGATTCAGCAAACGAAGGAGGAGTTTCGGCACCCCCTTCCAGCACCACATCTCAGACGCTCGATTTGGATAGAAAAAAACACGAATTCAGATCCATGGAAGATGTAAATTCCGGAAGATGCATCGTGTTCTTGGTACAGTCATAATTAGCTAAAAGCGATTATTTAATCTTCTAGGGCATTGATTGGAGCAGTTACAGTTATGAGTCAACTTCGCGTCTCAATGCTCTTCATCGCTTTAACAGTCAGCTTGTGTTGCAGTGCAAATGGATTAGATGCCCGCTTAGTTAGCGCCGCACTTGAACGAACACAACATCATGTTGTTTATGATGGCAGTTATGTATCCATCCCTTACCCGAATGGCGACGTTCCTGACAATGTCGGTGTGTGCACAGATGTCGTGATCAGAACATATCGAAAAATCGGAATTGATTTGCAGCAGCTAGTTCACGAAGATATGAAGCGAGAGTTTCACACATACCCATCAAAGCGCATTTGGGGGTTAACCCGACCGGATAGCAACATCGATCACCGAAGAGTACCGAATTTACAAACGTTTTTTAGCCGACACGGCAATACTTTACCGATAACAAACGTCGCCGCAGATTTCAAACCTGGTGATATTGTGACCTGGATGTTGCCTGGAAATCTGCCACATATCGGCATTGTTGTGGACAAAAAGAGTGACAATACGGATACACCGCTTATTGTTCACAACATCGGAGCAGGGCCAAAGCTGGAAGATGTGCTATTTAAATATGAAATCACTGGCCATTATCGCTATTTGCCATAAATAAAGCGCTATAAAGCTTTGAGGAATAACGGGGTCAATTTGTGAGAATTTCAATCATAGTCATACTAATAGTAACCGCATTAAATGTTTTTGCGGGTGAATACAAACCTTTGGATGGTTATTCAACTACCCCTCTTAACGAGCCTATATTTGATTATGTACATGTTGTTGCCGACTCTACGGCTTTCAGGGATTCCGTGTCTTAGAAAGGGCAGTTTTAGGTCACATGTTATTTATTTCTTTTTTTTTATGGACTGGGGCTCTTGTTAGGAGTACCTCCCTTTCAGTGGTGTCAATTCACGAAAAATATTTGGAGGGGGGGCAAAAACTATAGGATGGTACCTCCCCCTTTATATTATTGTTCTTACCATGAACATTAATATGGGTCTGTTACAATTTGTTCTTTTTTTCCAGCATTTGATGAGCTGGTATCTGCCTACAGAGAACAAACGAAAGGGCTTTTAGATGGAGGAGTTGATCTGTTATTGGTAGAGACCATTTTTGATACCGCCAATGCTAAAGCTGCTCTATTTGCCATACAAAGTCTTTTTGAAGGAGAGTATCAACCAGTCCCTTTATTTGTAAGTTTTTCTATCTGTTTGAGCGTCTACATCACAGACACAATGTATGCAATACAGATGTCCAACAGAAATAATTTTTTGATACCAATCAGTTTAGTGCTTGCGCTTGTTTATCATTAGTATCTCAGACTCCTAGCACGCAGTAACGCCATCCTATATAGCCAAAAGGCATCCGGATACCCGATCCTTTTTTAACATTGAGAGATAGGGATCTGTATGATAAACTTACGTATCTGTATCATACACTTCTTGTCTGTGGTTTCAAAATGCCGTTCCACCCATGGTTTCAAAATAGGTGGCATAAAGTCAATATTGCTTAGTCTAGGCTAATAGTTATTCTATACTTTGATGTAAGGAATATTTTAGTATTTTCTTCAAATGATATAGAAACCTATTTATCTTTCACTCAAATAAAGTATTAAATTAAAAAGTAAAATATATTGTAAAAGAAAAATAAATTGCAAAGGGATCCAAAGTGCTGTAAGGCTTTTCTTCTCCTTATTACTTCTGTCTTATTATTATTATTGTTTTTGTCTTCCAAAGTGCTGGATTGAACAGGTCGTGCTAGGTTCTCGGCAGCTAAGGTGGAGCGACCTCCCACCAAGCGCGGGCCAGTATTTTTGGGATGTGATTTCAGTGGGATTTTTAGTGTGGTTTCCTCTCCTTATTTTACAAATGGCCTTGCAAGCCAATCCGTATCAACCGGTGTTGACGACCGCAATATTCTTTCTCATCTTTGTCCTGTTAAATCCGGTACCGGAAGTGATCTATCAAAGCCGGAATGGCTCCGCAATGGAAGTGGTGAAAGAAAGTTATGAATTTGTCATTGAGAACTGGATTGAATGGTTTTTGCCTGTAGCCATTCTTCTCGCGCCCTTCGGTCTGTCAT
Source organism: Alatinidae sp. Z8VKAUB7J3 (assembly GCA_010016025.2). NCBI lineage: Eukaryota > Metazoa > Cnidaria > Cubozoa > Carybdeida > Alatinidae > Alatinidae sp. Z8VKAUB7J3. Next base: position 173,145,460 of record JAAAKM020073195.1, on the reverse strand, counting down.
TCTTTTTCGAATTTTCAAGCCAATCTGGGATGAGAGGAGGCCTGGATTTCTTTCAAATCTTAATGATTCCCTTTCGGTTGTTAACAGGCTGGCTCCAGTATTTGGGCATTTCTGACTCAGTTAGTTCCTTGTTAAATCTGATTTGTACCCCTATTTTGGGAGTAATGATGATGCTGTTTCGTGGTCACCTATTTGCGGCCCTCCACAGGTCTTCTCGACGGCAGCGACGTTTTCAGGCCCGTTCACTCTCTCGTTAATCACATGGGGAGGAATTTAGCCCAAACGGTATCTTAAAGAAGTTCATGGTTTGTTTGCTTGTCGCCCTGTCGACCTCGTGGTAAGATCGCCTTTCTTTGTGACAAATTAGGTTTTCCGCATTTTTAAAAGGGATAAGACAATTATTCGTAATAGTTACGTGTGAGAGAAACCGCTGAAAGCCTAGTCGTTTAAAGATTGCGGAGAGGTGCGAGAGTGGCCGAATCGGCGTGACTGGAAATCACGTGTGCTGGCAACGGTACCGAGGGTTCGAATCCCTCCCTCTCCGCCAGCCTTAATGAATGCCAAGGGCTGAACGATGAATGCGGAAGATTTGTTAACATGTTTGCCTAATATTGTCTATTTATCTATATAAAATTTGCCTATTAGCCTATATCGTACAATTATGTATCTCAACTTCAATCCTCTACTTACAGAAAGAATGAGGCAAGATAAGATTTTATTTCAGAAAGGCTATCGATAACTCTGAGAGAACTGAATTCCCATTAGGTTGAAATCGTTTTCCAGAAAAACTCTCTTTGATATTTTAAAGAAAGCAATTATGTCTGAATTGGAACAATACAAATACAAGATAAAAAGTGCATTAGTTATTCATACCCTGAAAAGGCATAAGGTGCTGGGGCCGCGTAAACCAGAAATACCGAGTTCAAGTTGTCCCTCCTCCCAATTTCTTGCGTCAATGACTGAATGGTTAAACGTTCGAATAATAAAACATGTATAATAAAAGTTTATTAAGATTATGGGGAAAATGATACAATAAAACCCTATTGTCCGTAAGCTCTATTAAGTAGGTAATGCCCTAGTCCCAAGGTCCTAGGCTTTGTCATAAGCCAGAGAAGAGTTTAAAGACAAAATAATGTGTTTCCTTGAAAAAAAAGACTTTTGATTCAAAGAAAACTAAGTGTTTAGTCAGAATTTTTTTTTTAATTAACCTGTTTTTTAGTTTTTCTGGTGCTTGTAGTTTTTCATTCTTCTTCTGCTAGGCGAGAACTGGGCTTTCCAGTCAAAACCATTTAGCCCTCTTCTTTTTTATTTTTTATTTGAGGTGTGTTGGACAACTACAGGTGGCTTTTGGTTGACAAAATTACCATTGAAAAACTATACAGTTTAAACAAGTCTTGTTCAAGAAAGCTATGAGAATAATATTATCTGCATCATCACCGCAAAGAGTCTGGAAATAACAGCCCCTAATTCTAGGGCTGCACGGTGCAAGCATAAATCCACTAAGTCTTCTTCAGTACAGCGAGATTTTCCTCAAAATCCAAGAATTAACGACGCTTCTTGACTACTAAGGTCCCTGCGTCGGCCCTGCAGTGCATTCCTGCAGCGTGATTCGATCTTTGGGTCCCGTATTACCAAGCTAAGGTCAAATCCTTTTGATTCTTTATAATTCTCTCCTTCGCTTATTTATTAACCAAACCTTTCTTTGTTCTTCATTTTTGTCTTAATTCATAGTGACCCACGTTGCTACATGTCTTCTAACCGCATATATCGTTAATCATTATTATTTTAGAAACTTTTTTCGATGTCAATTGTTTGACTGTTCGGATTGTTATGTTCAGGCTGGCTTGACCTATCATTTTCAATAGATGTAAGTTTAAATTTTTTGGGTCGACCTCTTAAATCTCAATCTTCATGTCAAATCTTAATCTTAATCTTCAAATCTTAATCTTCATGGATTTGAAGCTACAGGTGTAAGAATCTAAAATCATTAAGAATCAAAACTGTTCAATTTTTCATGGAGCCCAAACCTTAGTTTTAATTTATAAGGAAATGGAAAGAAAATCAAAAGTCTATACGTAACGAGCATTTTAAGAATATTTTTGCTCTCGTTTTTTATTGCTAAAATTCATTGCAATTCCTGATTTCGGTTGTTTTCTCTCCCAAGATTTATCGTTGTCAATTTTCATTTATGATTCGTCATTATGTCTGTTGTTGCATTTCTTCTAACCTAATATTTCTCTGTCTTCATGCACTTCATTTAACCTATTAATTTTCTAACATAATATTTCATCCACATGTGTTCGATAAAACCACCCTTAGAAAAATATAAATCCCGGTCGTCATTTGTGTCCCGGTATTCCGGTATGTAATTTCATCAGTTGACAAACATGACGTCAGTCGACAAACAACTTCATGACGCATACCGCTCATTCCTTTTAATGACGTCAGTCGACAAACATAACGTCAGTCGACACACAAAGTTGAAGAGGAAGCAGCCCTTTTCATACACAGTAATTTCTGTTCGTTTTAAGTTTTAATGTCGCACCTTACTTTCAGTTGAAAAAACTTTTTTTTATTTAATCAGTTGAAAAATTGTCAATAAAATCGTTAGCTGACAGCATAGCTATGATTTTAGCAACAGTAAAGAGCTACTCAACTGCTTTACAAGGTCTAGCAGTTAGTATGAAAGCAGTAGAAACCTGATTAACGTAAGTAGAAAAATCAGTGATGGATTCAAATAAGGAAATATCTGAATTAAAGCCGCGAGTTTCTGCCGTAGAAGATGAAGTGTCAAGTCTGAAGTTGCAAATTTCGGTTTTGGCTAGGAAAAGCCAAATGGAAAGGAAAAAATAAAGTTGAGATACATAATGCAGGGATTCGATTGGCATTGCTGAAAAACGCTAAAAAATTATATAGAAAAATTGTGATGAAATTTTCTAATATCTATTTGACTGATGATATTCCAGTTTCTGTTAGAAAGACTCGTCGCTGTAAAGTATAGCGGGTCTGCGCGCAAAATGAGTTAGCTACTATTATTTCGATATTGTGAAGTAAGAATTATTTCTGGCTTCACAATATCCATATACTTTACCAAAAGCCCCTTAATGTGCAAATATATAGCCCAATTTATACATTTCCCATCTATTCTGTCACTTTTATTTGTCTTTTCTCATGCTAATTCGTAAGAAACTAGCAAAAGAAACTAGTTTACTATTCGTTGATGCATGAACAGCTTGAGCGGTAGGGGTATATCACACAAGTACCGACCTCATTTCTGATTGCCTTAGGTTTTAATATTGCTCTTTCCTTTCGTTCGAAAAACTTCTCGTAAGCAGAGTTTTTTAATTAATACACGATGGATCAATTAATGATGGATTAATTGGATCAATTAATTAGATCCAAAGCAAAGGCATATCAAGCTATGAACTGAAGAGTCTTTATTCTCTTTTCCAATACAGGTTAAAACACCTTCAAAGAGCCATGGGCACATACTGCAGAGAGACGATTGTCTTGAGCATTTGGGTGGATGGTCAAAAGATAAACCGTGTTATGCTTCAGGTGTTTGGTATGTAGCCCATCCGGAAAGGGAGCTTTTCTAGTTTGCATTAGTTGAATTTAAGTAGCTACATATGAAGGTGAAATATTTACAAAATTCCTTCCACGGTCAATATTTGATAGGTAACTATAAAGAACATCACGAAAAGAAGATTCGTCAGGAGGCAAAAGGTGGGTCAGTTGAAAAAATTGACGTAAAATAAGCATGGCGGTCAGAAATGCAAATCTGTTCAGACTCAAGGGCATACGAACGAGCAAGCTTAGTAAATTGTTTCCATAGATTGTTAGAAACATTGTTTTTATAGGATTATTTCGAACAAAATAGGATATGTCATATGCTTGCTTCAAAGTTTTCCAACAATTTTATAAAATGAATGTTTCCAAGATTTCTTAAGTCCAAATAGGCAGTAGACGAAAATAAAATACAGCAGGCACAGAACATCATAAATAAATGACAAACTAGCACTCGAACATTTCCTGGGAAAATCCAGAATTTCAAAAAAACTCGTACAGAGACCATCAGCTGAATCCAGGGGTTCAGCCGAACCGCAAGTACCAATCAAGTAGCCTACCTATTTCTGGACTATCAAAGGATTTCATTTTTGCAAACCTAAAACATTTGCGCCTGAGACTTTTTGTCAATACACATAAAGATATTTCAGAAAGTGGAAAGAGCAAGGACATGCGGAAGAGTGAATGAGTTGTAGACTCTAGCAAGTGTGTGTCTGTTGTTTCGCGCTTTGCAGCAAACCAAACCTCCAAATGCTTTCGCAACTTTTCACCAAGATTTCACCCAACTAGGCCAATGCGAGGTGCATCTGTATTAGACTGAATACAAGTCTGTCTCTTACAATCGAATCACTCAATTTTATACATAATAAGAATTTACAGAATGTTTATTAATTGTTTACATTTGCGTGGCTGAGTGGGTTATAACATCCGTTGCAGCTCTGACAACGCAGAATCACAACAGTCTTGTTTACCCGATGTGGGTTGAACATTAGGAAATATATACATGATACACGTCAAGTTTACAGTATTTATTTAGCAATATTTTTTTATAAATTTACAGCTATCGATCGATCTATATATGTAGGTGTGCTACTAAGCAACGTAAGCAACATCAGTCTTGAAATTGATTTCAGTCTACTCATGCTTTTTTCAGATACGAAATTGGTTAACCTAGAGAGAAATAAACCACTATGCTAAGAAGATGTCTGGACTACCGAAAACTATATATATACATTGTTTTTCCTTGTCAAATAGTTTTGATAATCCAGTTATTATAGAGGTTCTTCTTCTGTATGGAGGTCAATGTTGTCTATGACATGTGAGGGGTTACCACTTAACATAAATAATATGTATCAATGAAGAGACTCACTCTATGAACTCTATTTCCAATACTTTGCTATCCTTCAGTTTTCACTTCGGGGCATTGGACGCATACATCAATAAATACTTTAATAAAATTAATGTAATAAAATGAACAAATGGTTTGGAAAAGAATCATGGGTTCGATCACCGTTGGTGACATATTTTCTCTAGTGCTCTTTTCTAAATACATTTCCGTTAACTTGTGTTACCTAATAATAGTACTAAATGATGTGAAATAAAAGCTTTTAGACAATCAGGTATATATCTAAAGTTTATGTATAAAGAAAGCCTGCCATAGCTTACGGGAGTACAAAATTGAGTCAAATATTTACAAATGACATCAATTCAGTACATCTATGCTTTAATTAAACTGGCCGTGTCACATCACCTGTTCTGTTTATTACTTGGAGACCATCCAGTCGCTTTTCAGGTTGGTGTCCAGCACATAGTCCCAGTCATCTTCGTCGATGGTGGCGTAAGTTTTTGCACCGGCTTCAACACCGGCATTGTTGATCACCACGTCCAGGCGAGCAAAGTTGTCGAACGCATGGTCGATAAACCGTGCGATGCTGGCTTTGTCGCGTACATCCAGGCTTACCGCAACAGCCTTTCCGCCTTGTGCGGTGATCTGTGCCACCCCTTCAGCCAGTTTTTCTTCACGGCGCGCGCCCAGAATGACGGTTGCGCCGGCGGCTGCCAGCACCCCGGCAAAGTGATGCCCGAAACCGGATGATGCGCCGGTTATGGCCACCACCTTACCCTGCAAATCAAACATGTCCTGCATACAAAAACCTCCCGCCTGGCATCCCTTGAGGCAAATGATCCTATCATGGCGGCGGGTCGTTTAGCAGTTGGGTCGACGGTCGAGCCGCCCAGTGTGATAGTGTTTTTAGATGGGGTAGGTCAAGCCGCGGCGCTGGGGCGCAGCACAACGCGGTTGCGACCCTGACTCTTGGCCACATACATGGCGTCATCCGCGGCTTTGAAGAGCGTGTCCAGGTCAAAACTGGTATGCGTATCCGCTATGCCGCAGCTGACTGAAAATTCAATCACCGCGGTATCGCTGACCAGCGGGCTGGCGGCAACTTTGTCGACCACTCTGGTTGCCAGTTGCTCAGCGTCCGTCATGGTCATGCCGGGAACCAGCACGGCAAATTCCTCGCCGCCGACCCTGCAGATTAAATCGCTCTGGCGAAAATTGTCGCGCAACACGTCCGCAATGACTTTCAGTGGACACAGTTTGAAATCTATGAGTGAGGCTGAAAATGGGAAGTAGTATTTGATTTAAAATGCTCTAAGTTAGTTGGTAGTGGCAAGTGCTGGTGTCAACGTGCTCCTACGATAAGCAATCCTCCGGCATTGATAGTTTCTGCAATAGTATCACTTTATGTTAAGCGCACACTATCACTTTTGTTGACGTTTACGATAAAAAGGACTTTCTGATATTAAAGAGATCAATATACATAGTTGATTAAAACAAAAGGCCCAAACTGTTTTTAAAACGTTGTAAATTATGGTTGAGAAAATTTGAAATGATAACTAGGACACGAAGACATTGCATGTCAAGTGCTGGTGTCATCGTGCTCCTACGATAAGCAAGCGTCTGGCATTGATAGTTTCTGCAATAGTATCACTTGATGTTAAGCGCGCACTATCACGTTTGTTGACGTTTTATGATGAGAAGGACTTCCTGGTATTAAGGAGACCAATACAAATAGTTGTTTGAAAACAAAAGGTTCAAAATAGTTTTTTTAAAAGATTGTAAATTATGGTTGAGAAAAGTTGAAACGATAACAAGGACACGACGACATCGTTTGATCAGTACTGGTGCCAACTTGGTGCTACGATAAGCAAGCCTCCATCATTGATAGCTTCTTTGTTATTATCACTTTTATGTTAAGCCTGCATTGATATTTTGTTGACTTACTGCTAAAACGTGTTAGGGTACGCTTTTACGTATTATTTTTTAAGTTAGTTTCACCTGTTTGCACTTGTTTAAAGCAGTTCAGATGAAAACAACGTAATGAGAGTATACAAGTTCTTGAAATCTCTAGCGTTCAACGTGCTTGCAGCTTCTGCCAAATTGTAGTATAATGTCTGCAAAAGCAGGAGATATTATATAGCCTTGCCATTTTTATCAAGTGTAGTAAAGTGAAAACGTAAGTTCTTTAATGACAAAGTTTGCTGAAACACTTTCTACTTTCAGAAGGGCGAAAGAAAAGCTTTTCTCTGAAAAAGTGTATAATTGTTTATATAAATACATACAAGTGAAGGTCTTTGGTCCGGGGTAAAACACAAGACGTCTATCTTTATAAATAAGATAAAGCGTGTGTCTGTCTGTCTGTCTGTCTGTTTGTACACGTTTTTCTCGGCCACCTGTGACCCTAGGGGACCGAAATTTGGTTCTCAGTGGTAACTTGACAAGGGTTAAGACAGGCTATGTGGCCTCGTCAAAGGGTTTGGTTGCGTACAAGGGGGCTAAAAGGCGTTATGTGGGCTTCTTGGTCTACCAAAAAAAGAGTGCCATCTAGGAAACTGATATCAGGAGATTACTTACAGTTTCATACCCAGCGTAAGTTAGCTAAACTGCAAGTTAGATAACTTACCCTAACTTGTAACATACTGTAGCAAAATAGCTAAATTGTAAGTTGGAGTAAGGTACTCAAACTAATTTACTGTTAACTTCTCGCAGCGTAGCGACCTTTGGCCAGCTAACCTGCTTTTACTTTTCAACATTAAACCCGGGCAACGTCCGGTACCCCCACCAGTTCTGTCTGAATGTTTGATTTCAATGTACAGTGTAAGTCAAGTTGTATTTGAAAGACTTTAACTTGTTTTTATATTTAGTCTATTTTCAGCCTTCAAATAGTTTCCTGACCAGATCGTGAGTACGTAGTCTGATGTTACATTTCTCACGATCTCTTCAGATGGAAAATATTGAATCACTAAGAATTTTTTATTTCAGCACGAAATAACTTGAATCTTTACAATAACTGCAAGATTGTGAACAATATAACTGTCTAGTGGGCCACCTTGCCTTAACTTTGCCCGCCATTCGTATGATTAACTGTTTGAATAGTCGTCAATGGCACCAAGCTGTTCCTTGCAAACCAAAGCATCTAAAAGTAGAGTGCCACTGTTTTGGCGAATGGGCACCAAATGAAAAACTAATTATCTCTCCCTCAATTGCTAGGGCGAAAAGATTCGCGTGGTAAAACCGAAGCCAAGAATATACAAATCATAGAAGCGCGCAATGAACCTATTGTTGGGCGCTTTTTTATGGAGAGTGGGGTGGGTGTTGTCATCCCTGACGATCAGCGCCTCAGCGAAGAAATCATCATTCCGCCCGAACATATCAATGGCGCTAAACAAGGTCATGTCGTTGTTGCATTGATGACTCAGCGGCCAAGAAAAAGAGTCAATGCCATCGGCAAGGTCGTGGAAGTGCTTGGTGAGCATATGGCACCGGGTATGGAAATCGAAATGGCACTGCGCAACTTTGATATTCCCCACAGTTGGCCTGCAAAGGTAACTAAATCGATTGCCCATCTGACTGAAACCGTAACTGATGAAGCAAAAGCAGGGCGTATTGATTTACGTCAGCTGCCATTGGTAACCATTGATGGCGAAGATGCTCGAGATTTTGACGACGCCGTGTTCTGTGAGCCCAATGATGAAGGTGGATGGCAGTTGTGGGTCGCAATCGCTGATGTGAGTTATTACGTGCGTCCGGATAAACCGCTTGATGAAGAAGCTCAAAACAGAGGGAACTCAGTTTACTTTCCGGAGCAAGTCGTCCCGATGCTGCCAGAAGTACTGTCTAACGGCTTGTGCTCCCTCAATCCCAATGTTGATCGTTTGTGCATGGTCTGTGAAATGACAGTGAGCGCTAATGGGAAATTGCAGGATTATCAGTTTTACGAAGCGGTGATGAACTCTCACGCCAGATTAACCTATAACAAAGTATGGGGGATCTTGCAGGGGGAACCTAAGTTATATCAGCGCTATGAACAACATGTAACCCATCTACAAAACCTGTATTCACTATATAAAGCGCTGAAAAAAGCGCGGAGTCAACGCGGCTCCATTGAGTTTGAGACACAAGAACCCAAGTACGTGTTCAATGCAGAGCAACGAGAAAAATATCTACGGTCCAGGCAGTTTTCAATTTTGGATGAACGTAGCTGCAGATACTTTGTATATTCAGCTCACGAAGGTGAGGGTGGGGGGCAAGGAGGCACCGCCCCCTTGAGAGAATTCACTAGCGTATTCCACCCCACCTGACATTCTTATAGGCATATACATTTTTCCACTTTTGTATATCATAATGCACGGGAAACCAAAAAACATGGGACCTATTGGACGACTATGGGATGACTCTTGCCCGTACGTCCATATGTATGTTCGTTCAAGTGTTCCTCAAAAGTGCCTTTCGTGAGATATAACCTCAGAACTGCGGACAAATTGTATCTTTTGGCCTTAGTGAACAAACATCTCTTACGACATTAAACTAATGTTTCAGCGGCAATGAATGGGTGCTATTTTTAGGATTATTTCCATAGAATGAAACTTGTGACCCTCCCCCCATTTGATATTCTGAAAAGTCCCAACCGCCCCACCTCTCTTAGAGGGCCAGCTCTGTAAATGGTATATTCCGTCCTCTACACAAGACATCTTTTCTGTCCCGTCTGCTATAGAGAAAGTTGCTCGTGTAAAGTTCAAACGTAACTCAGCTGCATTGCATGGAAACGGTACACAGATGTTCAATAGGGTACGTTTTGGAAGCAAAAAAAGGATAATTTTAAAATCACTTTGTTAGATATCTCACAATAATGTATGAAAAATTTAAAAAAATATTTTTGACCTTTTCCCGGGATTTTGGTAAACCACTTCCTGTTTCAACACATTACTTCCTGTCAACCATTGATTATTAAATAGATGATGCAAATTAAGAATATTTGATACTTTTTGTTGCTTACTTTCTTCGAAAACGCCAAAATTAATCACAAAAGCACGCGCGAAAACTTTAAAAAAATGAAAAATTCCATTTTCACTATATACAGTGTGCAAAAGTTCGACTTCAAATGTCCCAGAGGAGGAGAGATAAACAGTATTAATCGTAACCTTACCCTTAGAAGGGGAAGTGGTGGTGTCCTTTGCTTTCTTGCGGCAGACTTTGGAAAGGTGTCCCTTTGTTGCGCAATTGCGGCATGTCACAGAAATGGCTTTACAATCCAGAGAGTTTGCAATATGAAAAATGGAACCGCAGCGATAACACGAACGTCCCGATGGTGCAGCAGGCTTTGTAGGCTTAAGCAAGCCTCAAACGGCAAGAACTGGAGAAGAACTCACAGGTGTAACAGCTAGAGCATTTGCCGTAGCAAATAGCGACAGCTTTGGTAAGGTGACTTGGCTTTCGTATAAGCAGTTCCTTCTGAATGCGGTCAGACGATAGTCCATGTATAAACTTGGAAAGTAGGAGTTACTCAGTAAGGGCAGGTAAATTTGAAACGGTAAGAGTAGTAGAAAGTTTTGAATGTAAAGTACGAGCAAAATCTTCGGCAGAAGAACCAGCTTGTTGGCAAGCTAAAAATTCCGAACGTAAGGAGTGTGAATCAATATGTCCATATTGTTGGCCAGGGAAAGCGGCAATAGCTTCGTAACTCGTTAATTCCTCGTCGGTGATTGTATGGATGGCAGTATAAAAAATATCCATCGTTAGAAAGGACAACAACGTATCAGCTTGTTTGGCAGCAGGGCAGTTTGATAGGCGCAAAAAAAATTGACAAATGCCGTAACCATAGGCCTACCTGAACGTCCATGATCCCATCAAATGGAGCAGGTTTATTCGCAGTGGTGTATGTAGGGCCATGCGTAGGTGTACTTGAAGTGACCATTCTCGTCGTCAGAATGTAGGGTCGCAAGCCGAGTAGCTAGTAAATATGTAGGCAAGTAAGAAGCCGTAATTAGGATATCTCATTTCTCATTCACCAACAAATCCGTAAGAACCCACAGTCGCCTTGGGAGGGGCTGCAATTTACAAAATTTGACCAGGGTTTGCATAAAGTAATGGTTATTGGGAAGTGTACAGACGTTTTCAGAGGGATTTTTTGGTGGGGAGGAGGAATTGAGAAGAGGGGGTTACGTGGGGGAAACTTTCCATGGAGGAATCTTTCATGGGGGAAGAAGAGTTCCATGAAGGGGACACAGCATTTTCTAGCATAATTAAAAAAAAAACAATCAAAAAATAAATGTAAAAAAGCTTTTTCCACTGAAAGTAAGGAGCAGCATTAAAACTTAAAACGAACAGAAAATATTACGCATATAAGGGGTTCACCTCCTCCCTATACCTCACTCTTTACGCTGAAGTATTTTTCGTAATTTCGACTATTTATTCTACGGCCTTTTTGATTCAGGGGACAAAATTTAAGCTTTAGTGTAAAGAGCGAGGTATTGACGAGTGGGCGAACCCTCTCGCATACGTAATAAAAACATACGAATATAGATGTTTGTTAAGTAAGCTAATTCGTAAGTTACGTATATCTTTTACTAATGAAAACGTTCGTAAAAAATTAAAAGTTCTAGTTGACTTTTTAAGTACCCAACAAATTGGAAGGCAACTGGATCTCCTCCTCGTTCCTTTTTTCTCAAAATCATTCGATCAAAACTATGGGAAAGCCATTCAACCAAATAAATAAATATGCAAATTCCGCTTTAATTATTCATCTGCGGAGAGCCGAAATCAAAACATGGATTAACTAAAAAATGTTCAGAAATTAAATAAAAAAACAAGTTTTTTTAACTGAAAGTAAGGAGCGACATTAAAACTTAAAACGAGCAGAAATTACCCCGTATATAACAGGGGCTGTTCTCTCCTCAACGCCCCGCTCTTTACGCAAAAGTTTGACACTTTCTCTCAACTCCACTTTTAAAACAGTAAAAAGTCTTAGGAGGTACTTCGATGCTTTTAGTACATTTTATATAATAAAATGTTAGGTTTTCGCACAACATTTCAATATTGCGCTGAATAACGGCCGGACACTGGTCACAGTGAGCGTATGGAACGAAGTAGGGAAACGTCTTGCGAAGACGCTATAGAAGAGGAGAGGGTTGAAACACGTAGTAGAAAATAACACACACGCGAAACCCTTTGTCACTTGTATTAGTGGGCAAAGAAATTTTTGGGTGGACGAATACCGGCTTTTCCGTCTAGATAAATACACCTGTCATAGCAGCAATCAACAATTTATGTCCTTATGTAGAAATGAGGTGGCTTATGCCTTTTTCCATTGCCGGTCATCAGTACCCCTAAGACAGTGAAGATAAATGCGACTATTTGTAACTACATGCCCTGCTTGCTTGGTTAAGGCTGCCAACTAGTTAAAGTTTTTAGCGTGAATGTGCATAGTACGTGCATGAGGAGTGCCCAGCATGCTTGTTAGGCATGGAGAGATGCAAGAATGTGATGCTCTTTCCAGGCAAGGGATAATAGTAGAGAAATGCCTAAGAAAACGTCTGTCCTATGTGAAACGTGACAAGGGAATGTCAAAATACTAAAGAGAAGATTGCAGTGAAGAAAGGGTACGCAAGGGTACGCAAGGGTACTCGACATCTGATATATTTCATAACGCAAGGGGGATACACAAGGGTACGCAAGTTTATACAGATTGGGTATGATTTAACCATTTTATAAAGAAAGGCTGAAGTGAATCATGCATCATATCTGGTTTCTGAATCCAGCTAATACAGTAAAAAGTGAGCCAGACATTGATATGTATGCGCAGTGTAATAAATATAGCTACAATATTGGCCAGGCATCTAATACATTTTCTGAATGTAGTAACTACGGCTGCAAAAGTGACATGGATCGGATATGTTTTGCAACATGCTATAATAATAATAACGATATACAGGAGCTTTCCAAATTACATTGGCTCTTCATCTCCCTTAAAGAATAACTGCAGATGAAAAAAAAAAAAAAAAAAGAAACAACTAATTTCTACATGGCAGTGGTCCGCGATCTTGGCTCCGCAAAGTATGTCAAATTTGAGTCTGTTACATATTTCTACCACGTAAGGATTTAATTGCATGGTCAAAGTACATATGTCGTAGTTTTCTTCGCCTTATGAAAGAAACCGAATCTATATAGCCCGCGGCTACATATTTCAGCTCATAACTTTTTAACGCTTTAAGGCCGGATTAACATGAAATTTTATGACTTTCCTATCTTTTACTTAGAATTCTTCTGACGAATAAATTTTTTGAAACTTTTTTTAAATTTCGCGATATTGGCGATTTGTTGATTTATAGTGGAGTTTTTTACCTTTCGGTTTTGTTACTTTTCTTTGAAAAACATTATTATTATATCTTTAAGCTTTGTTTTTCGTTCCTACATTTGTACCGAAGATTTCGTATTCTCAAATGTGATAATTGACAACTGCAAAATTTGTTGAAATTTCGCAAAAAAATGAAAAAATATGCTGTTCAAGGTGAAATTCGCTAGAGAACCTTATATAACAATATGTGCAAAATAATTATAACAAAATCACAACTTTAGATGGATTGCGTACCAACAGTGAATTAAGAGTTATATTTTTGACGTTTGGAGGATATTTTGCAGTGACAATGCTCAAAATAAAATAAAAACCAGTGGATTATAAGTAAGGAACCATTTCGGTGGTTTCCAAACTCATACATTTTGGAAAATGATGTTCTCAAAATCTAAAATATCTTGCCTAAATACAACGTATACATGCAGAAATACCCTAGAGATACTAAAAGCCTTTAAAAATTCAAAATGTAATTCCAAAAGTATGTTTTAAGGCCTTTTACAAATACATGTAGCATAGGAAGAACACTCAATCCACTGCTTAGGAAAGACTACAATAAATGTGAAGTCAATGAATTTCAAAAGAGCTATTGTCACAAATCCTATAGAAGTCGTGGATTGTGAAAAGCAAGAATCTAAAAGATTTCATAAAATGATGTTACGAAGACGAAGTAAGTTGATGTTCATCCAAGCAAGGTGCATATGAAATAGAAAGAAAGGTTACTGCATTTCAGCTTCCTGTTCGGGAAAAGCGGTTTAGAGATGTGGTGGGGACATTTAACTAATCCTACTCAGGGTGGGCTTTTTTGAGTTACCAAGGGAGGGGAGCTAGGATGACCTAAGATCTCTAAAATATTGTAACTCTATAAAATCAAAAATTTCAATCATTTTCAATCATTCACTTGTATAAACTGTTATGTCAAGTCTTAATATATTTGTTTATTTTCCAAACTTATACAAAAAATTTTCCAAAGATCATTTAGTTGAAAACCTAAAAATTCGAAAATTCTGAAAATCGAAATTCTGCGTATTGGAAAGAGATTTATCTCTATGCATGACATTAAGTAAACCGGCTTGAGTCAACCACTGTGAAAAAATGCTTTCAGCAGAAAGTATGAAAAGCTAGACACATATGAAGTATTAAGTATCGTAGCAAAGCCAAGAGAGTTGTTTGAGCAAGGTTAAAGGAATAATCAGTGTTTCCATAAGCATTTTAGGCTTGTCTTTGAACTGAAGAATGTTGGGCAAGCAGACAAGATAGTGGCATGATCACAAAAGTATGAGAAAAATCCTTTTTTTGCTTATTTCCCGGTCTTTGCGAATCACTTCCTGTTTCAGCAGATTACTTCCTATCAAACGCTAATTATTAACTGCATGATACGAATTAAGACTATTTTATACATTGTGGTTGTATTGTAGTTAATTTTCTTCAAAAGCGAATTATGAAGAGGACTCCCTCTGCAATAATAATTGTAGCCTAGAAATTCTCACCAGCAAACCTGTTACCACCTGCTTCTCAGCTGCTGTGAGTTTTTTTTAGGTAGAAACAATTTTGAATCACACCCAATTGCAATATCGAGGATACACCAGTGGTCTCTCTCTACACTGAATTTCAAGTATTGTGTTAAGCCCAACTGCGACTTTCTGTGTCCCTGGTTTTAGAAGGCAGCTATGGGGTAGTTGTTGGATGTGCTAGTAATTGTCACCTACAAGAGTTAAATACTGTATGACACACATAAAAATTAATTAGTTAATCTTCCCTAGTTGTTTCTTTTGTAGGTAAGACTTGTCACCTTAATACTTTCATATTTGATAATGGATTCTTCTAAATTCAATAAAGAATTCGTATATAATTATAATGCATTATAACGTAACTTTGAACATGGAGACCAGTACAAGTTCATAGGGGTACTGTAGGTAAAAGCAGCCAAATATTTATTGGATTTCAGTTTAAATTATGAGTTTCTTTGCCACTTAAGTATGTCGAAGGGTTAACTCCAGCTGACCCCTTTGAAAGACTTTCCTGAATTTCTTAACACCTGTTTGATATACTGCTTAGAAGTCACACGGTACGAGGGTAGATCTGAAGCTGTGGAGGGTCTCACATTTATGCTTATACCCTTCTTTGTACTCTCCACCCCTCCCTCCCATCATCAATGATAATGCTCTCGGTACGTCAATAACAGAAACAAAATGAATGGTGACATAAAGTGATGACTAACCTCAGTTGTAAGTATCGAATAAGGTCGCTTTCTAGCGCACCCACATATAAGCGCATGTGCTTAAACTATAGAACAAGCGCATGCGCTTTTAAGTGAGTGTTAAAAAACATGCTTGCTAGGGGAGGGAGGGGGGGGGGCGCTGTAAGTGAATTAAAAGCTAATGTTGTATTATGTGTTAATTGCATCATGTCTTCTACCTTCCTTTTCCCTTCTATGTATTTCTAAATCAAATGCATATATCCTCTTCTTCCTTATGTTTCTGCTTCTATTAAAAATATATTATGCAGAATTTCCTACATCAAGGTAGGTATCTAAACTATGTTTCTTTCCTTACAATCTTGCCAAAGCTAGTTGATGTGAATTAACTTTATTAACAGAGTAGAACATGGTCCTTAAATTATAACGAGATTTTGTCCTCCATCTCGCGTATTTTAGTCTTATAAATACCATTCTTGATAAAACCTACTTAATTCAATGGTAATAGATATCAATTCCTCCTAAGACAATTTGTATCCAGAGACATTTTGTGGCTATATTTTACTTATTTTCGTACCTAAAGTTACTGCAATTTACTCTTGATGACCAATTGATAAATTTCATAATGGTTCCACTTGTTCATCTTGTACATCTTTACATAGTAGATTCAGTGTCCCAAATTCACTCACATATCCACACTACATGGTTTGTGACAGGCGAGGAAAAGTCTACCCTGGCCGTTACTTGAAAGAAATGGTATGATCATGTGAGCCGTTATGCACATATTTTACCAATAGTAAAGGCAAGCTGAAGCCTTCCCCTTTCTTACACCATTACATTCTACTCAGTATAAGGTATTTGTTACGCTGTTTCTCCTTTCCTATTTCTCTTACTCCTTTATTGCTTTGGATCTTCTGATCAATTTTTCATTACTTTCATGAGCTATTTTTTATCAACCATACCTTCACAATAGGAATCTGATTCATTTCTGCAATCATCCTTCCTTCACTTAAACAGAAATTCTAATTTACAAATACTTGAGCATCACAATCATAAACAGTAGTATATTACCATATTATTACCTGTATCATCTGCCCTGCATATTTTGACCGTCTTTCTCACTAGGGATGCATTCGTTCAAGCACTTTGTCAGTTTAGTCTCCTAACTGCAAACGCTGTAATCACAGAAATGAAAGCAAAAAATATCGATACTATCAAAACGCTTATCACTGTTGCATACACAGATGGTAATTATTTAGGGCACTCGTGGTTTGAGGTGAGTAGTATATGTTTGCTAACTTCGCTTTTACGAGTTTCAGTATTTAATTTGTTGCAGTGTTGTCCACAAATCCAGGTTATTTGTTGTTACCAAGTACATGAGTAAATCTTCTAATAGTTTGAGAAGATTGTATATCATAAGTACACGAGTAAATCTTCTAATAGATTGAGAAGATTGTATATCATAAGTACACGAGTAAATCTTCTAATAGATTGAGAAGATTGTATATCAGAAGTACACGAGTAAATCTTCTAATAGATTGAGAAGATTATACATCATGTTGGTATTTTACTGATATGTAATGTCTTCGTAGTAACCCAATTTTGTTATCTGAAATATTCCACATTGTGCTTCTTTAGGATTCCTTAAGTCCAAGGCAAGACACTGCTGAGGGATCACTGCAGAATTGAGAAATATATTTTGGGACCGTCCCTTCTTTTCTTTTAACCAATACTACTTCTTCTGGATAGAAACTACGACAGAACTTCCACAGTTCACTTGGGCAAATTTCCAAATGAAACACCACAAATTTTGAAGAAGATGTGCAATTTTCATAAATTATACCCACGTGTCCACGTACCCTACCACACAAATGGAGGTGTATTTGAGAGAAATTCGGGGATAATCTTCGAATTTACCGCAAATACACCTCCATTTGTCTAGTAGGCTTGTAGAGCCGATAAAGTAGGCCCCCTATTACTGTTCGGCTACTCGTATGATGATGTACTGGCAAATCAATAATGTCGATAATTGTTGGCAAATCAATAGTGTCGATAATTGTTGGTTCGGTCTGCGGTTGTGTCGTGAGTTTGTTTACCTTCCAATTTTGGTGGACTTCGCCATTGTCAGCTGTGGTTGTGGCGTGGAGACTGTCCGCTGAGAGCTGTTTCGGTTCGTGCACGACCATGCTATTGGTGTGTGCTGGTCGTCGTTTGACTTTGAAAATGACAGCTGTTGCTGTTTTTGTCGTCAGGGATTCCAGGTTCCAGTTCCAGCGTCGGTTCAAGTTCCAGCATCGGTTCCAAGTTTCGCCGTTCCAGTTATAGCATCGATTCCAGATTCCAGTTTCGCCGTTCGAGTTTCAGGTTCCTACTCCCGAATCCAGTTTTAGAGAAATGAAGAACGTCGAAGGACAATTTACGATTGTAAGTCATGCATTTTAAGTTCGCACGCGAGCAGGAAATCTGTTAGGAGTGTTTAGTAAAAATTTTGCCTTGTTTTTACAGCTTTAACTATCAATTTCTTTTAGTTATGAGCGCAATTCCAATTTTAGATCCTTCTGATCCTGAATTTGATAGAGATATTGCTTTATTATTTTTGAATGATATAAAAAGTAAAGGTTTAAAAGCCCCTTTGAATTTTGATTCGACAAGTCGGGATTATAATCCGAATTCTGTAGTAACATTTTTGACAACTGTGGGTAATTTAATGGCCAAAGAAAGTGCCAGGATAAATATGGGAGATATTTCGGGGGTTAATTTAACAGATATACCTATGGAGGGCAACAGCAACCAGGGTAATGTGAATCAAAGAGTAATTGGGTCAGTAATGGATCCCCTACTGAAAACAAACTTCTTAAAGAAAAGCAGGAATTTTATCAGCAACCGTAGATGCTGAATTTGGACAGGACAGATTAAGGGACTCCGTCAGAACTGGTCTGACGTAAAATGTGACCAGGGGAGAGGTAGATTTTTTTTTATATAGGATGTCAGGGTTAGATGTATAGGTCATACAAACATACCAATGGAGTAGAAAGACATCAAACAATGAGATTTTGACTAAAGATTAATAAGGTAATCAACAGAATATGATAGGATAACGTTGCTGGTCTAACACATACTCTAAGCTTGTGGCACTGTCATTGTACACGGCCGTGCTGGGTTTCATTAAGTGGAGCACCTACGAGAATAAATAGATTTTCAGAGCGCATTTTTCAGCCAATACCTATTTCAGCCAATACCTAAGCTTACAGCTTCCTGATATTTTAGCTTTAGTTTTATTGTGCTTTATCATAACAGGGCTAACCCACATCGGGTCAGTGGACGAACTTATTCCACTCTATCTCTCTATGCCTCAATTTGTGACAAATTGCAGTTAAAAAATTAGCGCTTCTAACATGGTTGAATGTGATTGATGTTAAATGGCTGCGTTCTGCTATCTTTCTCCGAAGGTGTAATACTACATGTTTGTGCTTCTGATAAGGAATTTCTCATAAAAACGCCGAAAACAGAAATTTTACCAAAAAATTTCGTTTTTTGGAAGACTTCCTCAAGTCAACTGCAAGTCGGGGTTTTGAAATAGGCTTAAGAGTTTTTTAAGAAGGAAAGCCTTGTTTAGAAGACGAAAAGGTGTCAGTAAAGGTTCTGCAATTGGCTTTTCTTTAAGGGTTGTTGTCGTTGGACTATTCACCAATTTATTAACTAATATTCCTTGCATATTTTGTTTTACTACTATGGTTTGTCTCTATATTTTTTGCTTTCTATTTATCCTACGATAACCATCGAGCTTTAGCAAATGGCACCTACGATCTCTAACGTTCTTTATATCTTTCTTTCTTGACATCTACAGATTTTCATAGTTTTTTTTTCCGAAGCAAATAGCTAAGATATTACAGCTCTCTGTCAGTTGATAAACAACTTTACCTACTACTTTGATATACCTGTTTCACCCCAGCTGTAGTTGGTGGCGCCAGGTGGACAGAATTCGCGCATTTCCTTGTAAAACTCGAGCGCGTTGCGCGTGCCCTCATTGTCGATATCGACTTCGAGATCAGGGGTGAAGACATGGCCGCCGGCCTGATGGATGAAACCGATGAAGATGAGCGAAGTCATCGAATTCAGACCATAGGGAAGGGGCGCGCCGAAAAGGCCGCCCGTCTGCATTGTCGACACAGCGGCGCGCAGTTCGTCCCAAGTTTCCGGTGCCTTGTCGATACCAGCCTGTTCCATCAGATCGCGGCGAAGCCAAAGCATGTTGGCCGCCGAGTTGCCGATGCCGGTGCCGCAATAGTTGCCGTCAGCCGCGAGGTAGACGTTGTTCGCACCATCGAAGAAATCGTCCGCACCGATGGCGTCGATCACGTCGTTGAAGGGCTCCATGAGTCCGTTTGCGTAATACGATTGCACAGCAAACGATGGCAGGTGCGTGACGATGTCGGGTACCTCGCCGGACGAAAAGGCCGCGGCGAGCTGTGGTGCATATCCCTCATCCGAGGTGGTTTCGAATTCCACCTTGATCCCCGGATTGGCCGCCTCAAAGGAGGCGATCTGGCTTTCATATGCGGCGACCTGGGCCGGGGCGGCCTGTGGCGACCACCAACGAATCGTCGCGTCCTGTGCGCGAGCCTTCCAGGGTAGTGCCGTTATTGCAGTTGTCGCGGCCAGCCCCGCCAGCGCGCCGCGCCGAGTCGTTCCGATACCGTTCCAATATGCATTTGTCATCGTCTTCAGCCTCCCTATGATAGACTTGTTCACATAGCGCACTCTTGTTCGATATAAATACATCCATGCCCAGTCGCGCAACAGGTTTTTGAGAAGGGCGAAGAGGCTGATATTCAAGATTGCGCTTTGTCGGCAGGATGTCACAAATCGCGCGACCAACATTGACGACTCTTGTTACACTTTGCTTTCCCTTTACGTAAAGAGTTGATACAACAAGGTTTTCATTTCATTACTGTCCTCAGCTTTCGGACAGCGTGCTCCTTACCGATATCTTCATATTTTTCATGAATGATAAACTATGCAAAATCCTAAACACCAAAAAATGTCTTATATTTCTTGAGGCCTTGAGGTGAGAGTTTGTAATACGTTTACTGTTTAGTTACAAATTGAAACACAGTCAGATTACTAAAATATTTCTTGTCTTAAAATGTAAAACACTATAAAGACGAAAGAAATTTTGTAGAATATTTCAGTAACTTATTGTCATTATCAACCAAGAGGTAAAATCACAACTATTAAAGTTTCAATTCAAGCAAATCATTAAGGTTTACATTTTGAAAGAAGTGGCATAGATCATTCAAATAATCAAAGTTAAATTAAGGTTTTCAAGTCTTTTTTTGAACGCTTCAAGACGGATAAACTACTACATGAGTCATTGACGTCAATCATTTGAAAATTGTCTAAAACAGAATTTTAAGAAATATGGGCATTGATGACAATACTAGTTTTATGCAAGTCACAAGTCATAGTCACAGGCATCTCTTCATGTTAATTCCGACATTCCACCCCATCACGGATATGTTGGTATGACGTCAAATGTTTATACACAAGTTAATCTCATCAGGGGCAATGCTCTTTAAATCTTGTGATATGGAAGCAATCCGGTTTTCCTAAAACTTCTTAAATTACAAGTATGTAGTTAACTTTGCGAAAGCTACAATCTTGGACATAAATTAATGTAAACTGGCGTCACCCCCGTTCCAACTGACCATGGATTTTGAAAATCTTCATTTCGGTGACTTACATGTCATACCTCTCTGTTGATAGGAGGTAAGGGGCAGATAGCGTGTAATGCCACAAATGGGAGCCCATTTCCTTTACTAACGGAGGTCACCTAGCTCAGTTGGTAGAGCGCACGCCGCGAAAGCGTGGGTCACGGGTTCGATCCCCGGTGGTGACATCCTTTTCTATTTCTCTAGTGTTCTTTTCTATTTTGTTTTTATGTATCAAAGACAGCAAGAATTACCTCAAAGACTGTGCCAGGCAGGCCTGGAAGTACCTAAAACTTTGATATCAAGGGATATAACAACGTTTTAGGGCAGTTATAAGCCTTAAAACGGCCACCAGTCTACTAGAACCCCCACCCACGTCTTAACAAGCCCTGTTAGGTAAGGTTAAGAGCACTCCGTTGCCTGTAGTTATAAAGTTTTACAGTTAGTAGATGAGAATGGTGTATAAATGTCATTCTGTAAGTTTGTACTTTTACTACCTTTCTGTGATTTATCTTGGTCACTTTTTTAATCAGGTACAGTATTTTGGAACTAAAAATAGAGAGCATTAATTATATATTTAGAATTAAAAACACATTAAAATGTTGTCAAGGCTTTTTCAAATCTAAAACATTCAGCTTTGCCCATCTGACACGTTCTTGTGAAACTATGTATGTGTACTCATCCCACAAACTATCTAAAATTACTACAGTTACCAACTAGAAGAGATGGAATT
This sequence comes from Alatinidae sp. Z8VKAUB7J3, assembly GCA_010016025.2. Taxonomy (NCBI): domain Eukaryota; kingdom Metazoa; phylum Cnidaria; class Cubozoa; order Carybdeida; family Alatinidae; species Alatinidae sp. Z8VKAUB7J3. Next base: position 173,123,560 of record JAAAKM020073195.1, on the reverse strand, counting down.
GTCCTGCCTCTTTATACTTCTACGGAGAAATATGGTGAAAGCGGAGAACTATGAACTGGATAGGGTACTGTTCATTCTTCTGTACTTTTGGGTGCCTAATAGACGTGCCCCCAGCTAATTGATTTTTCAAAAATCTTCCACCCAGGACATTCTTATTCCACCACCCCCCCGCCTATTAATTTTTACGTAATCTCCCACCCATGACAATTTTTCGAGGAGTATTTTGTTGGGCAAGTAGAAAATGTCTTTATTAAAATATGAAAATCACACATTGAAAGATGACAGTGGCCTTTTACGAGGCTCGAAGAAGTGTGAAGACCACCTGTTACATTTTTCTATTCGGATTGACAAATATCTGTGTTTTCATAAGAATGGAATTTCACAATCTTAATAGTATATACATATATACATATATATATGTATATATTAATAATATTATGATATTGTGCCCTAAAATATTTCACGGCAGGAACTTTTGCAAAAATGGACAAAATTTGCAAATATTGGTGAAGTTTCTGACCACAAAAGTTTTTGCTTTTAAAGAATGTTTCTATAATAGCCACCAAATTGAAACACTTCATAAAGACAAAAACATTAACAGTTCAAATTCAAAAGATCACATTCAATATAGTTTAGTTACAATATTGTCGATAAAATTTTATAATTTCTACATCTTTGCTTGCCATTACTACCTAATTCTCAAACTAGGTACTATCAACGTTTACAAGTACACGTTACTGCAATGAATAATTTAAATACACCCAAAATTTACGGCAGTTAACGGTGTGTGTCTGTGTTTGTGTGTGTGTGTGGGGGGGGGGGGGGCGGGTTGGAGGGAAGTTGTATATATAAATATAGACTGAGAGATACATAAAAGGCAAGTTGCATTTGGTTTAGGATAGTCGCAGCTATACAAATATGCTGATGCAAACATGTCAAAGCCATTTTGCACTGCAGAGAAACGTTTCGACATGCTATATGTAATAAAATGGATTGCTGTTGTAACTAAAGTAAGGAAAGCAGGAAGTTTATTTTTGCTTGCTATATCAGATATGAGAATGGAATACCATTTCCGATTCTGTAGGAAGAATTTGAAGTAAACGATAGATAGGTATTGCTTTTATTAAGAAGATAACATCAATGAGGGGGAGAATTACTAAACGATTGGGGATCAAGCAGCTATACAAGAAACCATGACGTGTCTGCAGATCTTTGCCGCTATCATTATACGGAGAAAAGTGCCTACATGCAAAGAACTTTTTCTTGGTCAAGTTACATGGCGCAGGGAGGCCGGTCTCCAATTTCGAGGAAGCTGGATGCTGATGTCCACCGATGGATAACTGGGAGCTAATGTAGTGACTAGAGAAATAGTTGTTAACATAGAGGATCACTAAGCTCAGTTGATGGAGCCCAGGTCGCAAATGCTTTGTCCACGGGCTCGAATTCCGATCGTGCCATATTTTGTACTTTTTCAATATTTTCAAATATCGTCATTACAAATCTTTCCTTCGTGTCGACTCATGTGTACGTTGCAAAAAGAAGGAGTAAGATTCCCAAACCTCGGTTTGACCAAGGTTAAGTTTGGTGCTTTTAAAAGGGGTTCGGAGTAATCCTCTTGTTTCCTTTTCTTCCGGCAATCGCACTTTCGGATTGATAAACTCTCTATATGCTGGATGTTATTGACAGCTTGAGTATGAGGGATGCAGAGTGCATAGCTAGGTCAGTACAACTGTAGGTTAGTTAATACACGTTGGGGTGGCTATCGTGAGCGATGGAGAATTTCTGTTAAAGAGAAGGTTTTGATAAGTCATCTATAGCAGGGTTTCTCAACTTTGGACAATAGATTACCCCCCTCGAGCTACCAGCATTTTCAAGTATCCCCTGGGTCCGAAGGAATTCACCGAAGTTCACCATGAAACAAATAATCAATAAAAGAGTGGTAACTTACTCACTAGATTTTAAACAAAAGTACGTACAACAAGGGAGTAAACGGGGGTAATATTTATCTGCCCCTCTCTTTTGGTTTTGCCATTTTGACATAAGAAAAACAATGAAACATGCCATTAGCTGTTGAACCCCCCTAGTACCCCTTGTTTCAATTTTACCCCCTTTAATATCTTAAATAACCCCTGGAACATTGTCCCTGGAACACTGTTTAGAATCACTGATCTCTAGGAAAAGGTTTTGTTTTTTGGGGGAAGCGTCGATATCGAATCAAGAATCACACTAGAATCAAGAATTATATGATGAATGTTTACTATTAGTTTACATGTCTTTGACTTATTCCACAACTCACTAAGAGAAGTCCAGCGAGCGCCTAAGTTAAGGGACTTGGCAATTTCTGGCGAAACAATTACGGTGACTTGGAGACTCTAAGATTATTCGAAAAATGTGAACATATACTTCATGTCATTAATGATATTTCCTTGGTTTATTGTGGGAGTACGTAAAGTCATGTCCAATGTCATTCTCAGGATTTTTGTCTCTCGTTCTTGATCATAGCTGCCCGAAAGATTTACTTGTGCAACCCCCTGTCTACGACTCTCTAACAACGTGGACTTCTACGCTAAAAACCCTCTTCTCTCCTTTCGAAGGTATGGTTCGACGTTCGAACAGAAACCTGTCAGGTAGCTTAGACTCCGCAAATGGAGAATACAGAGACCCAGAATATTCACAGTGTATATGGGCGGGTTTCGGTTTCATTCACCCGCAGTACTTGATCTTTTTTCTCACTATCCTCCTGCTAGATACTTTTTATCTGTTAGCTTGATCTTTACTCTATTAAAAACGTTCAACTCAGTTCTTTTCATATAATTCCATTTGAGTCATTTATCATAAGTTTCAGAAAGGATAAAATTAAAATTTCATAAATGTTTTGATCCACTTAATTTATCAAAGATTTGTAATCTTCAAATAAATTCCTCAACTCTGACCTTCGGGTCAAAGTGCTTAACTACATCACATTTATTCTATTGTGGGTGTGGCCAACAACATATCGCTAGTGCCCACACGTCTTATAGAACATTCAGTATCCAATAGGATCACCACAAATTATCCTATCAAACTTGGTCTGTGAGCAAAAAGAGGCTGTCAAGCCTGGTTCACATGCAACCAAAATCGGTCACTAGATCCGACCACTGAATACTATCCTATCATAACTTATAATTATGGTAATATGAACTTTTGTATAAATGGAAAACGATCAGCTACATGTCTAGCCTGCGTGCAGGCTATCCTAGCTGAAGTGGATATCCACTTCAGCTGAGATAGTCTGCACGCAGGCTACTACATGTCTCATCATCTTCAAAATAAATGTACTCCCATTTTTTGTAAGACAGATGCTAATTACCACACGAGGCTAAAAATCCTTTGTCGGAGATTCTATAATCCTCAGATTTGTCGTCTTCCAAAGAATCCGTCATTGTGACAAATGGTAGGGCTTCATTTACCCGTAATTCACACTCGAAGGATTAATTTCAGTTTGGTGTAGATGGTCTTGTGGTTACTCTTTTCAAAGATTCTTTAGTCATTCACTTTTAGACTATGACACGTGGCACGTGCGCGCGACTCGTGTTCGGTCCCTGTTGTTTGTTTACTTAGTCATGCTATTCGTCTAATGACAGTGTATGTATTAGAAGCCCCAATGCACTCCCATGATCGACAAAGAATCAAACGAGTAACTGCAACACATACAAACTTATCAGAACGAAGAAATAGCAACTAAAGAACGTAACACACTGACGTCAGGATGCTATTAATTGGACGTCACACTGAAAGCACATAAGAATGGAAACGTAGCTAACGAAGGCATTAAGCATCGCGACTTCATTGAAGTTAGACATGCTTTGCTTGTAGCCGCCGTAAGAAGCGCTTTGAATGCAAACTAGCTCTGAAACTTTCGTCTTTAAAGAAAACATACACAGATACGGAAGAAAGATGATCAGAATAATACAAAACATGAACGTCGCAAAACATTTCATGGTTGTTAGTATATTTTGTGGTAAATGAAATGTTTGGTGTGCATCGCGACCATACAAAATACTGTAGAATTGGTATTAAAACGTGTAAAAATTCTTATTCATTTGGTATTTCATCATTTACAACTGCCAGGGGCTGCATTTTGTCAACCGACAGCACAACGAAATTCGACGATAACTTGCAGTGATACCTAAGCAACTACTTGAGCAACTCCAGACCGGATTTTGGAAAATTGCTAAGCAACTCGAGGCCTGACCTCGAAAATGGAGTTGCTTATTAAAAAACCGTGTAGGTGAGACGCCAAGAAGGAAACTACAATGTTGACAACGTTTGTCTTTTTTTCAAGACTTCATCAGGTCTTTGAACACAAGAGGTCACAACGCTAATAAACTCTGACACAATCGTACAAAATATATCCCTCGAAGAACGCGCGAAGAATTGTGGGTAATAATCACGATGGTATGCTACCGTGAGGAAATTGAATCTAGTTAAATGTAATGAAGATAACAGCAGCTGCTAGCATAAGTACCATAATCGTTTGAATAAGCACCCCTCTCAATGAAACGCCCCCTTTGAATAAGCGCCCCTCTCAATGAAACGCCCCCTTCGAATAGGCACCCTCTTTGTTCTAGGGTGGGCGCTTATTCGAAATTTTGTTTTCCTGAGAGATGTAAAATATGAAAAAGAACGCTGAAATTTGAATTTTTAATCCTTATTTTTCGAGAAAATTTTTATAAGCGCGCAACTCGTATAATGTATTTCTTACCTTGTTTTTCTTAACACTTGGTAATCTTTAGTTCCATCTTTCTTTATAGTTGAGTATTCGCTTTTCTTTAGAAAATGCATCATAGCTCATGTATCAATTTGATTGAAATTTGATTGAAATTTGATGAACGGACACCAAGGAATTGGTCTTCTAGACTAGCAACCTTCAGTCAGCCGTTGAGCATTCTTTTCAAAGAAACTTTCATCCAACTGTAGCCAGGGCAACAATGTAGTTGTTAAGATTCCTAAAGGAGTGAGACTCGTCAGTGGGCTTTGCAGCCAATTCACAACAGTATCTAAAATTTCTTTTACACTAGTGTGTGGAAACTGCCAACATCAAGATGTAAATATATATTTATTAAACAATTGCAGAAGCAGGGCCTTTAAATCTTGAGAAGCAAACACAAAATGTTAGTCTCTCAACATGTACAATTTTTAACTTTCAGAATTGCCTTGAAATACCTGTCATTTGCATCATATTTCCTACAGACAGAGACAAGGGGATGCACAGAACAGATCACATGGCACATCTGATGCAAGAAGCTGCTGACCACATGATGGAGCAGTTCGAAGCTAAGGAACAACAGTTTGAAATTAACAGAATGTTCAGAGGAAATGGAGGAAAGAAGAATGAGATAGGAGAAGATGGAAGGAGTGATCAACAGAGGGAGATGTTAAAAGATTTCACTTTCCTTATCAGGGACATTTTAAGAAAATACATTTGACACTCTTGATTGACTTTAACAACTAAAGAATTGTGTAACACAATTAAAACGTTATCATTCCATTAAGGGCAGAAATATTTTAATTATATATTTTGTTTTGCTTGCTGTTGTACCAATGTTTCAGTTGTATGTGAATTGAACTATTTTCATCTACATGTATGGTACTGCATGATATGATTATCTTATTATGCTCTTTCTGTTACCAGTCTCTGCTGCAAATGCTCAGTACCAACTTCATTCATAGTTTGCTTACGACTTAATGTAGGAAAATATTCCACTTTACAGTACGTGGAAGAACTTTTACACCCGATGAAGTGTAAGTATGATAGTAATAACGCTGTGATTGTCGTGACAATTTTAAATCTAAATTTAATGTTCCAAACATTTTGGCTTACACTAGAACTCGCCTTCTTGAATTAGAGAGATAATAATAACTGTACGATCACTTAAATTAAATAGAAATTTCCCTTCAAAATCAACTAATACTCGTTCTTGCAATTTAACGGCGCTGACCGGATTCGAACCCACGGCCTTATGATTACTAGACCAACGCCTCAACCATTGGGCCATATACATATACTCTTACCTTTCTTGAGCCACGGAATAATTCGCAACAAGGGCTTCCTCGATCAAATTTAGACAATGCTCTCTGACCTAGAGTGGCAAAACGGTACTAATAAACAGTGTATAAAATATATTAATAGATTTCTAGAAATAACGAGATACGAACTGTCATCATTAGCACGGAAACTCTACCAAGTATAAAAAGTGTAACGACGCCAGATTGTACCGTGAACCCTGATTACACGGGATCCGATTTAAGTACATCCGACCCCAATTCTACGTGTTTACAGATGCACTTAGATACACTGCGTGCATTTTGAACTAGCCAAAGCAACGGTTTGTCCTATTGTAATACGAGCTGCATTGAAAGTGGACGTCAAAATGGTGCAGAATACAACACGAATGGAAATGTCAACAAACCATACATTATTCGGACCGGGATTAAACCGATCCTCTTCATAAGGGGTTACACTGGTTCGGATGACAGATTAAAACAAGTTGGGATTTACTAGGTCATGTGTGAACAAAAGGCCGATCTGTTCAGTCCTGGTACGGACCTAGTAGATCTGTCCACGTGTAAGTAGGGTCTAACATAGTGCTAACAGAGAGCTATACGGTGAACTTCCACCTCTGTCTGATACAATCAAGACGAAGAGAATGAAAGTAGCAGGTCACTGTGTGCGTCATATTGAGGAAGAAGCATCCAAACTTGTTCTCTGGAAACCAACATATGGACATTTAAACAGAGGTAGGAAGACAATCACATTCACAGATATTCTCCTGGAAAATGCTGAAGCTGATAACCTCCATGAGCTGCAGACAATGATACTGGATCGAGATCTGTGGAAAAGAATGGTAAAATCGGCTAGATATTGGTGAGACTTCAGGTCCGATTTCCTCTTTTGTATGTCCTTTTCAACCCGCTCTTTGTCATCTGTTTCGTTTTTTTCGTCAGATCGCGTTTTCATGACAATCTCTAGTAGGGAATTGGCCAAGGAGATGTCCACGGAATCGTTTTTCCAGAGGTCCCCTTTTCTTGCAATGATTCCTCAAGTCTATCTAGCTCTTATTTTCTAGTGATGTCAACAAGGTTCAGCTCCCTTTCTTTTTCTTGGTCTGGGACGCTTCGTTCAGCAGCTGGTTCTTTTGCCTTGTCCTACACATAGACTTGGGTATTTTGACCGATCCGACCTAGCCAAAATCAAGAACTTTTTGGGAATAGGAAACATTTCGGGTTTGTCTCCATGCGTATTCAATTCCTAATCTTGTAGAGCTTCGCATTAAGAACACTTTCTGACATTGAGGCTCTGTGCGACGGAAGAAGTCTTCCTGAGAGCGGAAAAACTCCTCTCTACGTGAGCACTGCCGTGGGATAATTGCAACACAGCTTTTACAAGCTTCAAAAAAAGCGTACTTCTTTGCCCACCAAAAGCATCCGTCATAGAGAAGTTTTGATGCCAGTAATGGTCGACGCGTGATGTTGTTGGTTCTATTGAGTTCTCGGCTTGCAGCAATATAAACACACTTTAACATCGTTAGCACTTACTCCTACTGGGATCCCTCAAGCACAACTATATCGGATAAACTTCTAGTTCTTATCCTTACCGTGGGATCCAGGCACCTAAGCGCTTTGAGAAGGCTACTAGAAGAGATGGTGCACTTCTTGATCAAGTGTTCAGCAGCTGGCTTGATTTGCCTATGCACTCTTCAACGTAACCCTTGTTTTTCTGCCAAGGTGAGGTTCTAAGCATCTAACACAAGCTCAACCTGCTCACCTACATTAGTGTCCTGTAAACAGTTGTTCAAGAAGGGAAAATTCCTGTGCAGCCGTTGTGCTCGACTTCATAAGATAAAAAACGCCACAGAATGTTTTAGAATTTTAAGCGTAAGATGGAGAACTTTAAAAAGTAAAATTTATCACAAAATTTGTCTTGCAAAATAGAGGCATAGATAGAAGAATTGACCGAATAACAATTTTTTATACACTCAATGATTTTTGTGATTGTAATAAGATAGCAATGTAGTTTCATTAACAGTTTCTGATTATGTTCATTAGCATTTTTAGTATGTGTAGATGTAATTTTGATATCCTTATACTCTTCAGTTGTTTCTTAAACCTATTATGAAATGTTCCCGATTCCTCGAAGAGTTCCCAATAGTGCGCTATTGCATCCAGTGCATGACTTTTCAGTGTCTTTCCATCCTTTGGGTAAAGAAACATTATCTCAATTTTACTGCTGAAACGTTCTTCTTAAGCATGATTAACGGCATTTCGAATCCAAATAACTTAACCATTTTTTTAACCCCGTACAATCCATGTGATCTAACGTAGTGTTGATAATACGTTTTGTGTCATGTGCCAATTTTTGATGGCTGGAGTAAAGATAGAGATAGGATGAATCAAACTTCAAAACAGCTACTAAAATACAAATCCTATATTTAAGTAGTTATGAAGGTGCTGACATCTCATTTTCGTTCCTCTTGAAGTAATTGTAGAAGTAAATATGAGTAGAGTAAGAGAGTAGAGTAACAGTGATCCTCATAAATAATAAGCATGCTGCGCAAGACATTGAGGGCCGCAGTTAAGCTATCCATCGGCTAGGCTTCGAAGAATATTAGTCCGATCACTTCAATTACTGAATATTTTTGCTGTGAAAGGAGATCCACTTGAGTGGGATGAAACTACAGAGACTTATACTAAAGCTGACTGTTTACCCCCTGCACTGTAGCCTTCGCAACTTCTAAATGTCATCCGAAAGAACAAATGCTAAGGCAGTGATCATGTGTATATGGACTGCAAAATTCCCATCGTTTCCATATTGAAACTAAAGACCATATTTCGGTGTGTTTTCAAATATCTGATGATAAATGGTAGAAACAACTACTGACAACCACCTGAAGTATTTGTGCCATGATTGCATTCATTGTAGCTTTCTCAAAAGTCCGCCAAAAGACGATTCTGCCCATTCTCGAAGTTTGGAATAAGATTTCTCATCTAGGACAAGAATCTGTTGTACGTAGCTTCCTGTTTGTTCGACAAAAAGCAAATATGCATGGCAATATCTGCCTATTTTGTTGCACACAGACGGTATACACTTCGTAAAAATGGTTCGGGGTACACTTTAAATGTGGCATCAGCATACCAGCCGTCTCATTGACCCAAAAGTTGAAGACCTTATCAGGTGCCAAAAATAAACATTTTGTTTTGATCGCCAAAGCTACTGTCAAATAACAAGGAAGTGTTCTCCAGTTCCAGTGTTCTGATAATCTTCTGGTAGCACCAGTATTTGGTCACGGCTAAAGGATTTGGCAACCGATTTTTGTCTTATCTGGTCTTATGTATATTTATCCACACACTTAATGGCATATTAACAGCGGCGTTTTCTAATAGTTCATGTACCTCTCCAGCTATAATTTGTTGTGTTGTGTCGTGAGTGGATTAAGTAGGTCATTTTCGCTGTATAGTACGTAACAATGAAGTTGATATCTAGTTCTTGCCACAACAGTGTGATAACACTGAAATCCTCAGCCTGTAATACCGTAATCTTCTCGAATTGAAATGAGTGCTAAGTTCCGGATTCGGCGAGAGCAAGAAGTGGTGAAATCAGTCATTCTTTACAAATTGTTGGAAGCTTGCTTCAATAATTTGATGGTTTCTTGTCACCTTAATATAGGATTATGAAAGAGTATTTTTATCTATGAAACTACGCAGGTGGTTCTTAAGGGAGAGCCTTCTGTTATCATTCTGTGATCTCTTCTAGGCCGTTTGGCTAGGATCGTGTTTTGTATCTGTTCTCATTGATGACACATTGATGGCAGGTTCTTTCCATGGTCCGTGAGAGGCGGTCCTACTAGGCGATTGAGCCTGCTTAATGGCTTACTTCTCTGCCCTGTAGCCTAAATTGAAAAGCGTTGCCCTTGGACGCCCCAGCTGCCCTTTATTTATTAGTTAGCCTGTATGGTGGGTTTATAAAAGGATTCCCTTCTTGTAAATATAATTGTAAAATAATTGAATTTATCACAAATCTTTAACACGTTTTGCCTGATCCTTCCAGTAGTATAAATATTTTTGCAGCGTCATTAAGAAAATACTGTATTAAGTATGTCGTTGCTACCACGTAACCAAGGTCGTGATGGCCTAACTAGAGTTCCGGTTTCATCGAGTATTACCATTTGTGCCGAGGCATTTTGTTCCGTTTTTTTACTACGTGGTGAAACTTGACAACTCCCTCTAGCGGTTACAGGCAACGGCATCTGCCGCCTAAATTTACCTAAGAGAAAGCACGTTATAAGGGTTTAGCTAAACTACACGGCGTGGGATGCTTAACGTTGGCAAATCCGAGTTCCCGGGGATAATGCAACGACTACAGCTAAACCCTTCCTGTCTGCGCATACAGTCCTCAACTAACTGATAACATCTCATGTTCTTAATATGTCTGTTGCACCTTTAAGTTAGTTTACGATTTCGATATCTTCGGTTTGTTTTGACGAAGTAACAACAAAATTAAAAATCCTTTTTAAATGTTGATACACTATTATTATGTGTATAGAAAGTCTATAGAAAACTTAGATTTGGTCAGGTTTGCTCTATGGTTGCGAGTCTTAGACTACCAGCACGTAAATGTAACAAATGATGGTTGGATCTTTGATCTCTTTGCTTGACACATTATCAGCAGTGTGATATTTGTTATATATCAACAGTTTATAATCAATTCTTAATGAAAAACGTTTCTTGATTTGTCTCTCAGGCGCTTTAAAAAATTGACCCTCCTGAATTTGAGGCCTCGAGTTGCTTACCTTTTCACTTAGATTTTGGACCAAATTGAGGCCTCACACCTAAGCAACTGAGTTGCTTATAAAAACACAACGTGTATGGGTTAGCAAACCGATCTGGCAGGGACATATGGGGCTCAAGGTTCTTCTGATATGTGCTGTATTCTGTTGGTCTCCTACTGAGTTTCTCGTCGTGGGTATCTCTCCTCATTCTGCATCGTATTATCTGCCTAGCCTACCTTGATCCCTCTCTGTGTATCATAGTGCCATGACGTTCTTTATTGAGCTAGCTCTTTGCAAGTGCTGACACGCGTCCTTGTAATTTTTCGGTCTGATTGTCAAGTATCTGTGAACCTTAGGTAAGACCGACCAACATCACTTTTAGCTTCGGTTACCTTCCCCGACTTTCCTTCAGTAAAAATCTCCTTCTCAAGTTGTGGTTTGACAATGGGTGTATTTACGTGCCATTTAATCAAATCTCGGCAACTACATCGAACGATTCCAGAAAACATCCATACACCTGTAAAACCTCTCTTAACGTTGGCTTACCCATATAGCATATTTATTTATTCATCATAATTCTATAATTATAGTCATATATATAAACCTTGGGACAAGGAAAAGTCCTACAGAATGTCTTCTACCCCAAATTCAGTTTCTTGTTTGCACGTAAAACCACAACATTCTGCCCTAAATTTACATACTTTAAGGTTATGCCCGTGAATAATCTAACAGATAGCAAACCTAACCAAGCTTAAATTATCGGGAAGAATAGTTGTATCTTCGGATTGCTTAAATGTACTTAACTTTATCTAGTGTTTCGGTTTCACCTAACTAAGCAGGTTAGCAGAAAGACGGAATCTCTATCAAATGGGTTCATCTCTGATTTCCCTTCCTACTTTTTGTGGACACTCGATACGACAACGGCACAAAGTTGCTCAAGGAGAGAGATATGCAAGTCGTAAATGGACCCAAACTGGTGCGGATGGTAGATCCAAGTAAGTTCGGATCCACCATGTCCCGTGTAAACGCAAGGCCGATCCGTATCACGTCTTCAAATGGACCCGTATCCGTGTAAACGGGGTCTTACTTTATTCTTTGTTATTTATCTTTTTTATGAACTATGGCGAGAAAAAATTATTTCATAACTAAAATACTGTGGTTAGAGAATCTCTCGTGTACACGCAACGTCGGTCACATTCCAGCACCTTGCTCTCTCAGCTCCCAATCAACTGAAAACATATCACATCTAAAGTTGAGAACGGGTGTTCGTGACTCACGTTCACAGAGACATCAAAGATGTCGGTAGTGCCCACATGGTGGATCATCAGTTGCCACTTCATCAACGCCTTGTTGAATAATATTTTCTATCATCTTGGAAGAAGATAACAAGTGTATAAGAAATAGGACGAGATCTTGAGGTGAAAATTGGTAACATTTTTCTTTATATAAGAAGTATTTCACGTACTTGTAACTCAAATTTTGGAGATATCTCTACATATGTCACTACATCATGTTAAACAAAGAATTCCATGACCGGTATACTTAGTTCCCCAATATTTCTTAAGTCACCCCCAGTGCCCCATTATTAATGTCAATTGTCTCTCACATATAATATCAAGAAATGTAATTTAATTCATTTATTACCTTGTGCTGGAATCCTATAGATGTATTTACTACTAGTACGTGGTTTAAATTTTTGGAGTTGAAGATTTGGTTGCAAAGTACATTATCCTTTTTATTTCCCCAGTTTGAAATTGCTGATCACAACTTTGGGTATCCTGTTCCAGATAGTTCAGCAGTTAGTTAGCCAGTGCTAAACAACATATTGTAGGAAATATTCAAACTGAAAAAAGATATTTTAAAAACTCAACCATAAATCCCTGACTTGCGTGGTAAAGCAGGTCAGACAATAAATTGTAGAGTAAAAATTTGGTTCCACACATATAAGCACATCTCAAAGATCGCCGAAAAGAATTGTGCGGCAATAACAAACTAACGTATATCAGGATTAAAAGTTTTGGTTCAGCGCAAGTAAGTCGTTCCTAAAAATTTGTAACTATTTACCTGAAAACCCAATGTGCGGACAGTTGGCAAGAGGATGTATTTATGAGAGATTTCGTTGCCACTTAACATTTTCCAGAGCAACGTTCATCAAAACAAGTCCCGTGTTTAAGAGGTTATTTACAGCTTACGCATTTATAAACAGGAAATAGTGAAAAACCCAATTTCAATGCGTCTTTTCACTGGGCCTTTGCAACCAACTCTTATAGCCTACTCAGAAATTAAAGATTGCAAAAAATGCGTAGATGGTGTACTTCAAAATCAAATAGGCTTTTCTAAAAAGGCGGTAAAATGCCAAGAAGGAAACTGCCAAGTTTGAAAACGTTTTGTCTAATTACGAGACTTCCTTATCTCTTATGTACACTGAAATACTGCGTAAAAGTGTTTTCACAGTTACGTATAAAGTTCTGCCATTCCTTTTTTGGCCCGATTCTAACGATAATACTTAGTGAATTCCTTACTTCAATTTACGAACAGTGTCTGGAACAAACTTGCGCAAATAATTAATGATGAAACGGATTTTTGAATTATTCATTACAAACAAGCTTTCATAGTAAAATATTTTGTCAAACAAGGTAGATGTCAAAAAGATACTAAAAATACTTTTGGTTGACGTAATCCCTATCCAAATTCTATTTTCGTCCTTGTATTGACACGTTTATCCATAATCTCCTATTGTTTATATTTTAACCGTTGCCACATATCGCAGCTGGTATTACAATACAGCAAACCGTTGATTTGCTAATTGGATTAGCATGCAGAGTTTTGGATCCAAATGAATCTGATTCCTTTTCTAAGGTGTTTATACGGGATCGACTTGGATCCGTACCAGTTTGGATCCGTACCCGTGTAAACAGGGTCTTAGATACCCCTCTCCGCGGCCAATTACATTGTGTACCATTGTCTGATGTTGAGTGAATATGAGACTGTCAACTGTTTGAATGACTGTTTGGACCATTGAGTGCCATTTGAAACCGAAGGAAAAGTTCAGTTAGAGAAGCTTTTCCTACGGTTGCCCATGGCGATGATTTTCAGTATGGGAACAGAAATTAATTCCCTCGTTTAACAAATACACCCGAAAAAAACTACGTGCTTCCCTTAGAATACAATTTACGTAGTCTCTGGATCCTGCAGGTATCAATGCATCTAAACTTTCGTACCACCCAACTAAAACTAAACCCATCGTTTGACAAAGCAGCTTCTGCGCAACTGACGCGAGCGGGAAAATTTTGGTGCCAATGAGAACGAGAGTGCAAATAGGCAACTATTAAAGTATAGGTGCGTATCTACACCTGTAAAAATTGAGTCAGTCTACATGACTTTTCGACCGGAACTGGTGACCACAGTTTTCAGACTTTGAATCTAAACAGAGCGGGGATTAGCGTAATGATCCATCAACGATAGAACTGATACACCTGATCGGAGCTACAGTTATAGCAGTGTGAGAAGATGATCTTGAACTGTAATCGAACACGCAGCGCTGCTGTAAACTGCTTTTTTTAATAGCGTTTACCTCCTTGATTAAAACTCTGACCTTGGTAAATTATTCTTGATTGTCGCCGGCATTACTATAGGAACCATATATTTTTGACGTCGACAGAAATTGCCGTTTTGCAGACCCTTTCCTCCTATAAGGAAGGAGAACAATACGTTCTATGTTTTGAACAAATAGAACATTGCCCAGTGCCTAACCCTCGTGTGTGCGTTTTATGCGCATGCTCAATTAAAGCCTCCCTCCCTCTGTTGCTGGTGTGTTCAAGAGAGTGAACTGTGGTGGTATCAAGAACAACCGCCTCCCAATCTTATTTATCGTAAGAGCCAATTACTGTGCTCCTAGCGAGCCCAACTGATTCCCTCTTAAAACCTAGTACAATGCCTCTCACATATCCCAAGCCCCCACATTCAGCCTCGGCAATGTTTATGGCTGTAATCTGGAGAATCACATCACTACACCCAGCGGCGGATCAAAATGTCCGGGGCTGTTCAGGCCAAGCCCCCTAACAAAGATCCCTCACAAAGTTGGCCTTTTTATCTGACTGACGATAGCTTGACTTGATGTAAGAAGGTGAATGTGGGTTACTGAGAGAGTACGGAACAGGAAAATCCATGCAAATAAATGTTCAAATCCACCCCTGTCTCCCACCTAGAAATATTTCTCCGATCTGCTAAATACATTATCTTTTCTTCAAATCTGTCTCCACGATTGAGAATTATCAAGCAAAGTAACAATGCCAATTTAGAACTAGCTTGCTCATTTAAAACCATTTTTAAGTGTTGGCTAATTCTGAGCAATTTTGTCTCTACAATCAATTATTTATGGTAATGTTTCAGAAGCGACATTTCCTTGTGGTAGAAGCATGTTGCTATTAGTGATTAAAATAAGAGATTCATAGCATTGTTTAGACGTTCGCTTGTTTTGTGTAATATTTGCCATAACAATGTTTCTGAAACTCCCGTGCAACGGCATTGTCTTGTGAAAGGACTAAAAACAAGGTATACCAAGGGGGCAAGTGAGATTGTCTAGTGAAATTCTCTATTGCTGGCAAATTTCTGAACGCTAATAGTATACTTCATTATTTTCCTTGGATCAAGGCACCAGAACCAAAGAAAAAAAAAAATTTGTTGGCTCACTTTCCCTTTCATAATGTTTAAGTTTTTGTATTACAACTTGTAACAAAGTTTGCACTCTTTAGTGGAAGGATGAGACTCATTGTACTTGTTTATTATCAACTGAGAGAAGCAATGCTAAAATCCTTTGGACCCCAGGGGGTACTTTGAATTTATGGCAATGTGAAAGGGTAATCTACTGTCAGTATTTGAGGAACAGTGCTTTTAAACACTTTCTACAATCTCCTTTCTTTAAAGTTAACTGAGATCATGAATTCGCAAAATATTGCTAGGAAACAATAACTACTATCAATGACACTGAGTAAGCTATGATGATGGAAGTCGGCCATTAGTGTATGCCATCCAACCCATGCTAGCATGGAAAACAGACGTTAAACCAAGATAAAAGCAGCAGCAGCAGCAGAAGAAGAAGAAGAAGAAGAAGAGGAAGCAGAAGAGGAAGCAGAAGCAGAAGAAGAAGCAGAAGAAGAAGAAGAAGAAGAAGAAGAAGAAGAAGAGGAAGCAGAAGAGGAAGAAGAAACAGAAGCAGAAGAAGAAGAGGAAGCAGAGGCAGAACAAGAACAAGAACAAGAACAAGAACAAGAACAAGAACAAGAACAAGAACAAGCAGAAGAAGAAGGCAACGAATGAGGGGGAGGACGAGGAGAAGAAGGAGGACGAGGAGAAGAAGGAGGACGAGGAGGATGAGAAGAAGGAGAAGAAGAAGACGAAGAAGACGAAGAAGTAGAAGAAGAAGAAGAAGAAGAAGAAGAAGAAGAAGAAGAAGAAGAAAAAGAAGAAGAAGAAGAAGAAGAAGAAGAAGTAGGGATTATCTGAATCGCATATTTGGGTATATTTCCCTTAAATGGATGGCGTGCTCTTAAATGTAGATTCAGTAAGATTTTTGACCGAAAGTAGTGGAAAACAAGTATTGTTCTGCGCCTCCTGGCCGAATAGACACTGGACGTAATATCAAACTACGTAATTACGTAAGGTGTCTGTCGATTTCAAGATGAAATGCCTCGTAATTACTACAGGTGGCAAAGCATCTGTTGGGCAGCGTATAAAAGAGGCATGAATGATGAGTGGATGAAGCTTTTGGAGTTGGCGAGGACGTCACTGAAGTTGGGTTTCCTATTGACCAAGATAGGAAAAGAGTGATTGCCACGCCTTATTTTGGCATTTAAGATAGGCGCACTATCATTGTTTTCGAAGTAATGAATGATATTAATCATCTAAGTAGCTCGGCGTTCAAATTGATAGGACACTGAACCTGAACTCTCATTTTGAAAATATTCTCAAAAGATCAACAAAAAGGCTAAAATTATTAGGTATATTAAGGAATCATATTGACGAGAAATAAGCAAAAGCAATATATGCAACAGTGATAGTGCCTACAATTAGCTATAACAGCATTCTCTGGGCTAACCTGACAAGTAAGATGAGAGCAACATTGGATTCACTGGTACGTTGAGCCTCTGACATCATCTTAAATATCCTAAATATTCGTATGTTTTACTATCCTTAGGAAATGTCACAAAAAGACAACTTTTTTGTTTCGCACGCGTATGCCCCGAAAAAATTATCTGTAAACAGTTTAGAAACCTTTACGAACCGATTCAACTCAGATACGGTACAAGAGATAAAGATGCGTCGTTAAGATTACTAACGTCAAAACGGAATACAGAAAGAGAGCAGTGTTTTTTACCGGTGCCAGGATATATAATGAACTGCCGTTGGATACTCGGACGACCAAAAATTTTGTACCTATGCTATTAGGTACCCGGTATTTATGCTATTAGATACCCGAGTACCTATGCTATTAGATACCCGGTACCTACGCTATAAGATACCCGGTACCTATGCTGTTAGATCTCCCCACTACCTATGCTTTTAGATACCCGGTATCTATGCTATTAGATACCCGGTACCTATGCTTTTAGATACCCGGTACCTATGCTTTTAGATACCCGGTATCTATGCTATTAGATACCCACTACCTATGCTTTTAGATACCCGATACCTATGCTATTAGATACCCAGTATCTACGCAGGTGTGGCGTAATATATGGTTTATCAATCTCTTTTGTCGTTTGTGTATGGTTAGAATCAACCACCGTACTTTTGGTACTTTGTCTAGCACATTATTGGTTGAAAGTTTCTCTGCCGAAGAGATCCTCTCCATAAGTCTCCAAAACAACCTCTCTCAAGCCTCCAGATTCGTTATATGTGCCAGTCTCAAGGACCTTGTCTCTACCCAGTAGAGGAACACGCTTAATATCAGTCAGTTATATTAGTTTTTAAAAAGCCGAAAGGATATTAGAAACGTGACGGATCGATATTGCGATTAAAACTCGGAGTAATAAAAATCGATAGAAGATAATGTTTGATGGAAATGAAGAAGTTTGTTTTCATTCAGTAAACCCTCAGATGAATGCAGAGGACTTGCTCCTGCGTTAACTGGGCTTTGCTTTCTCCATACCGTTGTAGCACTAACCAAACACACGTATTGAATTTTGGCCTTCTGGTATTTTCTCCAGTTCACTACAGTGTCTTATGTTCTGTTTCTCCAGTCTCATCGTACTGTATCTAAATCCCAGTGCTGGCAAATCCAATTTCGGATTATACAAAGGCTCATAAATCTCATTAAGTCATCGATTGTAAAGCCAAACCAAAGTTAAGGATCCGTAACTCTCCTGATATGAAACTCGAATCTGAAGCCGTTGCTTAGGTGTCTTATAAAAAGCACGTGTAAACACTGCAGATGAAATTGTATATTGACACTATAATTGATCGTTTTGAGACGATAATTAAAACAGTCCACAATATATTGACGAAGTCAAAATCCCGTAGATATTTATTCACGATCCGTTCATATTTTTGAATTGTTTGCAGCACGTAATCGACATTGGCCTTGTGTTTCTTGTCTAACCTGAATCATGGCAACTTAAAAAGCATTTAATTGACAAAACGAGTGAATTTCTGCACATTCGAAAATATACAATAAAGAGTTAGGATTAGGATCCAAGAATTAAGAAGAACGGAAAAAAGGAAGAAGTTAAATACCCTGCGAACGGACCAGTCACGAAGGTAAGGGGGCAAGGGCGGGCGCGGCCCCCCTGAGAGAATTCACTAGCGTGTTTCGCCTCCCCCTGACATTCTGATCGGCATATATATTTTTCATTGTAGTATATGATAATGCATTGGAAATATTAATGTTGGACCTACCTCTGACATTTTTGTATCAATGTAGCCAAATATGATGTAAAATTGAATGGATTCTATTGTTAGGATTATTTCCGGAGAATGATGAAAGTTATGGCCGCCCCCCTTTCATATTTTGGAAATCCCAACCGCCTCCCTCTTTTAGAGTTCCAGCTTCGTGACCGGAACGGACTTTTCGAAGTAGTTTTAAAAGTTGCAAGATTCGGTCACACTGTGTGTTGAAACTGATCACGTGTACCAACCAGATTAGAGTAATTCGATGCTTTGAAGAGTTTCTTTGACTCAAGGCGGTCTTGATCATTGTTATATCATTTTGCATTGTTGTAACAGCAGTAGGGAGAATAGATGGATTCCATGTTTACATTTTGAAAGCAAACTCTAACGCATGCGCACTAGCTGGCAGTCAAGATTTGCTCATTATTGACAAGCGTAACTACCATTTTAATATTAATCATTGATATGGGAGAAAGATTCGTCTTATGGCAATTTGGATGGAAGAATGTTGATCGGGAGGTTTTGTAATAGTGAAGATTTGGGCTGCGTTCGAGATGAAGAGGTCTTAGTTATTTGTTGTCATGGCCGTCGACCGGTACGAGGAAGCTGTATTACGATAGACGATTGGTAGCTCCGGAGACAAAGCAAGCTGCAACCTGAGGGGCTGATATATGTATTAGGGATTAGGGGCAAAGGTCGTGGGCAACAACTTTCAATGTGATCTTTGAGACGAAATGTCCAAATAACGTAATAAGATTGATTTTTCGCCAATGTTGTTTGAGTCGACTGGGTTTGTAGACAAAATGTAGAGTGTTGAAATATCAATAGATTGTATAAATATCATCTAATCAATACCTGGGTTACATCCATACCCAATACAGTAGACACCGCTTAATAAACCATCGGTTACCAAGTCCATCCGCCTATTGTGGCCAAAGTGAGTGGGAACCTGTTGTCCAGCTGAAAAATCATCCGGGGAAAATAAATCCATCAGCCGAATAATGAAACTACCTGCTTTTTACATACTTAGACCCAACCGAAGATCACTGAGTACGTACGGTGCCCTCGTCTTTTGAAAGGCCTGAAAAATCCCAGGGCAAGGTCTCAGAGCATAAATCCCCGTGATCACAGCCTTGTGCAATGGTGCTCATCCCACTCCATGATCGGCCTTTCCCAGGAAAGCTCTTTGCTCCGCTCAAAGGATTAAACAAACGACTTTGGAGAGATGCTTGTAAGCATTTGTCTTGTAGGAAAAATCAACAGTGCTTCACGACATGCGCTTTTTCGGTATTTTCCAGTGCTTGAAATAAGTTCATTTCTTAATAAATTCATTCGGTTAATAAACCTAACCCCCTTGGTTCCATGCTTTTATATAACATTAGTGTACCAGAATTTGTCGGTTTAAAGGTTTTCACGAATTTTCCAAGATAAATGGTGTATTTAATATGTTTCTCGCCTATAATCTGGACTTGAGTTCAATAACAAAATTCCTGTGACACATTGGGATGAATTACAAAATAGATCACTCTGAGAAGTGAGTGGCAGTATGTACACCCTAATCCACGCTTGGCGATGTCGTTCGTAGCAAGAACCAATAAAATTTAACTTTACTACAGAAATCGATTATACACAGCAACCTTAGTCAGAATTCAAATAGTTTTCAATATATTTCAGCAGTTCTGGCTACCTTTACAGTAATCCATGTAATTGATTTTTGATGGTTGAGATTGGCCTATAATGCAAACATCAGTCTTAAATTTCCCAAACTAAGATATCTTCAATGAATGCACTAAATCATATATCCTACCACTACCCTTAAGGTACGCCACTATGCCATGATTTTAGTGATACTGGTTTAATACTTAGCTTTAAACAAAATGTCAGTCGGCCTATATCAAGGGAATCTCAAGGCATGTTCTGTTCATTTTCCGTTCACTTTTAAATTACAGCATGTACGATGTCCTGTCCTTTTCCTTTACTCGGAAATGATTTAATCTTTCAAACAGCAATTCTATATCTCGATAGGGGCACCTGAAAGCTTTCATTGAACTAAAGTAAAATAAATGTCCCCTCACTCCATATAGAATACATAGAACTGGAGCTTAAGGTCATGCTTTGGTTTTTTTTACTTTTAGAATCTATCAAATTTACTCTGGGAGAACATATATTAGGCCTATATATAAATATATAGTTTGTTTTTATTGCAAAACAAGAACATAGCACGAAATAGTCACTTCATAGACCAGTGGTCCGTTATCTTTAGCTTCCGCCTACTATACCTATTTGTTTCTTTTTATAGGTATTTTTATCTGTTGGAAATTAGTTGATATCATCCCCATCATGTATAATACACAATAGCAACAGTGAGCAACGACCTCTCTTATTTCCGAACGGCACTGCTGTGCTTTGCCCTTTAGCAAAAAGGGTTATAGTCCATCATTCGATTTATTTCCCTAAACCAAGCGTCGGCAAATAATAGACACCGCGGCCCACATTTGCTTGTGCAATAATTATACCGGGTCGCATATCTTTCTAAAGCTTCCAAATGACATATGCGGATTACCTTACGGTGTCTATTCTTTGAATGTGATTTTTTTTCGGTTTTTTACCCTCATTCCACTGGTGGATAGTTGATGGGTATTGCATATTTATAAAAATAAAATAATGGACGATATTTGAATCTGTGAGAATTTATGTTATTTGAGTTGTTGCTTTGTATGGTAGAGAATGTCTGCTTATGCAAAACGTATGCACATCTCAAGAAATTTTTCCCAAATAATCAAAAAAGGGCATCATAACACTCAATCAATTTTTCAAAACTTGCCAATCAATCAACTCCATCTTTATGTTTTGATTGGCTGTTTTGTTTTTGCACTCAAATCTAAAAGGGTTGCTTTTTTCTTTCATATCCATATCCATTCCATATCCAAATCTTCCATATCCATTTCCATATCCATTTCATATCTTCTTCCATATCCATATCCATTCCATATCCATATCTTCCATATCCATATTTATATCCATTTCATATCTTTTTCCATATCCATATCCATTCCATATCCATATCTTCCATATCAATATCTATATCCATTTCATATCTTCTTCCATATCCATATCCATTCCATATCCATATCTTCCATATCCATATCCATATCTATATCCATTTCATATCTTCTTCAATATCCATATCCATTCCATATCCATATCTTCCATATCCATGTCTATATCCATTTCATATCGTCTTAATTAATGAAGATATTGTCTGTTGAGATGGTAAGCCTCTAGACTCAGATGCAATAATAAAAAGTGTTTAGAAGAGGTAACTATACCTACAACAAAAATTCTACTACTGGGGTGTTTTAAAAGGTTAAGCAGTAAAACTAAGAAAAGGCACATACCCAGATTTTAGATTGGCGAGCTTTTTGAGTTATTTTTGGGAGAGGGGATATGTTTTTCTATCAAAGTCAACAATTCTTACACGAGCTAAGTTTATCTCTATGCATGTACAGACAAATAGCTGTTACATGTTTAAATAGTAGCCTACGTTGTTAGCGTGATCATTGGATGCACATGGTCGAATTAAATTTAGCACGAGTTCAAGAATTACTTTCATATTTTCTGCCAATATTAGGAAGACAAAACCAATAATAGGAAGCAGTTGCGCTCCATGCCTTGTTATAGCTATGTGGCTGATTTATAACCAGGGCTACGCATTAATCACGGAAGAGAGCTACTGATTAAAGAAACCCATCGCTAGAAATACCTTAACCCCCTCATTCTCCTTTCAACCCTAAGGGCATTCTGTTAGGAGATCAATCTGAGAATTACATAATGATCAAGTACCAGTAAAAAAAACAGCGTTCTTTTAAAGTCAGATGAAAGTACAGTTTAGTTCACAATTATGACTACATGTCACGTCCTTTATCAAGGTCGATGTCTCCGCTCTTGATTTTGTGATTTGTTGCCTGGTCGATATCACCACATGTTTGTTTGGAAAATAAACGTTAGATTTCTAAAGGGCCAGGGTTTATTATTTTTAGCAACTTTTCAGGAAATGATATTTCTAGGATGTTTCTTAAATTATCGTGATTGAATATGTTTGAAATTCTTACAAAGATGAAATTTACAGTTTATAAAATTCTACAGAATGGGTGATAGTGTTCCAAAGTGTGGTTCAAAAAATAGAAAATTGTAGACGTTCTATTGTGCACATGATCAGTATAGAGTAAATAGAAGTGAAGTTCAGAAAAATTAGCATTGTCATAATATTTTCAGTTATTACATGTTTGTAGAAAGGATAAGGAATGGACTAATCCTGAGTTACTTATTTGGTAAATAGAATTTTTATTTTTATCAATAAAAGCTTTATTAGTAGTAGTATTGTTGGGTTTTTTTGTTTGTTCTTTTTTTTACTATTGTTATTTCTGGTTTGTTTATTTTTATTATTATTATTATTATTTTTATTTTTTCTCTCTCTCGATGATTCAAAGTATTTCTTGTTACTAGGGTTGTATATCGTAACAGTATTGATATGCCTTTTGTAAGAGAGTGTCAAACAGTGTATTGGTGTTATGGTGAAAGAAAACTTTGAGCTTAAAAAAATTATTATTGCCTCTTCTAATAAAAGAATGCCATAGTAATCATAACAGGAACGTAACATATATTTTCGCCCACAGTTATTGTTTTCAATCGTATATATGGTCCTTACACAGATATATGTTTCTACAAATTTGAAGGTTTTTCCTCTTAATATCAGATCAGGTCGTTCTCTAGGATATCAATCACTGTCCTTATGTCCTGGGAGGTCGAATTTCTGAGTTAATCAGTGTTGTGACATCAATTTCTATTAGGTAAACGCCATGTCCTTCTGTAAAACTAGCTACGATCTCGATTACTCTAGTAGTAACAATTATTATGTGCTTCATTTTTACTTCCATTGTCTTAATATGTTCTGAACCGTAGCCAGCGGATGCTTGGTATGCTTAGCATCCTGTAGAGGTGGACATCCTGTAGAGGTGGAGCATCCCCTAGTTCATGGTCGTCTGTCCTAGAATTTGAAATGTGTCAGAGCATTTTTCAGACTTGTTGAATACCCTGCTCCATATATCTTTTCCAAGATATCAATTTCTCCGCTTTGATTTTCTCCGCTTTGATTTCCTCCGCTTTGCTCGATCCTGGCAGTTTGGGCCGGCTGTTCACAGATGTAATTCAGTGTTTACCCTGACTAAATCTGAAGGACCTTTGGTTGAAAAACCTTAAAGGAAAAATTATTGGGAGAGAATTTTAAAAATATTATATTTTAGTATAAGCGCCTCTCTCTTTCAAATGTGCTGAACATTTATTAAAACCCTGGGACGTTTATTTGAAATATTATGGCATGCAGGCCTTGCACGTTAATCCTTCATTCGTTGCTATGGCTTTGGTTATCACTGTTTTAGCATTAACAGTAAGAAGGTAAAACGCTTACCACGAAAACGGTATGAGGTGTCTTTTCACTGCCACGCCAGAGAGAAGTTCCTCTGCTCTTTACGCTCACGAAGCTGGCCCTCTAAGAGAAGTGGGGCGGTTGGGATTTCCAAAATGTCAAAAGAGGGGGGAGGCAGGTCACAAGTGTCATCATTCTTTGGAAATAGTCCTTAAAATAGTATTCATTCATTGCCGCCAAGACATTAGTTTAAAGTCTTAAGAGAAGTTTGTTCACTAAGGCGAAAAGACACAAATTCGTAGGCGGCTCTTTGGCAAGGAATTTATATAGTATCGGTTCTCATTGATGATTCATAAGAGGCTTTCCTTCTGGGCGGCGGAGCCTGCCTAATGGATTTCTTCTCTTCTCGGAAGCCTATATTTAAGGGCTAGTCTTTGGACGTCTCAGCTGCCATTTATTTGCTGGTTAGCTGCTAGATGGTTCTTCCGTTTAAGGGTACTTTCAAAATAGGGCCCACTGCTCATCAGGCCTCTACTGATTGATGGATTGCCAGAGGAAAGCCTCCCAGCTTCAGGCCCTCCACACTTTTGCTAAGTAGATTCCTCTCTTGCAAGGAGAACAAAGGAATCGCTGAAACGAGGAATGCAACACGTCGCAGAAAGTAACTCAATCATCAGCGAAAGGTTTTCTGTCGCTTGTTTTATTGAGAAACGCTACCGAGCACCGGCTATTTTGTTTTGATGAATTCCCTAAGCAGCAAGTTTAAGTGAACATTGCTTTGCTAATACACTGAACTTGTCTTCTTGGTAATTGTCGATGCATGTCGGGTTTTTAAGCAAATGTTGCCTTACTGTCGTCTGCATTAGGAAATGTTGACTTGGTAAAGTATGCCAAATTAACTGCGTTTGCTTATCAAGGCCGGTTCGTGATGCACTATTCCAATTTGTAACCTCTGCAACTTACGATCTATATTTTCGCTCGCACAGCAACATGTGAATTTTTAATCTATTAAATCATTATGTGTTAAATTTAATACGTCTTTTTGACAAGAGTAAATAGCTTTTGGGTGGAATAAACAACGCAAGGCTTTACTGTAGGAAAAGGTATAGTTACAACTTTTACCATCCTCTTTTCAAAGCTGAAAGAAACGTTTCCTATTGATATCACTTACAGACTTTATCGGCCAGTTTTTAAGGTCAGAATACATCTTGAAAATTTATTAGAAACTAACTTTCCTGGGCACGCATTTCCTAGGACAATAGCTTTGATGATTAGTAATTCCATATATTGTTGAAAGCCTTCGTTTACGGGACTTTTTTTGTCCTAAATCTCATAAAATAACTCACCAAGACTCAAATTATCCTGTCATCATCATCATCATCATCTGTTTATAAACTCAACTCGATAAGAAATAAAGAACACGACTTCACACCTTTTATGCTTTACCCTTATAAGGAATGTTTGCTCTTAATTATTGCTCCGCATATTATACGAATACCCACGTACGTGGTTGTCATATACTTAATCAAGGTGTCATAAGAAGTGCAAATCACTAGTTTTCTTTCTATTATAGAGCCATCAATCAATGGGTATCCCCTTTTCGAACACAGGGGGTCATTGACAGAAAAAATCGTTCACGCCTCTTACACCCCCTCTCTACAGCCCCTCCCTGATGGACCCGCCGGGGCGGCACAACAGAGTCAAATGAGGAAGGGGCCAATCTTTTAGTTTTAGCCCCCTTTTCGAATCGATAATCAAATAAAATTTTTCTTTCATTTTTTGGCCCTCTAGTTTAACAAAGGAAACTCTATACTTGCTTGTTTTTAGGGTATGCTATATTCTACTCTCCTTTGCCAGAGCAGAAAAATGCCGTGGTGAAAAGGTGGAAGGACTCAAGCCCCTGTCCCCTAGTGTCGTCGGCACTGATAAAAATTACCTTAGAGCAGGGGTTCTCAAACTTTTTGGCTCGTCGACCCCCTAATGAGATTTTAAGATTGCCATCGACCCCCTAGATTTTTATTCAAGGAAAAGTATTACAATAGTAAATACCAAGTGTACAATAGTTGTGGTGGTAACGAGTGGTAGTAGTAGTAGTAGTGGTAGTGGTAGTGGTAGTGGTAGTAGTGGTAGTAGTTTACATTAATGATCCGACAACGGGGAAAAACATCACTACCCCAGTACGAAACTAAAACACGAATGATTCCTGTATCAGCCCCGTCTGCAGCGGGGAGAGGCGTGAAAGTGGATGGAAAGCGTGGAGAGGATGAGGAGGGCTGGTAGGGGGTATATTTTGTAATTTTCTTACTACAGGACGGGAACATGGTAATTCATTGACCCCCATTCGACCCTCTAGATATTCATCGACCCCCATTCGATCCCTTAAGTATTCATCAAACCCCCTGGATGGTCCCATCGACCCCTGGGGGTTGTTATCGACCACTTTGAGAACCCCTGCCTTAGAGGCTTTACCTTATAGAATCTTTTCGTGCAGGACATTATTTTCCCAACCTATTTAGGGATGAGCCTAGATCTCTACCATTCTCTTCCAAACCCCCTTCTGCTTTACCACCTGACACGATGTCCAAGTTTTAGGACGCTTTTCTGAATTTGAGATGAGTTGATTTGCTCTAAGTAAAACAAACACCGCCTAAGTGATCAACTGTTTAAGCTAAACTAATATCTTAGTGAGACAACAGAGTTAAACCAAGTAGATGATGTCGACACATGGCGAGCCAACACGTAAACGAGCAGGTGCTTGAGCTTATCAAGGATAAAAGAGATTGTTTAACGTGCCTTTATATGAACGCACAGTTTTAGGAAACAGGGATACAAGAATATGACCTGATGAGTGTTTACATCTATAATCTGGTGTTTTCTAAAATATTTTAATATCAACATCCAAATAAAACGGGTACCGACATCTTTATCGTATTTAATGGCAAAGACAAAGTTGGCCTTCGTCAAATCAAAAGGAAGGCTACTCCACAGGGGATTTTTTTACCATGGGACGTCTTAAGTAATTTCGGTGTTTCTCAAGGGTGCTGTCTGCGTCGGAGATTACTATTTAAATAATATTTGTAGCTTATTGTGCTACTTGCAGATCTTAATACAAGAACTGCAGCGCTGAGTAAAAATAATGGCAAAGATTCCCATATAAATCGGGTACCAACCGCACCTGCCATGCTTTATGGCAGTGGAACCTAAGTAAACCTTTTCGTACAATATGGTGTTCCCTAGGACGGAGCGAGGGTACTCGTGGCAATCCAATTATTCGCTGCTACTCAAGCTGATTTTTACTTTTCAAGAGACGCTACACGTCCTTGCAAGGGCATTGATAAAATATGTTGGCAAATACACAAATATAAAACTGGCTACATCAACCGCTGCGACAATCACTACGAGACGGAGAAAATCTTAAATTTTCTTGAAATCAAAACAAAACAAGACTGAAATGTCTTAATAGGATTGTCTCATTAAGTATAACAATGTACATGGCTCAAATTGTCCCCAAATAATTTTTCTGCCTGCATAATTACGGTATTCCAAGCCCATGTTTAGTACATTTCTCGACGTTTTTGCAATAATAGTGACCACATCGTGGGAAGTTTTAAGCCAAATCTTCTGTAAGACATTCCGTTAAGTTCAAAACCTTGCCCTCATTTGACAGACCCAGAGAGGTCTATGATAATCACAATGTGTTTTAATCAAATTACTAACTGCCCCTTTTTGGTATTCTAGGCCTTGGATTAACGGGCTTTTATATCACCACCTACTCATAGGTCACGAACATTCCAACTTTATTTTTCATCGCCATACAATACATTTTTTTAGAAGGAAAACTTAACTTTCGATGTGACCAAAAATGTAATTGTTTTAGACGTTTTCGGATCCACTCTATAAAGATCAGTGACTGACCTTTGCCATTATCAAGCATCGTTGTTTTTATAAACTGTAGGGTCTGTTATTGATGATGTAAAATGGGGTCAAATGACTCTTTTATGCCTAATGATTCATGCGACAGGGTTGTCAAGAAATGTCTAGTATCATCCACAAAGCAACCGTGCTATTCATTTTTGTTTTGCAAGTCTATACTGTAATGCTACCGATCTACGAATCGTTAATGTAATCACTGTACTCTCTGTGATGAGTCCAATTCTTTAAAATATTAGTGTGGAACTTTCTACTTCAGGAATATTGCCTATATAGAACGCAAGTATAAGAATCACAAAAAATTGTACTGAACGCTATGTGCACAGATGACCCAGGTAAACGAAGAGACCCCTGACAAGTGAAACTATAGTATTTCGAGCTTTTTTTATCACTTGAGTACTTAAGGCAAGTATGAAATATGTACAAAGAGACTGCCTTATATAGAGAAATAAAGTATTAAAGGCGTGATATAAAAGGATTGTTGAATAGAATGTAAGTGTAGCTAATAAGATGAAATTATATGGCAATACAATCGTACCTTATCACTTTGTGGCAAACAAAATTTGGCGTTCAGGCCATTTTACGGCCACTCAATGTAGCCGATCTTTCCCTACGTGGCCTCTCAGGAAATATTTTACTAAAGCAAGTGATCAAACTGGATTATAGGTGCAAACTTAATCGTCATTTCAGGATTAAAACAAGCAACAATTTCTACATTTGAACTTCCGTCTCATGGAATGTAGAACTAGCAAGGTCTAAAACTTACCTGACGTACTGATCACCTTGTTGAGCATGAAAATGGGATTTAAGCAAGTTTTTCCCATATAGCCGAACTTCACCATCCAACCGGTTTCTTTATACTACTTTAACCTGTCTATGGCGGACATGCTATATAGCGGACACCTGGTCATAGCGGACACATTTTCTAGGAGAGACCGAATCATGGTCAAACATTCATTGAAATACCTCTATATAGCGGACAGTTTTATAGCGGGCACTTGTTATAGTGGACGCATGTTCTCGGAACCGCGTGAACCTTTGCCTTACTATTAACCCGTGTATAGCGGACATTCGTATTTTATTCC
Organism: Alatinidae sp. Z8VKAUB7J3; assembly: GCA_010016025.2. Lineage (NCBI taxonomy): Eukaryota > Metazoa > Cnidaria > Cubozoa > Carybdeida > Alatinidae > Alatinidae sp. Z8VKAUB7J3. The sequence goes on along the minus strand of JAAAKM020073195.1, from coordinate 173,094,425 downwards.
TATTAAAGCTCCCCTAGCCCTATAGCCTCGTGGCCCTGCGTTGCCAGAAGAAGATAAACCAATAAAATTTATGATATAGTAAGTATTTTTGAACAATGCAACTATTCCAAACACTGCAACTTTTGCATCTATGTTCTCAGTTATCTTCTTGAATGCTTATTCCAACTAAAGTACCAAACGAGCATCACCATAAAAGTATAATCCATTGGTTGTTCTTATCCAAGTCCTGCACCTCTATTCACTCTTCTCCCTGTAAATGTCGCACGGATACAACTGTTGGGAACCTTGAGAAACATGGAGGGAAATTTACTCCAGTTGAACGGCTCAAATTTTGTACCACTAACAAAGTTTTAAGCAGTTTTTACAATTCATTACTAAAAGTCACGCCTGTTCCGTTGCCGTCCTTACAGAGAGGAACTCTTTTGGGGGAAGATAAGAATTAACAATAATATAAGTAGTAAGAGGTTAGGTACGATGTAATTTTACTGGAAGAAATAACTTCCTTTGACTTACGTCCTGTGAGAAGTGGAATATTTGGTTAAGAAATGTCTTAAAATTATATAATTTCCGAGGATCATTTATTACAGAGAATGCGAAATACAGAGACAATAGACTTGCCAATTATATCTTAAATTTTATCTAAGCTTTCAGCACAAGATTCTTAGAAAGAGAATAATGAAACAAAATATTTATGATTTTTTGGTGTATTCTTTCACCATCCTCGGATAAACTAATTACAAATTATGGAACACGTTTGTTAGTACTAAAGAGACATACTTAAGGGTGGTGAGGGGGAATAGGCCTTTGGTGTAGATATAGGGAACATTTATATTTAAACCTTCAACGAGCAGAAACTCAAATCCCGAAGGAAAATAAAGGAGAAAAGAAACTCCGAGGCAGAGAATGGATGAAATATTTTATTAGCATGTAGGCGAATACTAAAAAATTTTTAAGTTAATAAACATTTTCAAAGTTATAGGTGAAACTCATAATCTGAAAGCAACACTTGGAAAAGTAGATCACTTAAAACTGGAAAGAGTTCGATAAATAAAACATTCTATCGTATAAATCTAATACATGCATTAATGCCGAATCATCTCATGATTGTAGGTTTTTAGGAGTAAAAAGTATTTTGATTCCGGGGGTGGGTGAGAACTTTAATGGCCACTTAATAATTTACTTACAACTTCATGCTTTCGTTGTGAAATGCACTAAAATTTTCATCGCGAAGAATTGCTACTAACGTGCATTTTTCAAAGAGAGTCGGATAGCATTGCACAAAGTTTCTTTTCACGAGAGCTTGGGGTCAACATATTCTCCTCTGATATCAGCAGATCCCACTGAGTTGGGAAGCATTCTTTTGCACCACGTCCAATTATAGTTAGGTTTTCCAGGCACAATGCCAATGTGGCTGTACTACGCAATAAACGGAAGCTTAAATGTAATAAAAAAGCCTTCAACGTCCAAGAAGACCTTTACGACAAAGAGAAGAGAAATCCTACAATACCTAAAGAACGATATTCCAAATAGAATTGTTAATAAAGTCTGGGCAATAGCTGGGGTGATCTATTTTCTCTGCTGTATATGAGTTTATCTTTCATACATCAATATAGGGACTTTTGTGGTGAGCAGAAAAAGATCTCTCTGCTGCATAGGAGTTGATCTGGATACAGGCAACTCTGTCCTTGCGGCCAGCTTCCTTTTAAAGGGCAGCTTTGAAATGAGGGCGCAAAATCAAAGTCCCAGCAAAATGTTTTAGTAAACTCTGCATTTAAACTTTGCATTTAACGGGCAGCTTTGAATTGCAAACTACAGGCAATGATCGGTAGTCCGTGGCCCGTAAAAACACTTTGTGATACCGGCAAACAATGACATTCTTGCCGGACTAGAAGTGTAATCAACATGACGCAACGACCGATGGACCCGTGCAGGCCTATCGCACCCTTGTTGGAGTAACTGCAAGGTGTTGCTTAAAACCTATCAATACTACTTAACACCTGATGTTGATTTGGTTCACACTGGATTTTGATTTGCCAGCTTAACCTATTTGCTTAAGAAAAGAACGACGAACACTTTATGAAGTACTGTACCGAGGGAGTCGACCATTTAACCAGCCAGTTTGTCGACACTCAGATGCACGCATGACAGACAAACATCAACGATTTTTTTGTTAAAAAGTGAATTAACTTTTTGTTATCCAGCATTAGAGAAAGAAACATCGTCTCTAAATAAAGTTAAGAAAGAAGATTAGAGAAACCTTTTCTAAATAAAGATAAGAAAAAAAATGAAATTAACACATTAGTGAAAGAAACATTTTCTCCTTCATATTACAAAGCTGAGGCAATTTGCACACCTAAAATTTAAAGGGCACGGGAGGCTGGGGAGGGATAAGAGAGCTGCATTTTTCTAAAGGTCCCAAATAATGATCAGCAAAAAATAATTAACTCATTAGTATCATAAAAACTGTCCAGCAAAAGTATTCTCTGTTATCTTTTCTACTGAGATCTCTAAATTTTGGAAGGGGGTGAAGACATCAAAAAGCTGCCATTGACTCGTATTTGAAAATCAAGTTAACATCTCTTTACAATAGCTCTGTAATCTGTATGAAAATTTATCTCAAAATTCTTTACAACATTTATTTTATATTTCTTAATAATGTTACTCATCGTGACGTCACTCACAAACCTTCTCCCTCCCCTACCTTTGCAAATTGCTACTGTGAAATGGATTGTTATGTGGATTGACCTTGGAAGCCTGAGTTGCTACTTAACAACTACTGAAAACGAAAAACATGGTTGGAAACTGAAACTGTACATTCAAAGATTTTATCAAAGAAACGGCAGTTAACATTTTGACAGCACTAAAACTGAAACATTTCTCGGGCCAACACCGAACCCTTTAGTCTGCACAGTGAGGGATTGAGTGTTTCTATGAAATCTACCTAAAAGTTTCAAAACAGAAAGACGAACTGGTCCTTTGAAGTATAAACACGGAAACAAAGCCAAGCAACAGCCAGCTTGATGGAGTAAACTAGACGCCATTTCTCAACTCTGCCTGGATATACTATGAATTAATCATTTCACGAAAGGGTGCTTTGTATGTTCTCTACAGAACAACAAATATCTATGCTTTCTAGTGGGGAGCCAGAGCATTCCTAACACTTATTGAATACCCTGCTCCATATATCTTTTCCAAGATATCAAACCTGCACACCCTAAATTTGAAAATTTGGAAGTGCAGTTAACTACAGACACCTGATTTCTACGAGTGCCCCTGCCACGCATTTCAAAAGGGTTCACCGATTTTCCTGAAGGGGTTTACATAAAAATCATGTTAATTGGTGAACAGACTGGCCCGTACGCCTTAAATTTATGAAGCACACCCTAAAATATGCTCATAGGTAACAAGCATGCCCTACAGAGATAGTCTGGCTACGGCAGTAGTAATTGGAAAGTAATTGGAGCTGGTGTGGTAGCCAGAGAAAAGCAAGCAGGTTATTATCCAGATTAACATATCTCAGTTAGTAGAATAACACGCCGCCGTAGCAAGAGCTAGAGTTTGAATGACGCTTTTGAAATATTTCTTCTTTTAAATGTTCAATCTTATTATTTCCAATCGTCTAATTTGCAATGCTAGATAAAACATTCTGGTGTATATGGAGTGCCTCTTCTTGTAAGCAATAATTTCCAATACTTTTAATTATGTAGACAGGACTGTGCAACAAAGTTCCTATCATTATGCAGTAAGTTATCAAAGCTACTTCAGCTGTACCTATGCAAGGGTATGGTAACACATTGTCTGCCTTGGATGCACATGTTAGGGAATAAAAGAACAAATCTAAAGCCTTAGGATGAAAATTACTCTAATATGTAACAGATATTGTAATAATATAACTGCTTTCACACACTCCCCCAAAAACTGGGAATTAACAGGGTTAAATGTACTTTAATTGTAATCATTCTCAATGTTGAACTATTTCACTTTGTTAAATGTTATGATAGAAAAGAGAGTCCTTAAAGTTGGGAAACGTAAATTATAGATGGTTTTCTTAAGTTTTACTAATTTACTTATTTACAATACACCATGGGGCATGATCAGCCACTTCAAACTTGGGCGGGGATGGGGGTGCAAAACGTTCTTAACAAACCATAGTCTCTTTGAAATGGTTAAAATTCAATTGCAGCCAATGCTTTAGGTCAAGTTAAACAAGTGCACCATAAAATAATTTTATAATGAGCGAATCTATGTAAGACAAAGCTTAGACATGGTGTCCTTTAGGGCTGCATCCCCTCCCCCCATCGGTTACCTAGTCCCAACATGGGTTTCTCCGCCATCTCAGTTGAAGAAAATGCCCTCATCTGCACAAAGCAAAGTCCATTAGCTTAACTTCGCTCAACCTTAACAAAACTGACCTTATTTCTTTTTGAAATAAAAGACAGACTACAATTGTCAAAAGGAAGCAGTAGTTGAAATTTATAGTACAACAGTAGTGGTGTGCGCCGCAACTATACTCGAAGTGGAAGGATGCCTTAAAAACTCCAGTACTGGGTTTTTGTCCATTAAGTAACGTGAAATTATAAACTGCGTGTAATTAAACTATATGACTTTCTCTCAACAGCTAACATAAAACAAACTCAGGCATAGCACTATACAAGTCCTCATGTACATCAAAACTTGTGCAACTGTGCAGAGCTATGCCTTGCAAAAACTTGCAAAGAGAAGGAGAGAGTTTCTATGCAAAAAATTCTATTTTTCTATATTAAACTGTTACCCTTTACATATGGAAGATTGTAGTTTCAGCCCCAATCTCGTCCCAGCAAAACCACCCATCAGAGGTTCATATTTGTTGTCTGCCCTAACCCAAAAACTTTATCCCCCAAAACTTCTTGGGGGAGGGGGAGGACGCAATGTTAGATATGTATCAATAGTTTACAAGAACGTGCTGATTTAAATATTTTCATAAGTAGAAAAAATATCCTGCCCTGGGACGTTATAGCAGGACTCCTATCACCTGCTACCACACTAGTTACCGGGTAAGCGGTTGATAGACAGTACCTAATACCAGATTAGGTGTAAAATAGACTTTGGAGTTGAAAATGTTACAGACAATTGATTTTGATATTCTTAGCCATTTTCGTTAGCTATAGCTAGTAAAAACAGGAGCGCAGCAATGAAGGGCCTAATCAATGGTAATGATTACCTTATTACACAAAATTAATGTTGAACTTTAATAAACGCTTTTGCAATTATAAGAAGTTAATTAAATCCACATTAATTAGATGCCGATGTTAATTTTTACAACGTAAATTTCAATGTAGCGCTAATTTTGGAGCGTTGATTTATGCCAAATTTTGAAAAAATAAGGGCCCCTGTAAAATTTTCCTTGGCGGCAATATGTTGAAATCTCAAAGAGAAACTTTGATTATTTTGCAGCATCTGTAGATTTTGTTGATAAATTTGAGTTGTTTTATACCACGATACCAAAGCATTGCGTGACTGGCTATTCACAGGATTGGAGGTACATGAAATTTGGAGGGGAATGACAACTAAGGATACAAGTCAAACTGCGCGCGTTTAAGCCTGTTACTTCTAAATTGGATAACAAACATAAGGGGAGTAAGTACCGTGAAAACGGGCACCTGATAAAACCGCGGTGCGTTAGAACGAAACTAAGATGTTGGTTTTAAATTTTAGTGCTCACGTTTCAAACTTTTCTAAGTAAATGTTCGGTAATGCTGCCCTTTAAGCCACTTTTAGGTAAGCATCACGTAAATTTTAGGGGAAGAGAAAACACTTTGGTGAAAAATATTGTTTTTGGTACTTTATTTTAGTCATTTATTAACACATGCATTAAATAACGATGGCACTAATTGTTTGCTTGTTTGAGAAACGTTAATTAATGTTACGTAAATATTATATTGCTGATAAATCGTTAATTAATGTCCGTCAAAATGGATTTTTAGTAAACCAAAGTGTTGATTGTACTTGGTACAGAAGCATGTGTGTAAATACCCTCTAAAGAAAATTTGAGCACAAAAGGAAGCAACTCCAATTCATACTTTAAAATTCCAATCATAAACTTATTATCACCCTACAAATCCTACCCAACTGCTTAAACACCCTACCACTTCTCTACACACCTTATCCTTTCTCCATACCCTACACCATCCCATTAAATACTATACCTATCTACACATCCTTGCCTCCAGCAACCCACCCTTCTCCCTCCTTCTGCAACCTCTCCCTCTTAATTTTAACCCTCTCTATTCCCTATTTCCAACTTTGGACATTCAGATCAAATCAATAATTGTATATTGTCATGATTCCTTATCTTAAATGCTTTCTAAAAAAAATCTGAGCACCCCCTTCCACAATTCTTACTTGAAAATTCCAACGATAAACCTTATGTATCCCTACACTACCTACCAAAGTCTTTAGACACCTTATACGATTTGCACACCCTACCCCAATGCTCCTCATACTATATCCTCCTATCACTACACCCTATCCAAAAATCGACCCCCCGCCCCTTACCCCCTTTCCCTATCCCTGCACACTTTCCCTCTCTGTCTCACTACTCTTTATCCCATCTTCCCAATCCTTCACTTATATTTCCCTCCAAAACACACTGATCATTTCTTTTAAACCTAAAACTTCTTTCAAAAGACTTATCAAACAATAGTCATTGTTTTAGAAAGATGTCAATCAAATTCTATAACAAGGACAAACATGACTCATTACAAGAATCCAGACCATCCAGAACCATGGTTGCTATGGTAGGACACAAACAATGAATGCAGGTACCAGTTGCTACGGCTGCAGAGTTGAAAGATAAATCTGTCAATCAAAAGGACTAGGGTTATTAAATTGCAAGAATAATGAAAATTTCTCCAAAACTTGTTATTGCTATGATTAGCAATTTACATTCAGCTTAAGCTTTAACAAGTGTACAGGTCGAAACGGGATGGCAAAGTAAAAGAAAAGAGTAAGGGAAAAGGAGTTCGAACATGTCAAACATGTCAGGGGATATACGCAAATGGTTTGCAGAGTACGTAATATTATCCAATAGTTTAACTAGCAACGAAAACATTGAAAACTGATAACAGAAAAACAAATCGTGAGTGCAATACGATCTACGATATGCTTGACTTGGTAATTGTCAAAAACCTGATCCCTTCGTCTGACGTCTTTGCAACTAGAACTCTCCACTCTCAAAGAATTGTCAACACTTCACCTTCTTGTAGGATTGCAGTCGGCAAGGAGTTTCAATCTGCACCCTAAGGCAATAGCTAATCAACGCTCTCAGAAGCTTTCGAAGACTCCCGCTCTCAGAAGCTTTCAAACCTGAAAACATAACTTCACGAAAATTTGACACCAACTTTTTCTAATAAAATATTACATGAGTTATGCCCCCCTACTAATGGATTTTCGTTTTGGTTGACGAATGAGTGTTCAACCTCTCCATCAGCTTGATGAACTGGTTAGTAAATTACAGTTCACGTGGCAAAACAAAATGTACGTATTTTTAGGTAGGTAATGTTATACAATGTGACATGGTTGGGCGTTACAAGCGAGGGCATGATGCGTTCAACAGCATTCAAGAGCTTTAACCTCTCGAGCGTTCCTTAAACTAACTGGGTAGGCGACGCGACATAAGCAAAGGGAACCGTCAAAGCTTTCTAGCGCAGTGGTCAAACCTCAGTGGTTTGTTTGACAGCAAGCGTTTGAACCTTTCCATTCCAGACCTCGACCGCTCTACAATAAATATCTGATTACACTTTGTGTTACTTTACTTGCCTGAATTTGTTTTTCAATGCTCTTCATCAGTTTCTGTTTAGTTCTGTATGAGGGTCAAGGATACCCCGCGGGGCAAATATCCGGGGACGTACAGAGCGTGGGGGTATAATGAGAGTGGAGATGGGAGCTCCCATTTATTTCTATGAAGGAAATCCCCCCTTCAGGTGTTGTGGACACCATAAACCTTCTTCATTTATTATCCTTTTACCCCAAATGAAAGGGGATTGAGTTAGTTCCCCCTACCCTCGATAAAGATGTATTTAGAAAGTCACAGAGTTTTTGTATAGCAAGCCGCGCATCTAAAAAAATCCTTACACCCCCAATTTCTTTCTGTGTTGAGTTATCACTGAGTATTTGTACAGCAAGCCACGTATCTCAAATTCCTTACACCAACATTTCATTCTGTGTCTAGATTTTCACAGAGAGTTTGTATAGCAAGTGTACACGCTGTATGTTAAAACCATCGCTCATACTAGAGCTCCTTTCGCCCCCCCTTTCTTTCTGTGTTTTGACAGCACATAGTGTTTCTTGTATTTCATCCATGATTCCCTCGTCTGTTGACAGATCATCAATATCGTCTACCTGACTCTCAGTGACGTCAAAACATCGATTACATGACTATTCGTGCTGGTACGTCCGTCTTTGATCAAGGTTACATTTGAAGTCAAGTCAGTGATAAGTGCGAGTCGACATTATGCCGCTTATACAGGAGCGGTTCTAGGGTATGGCGGACAGGGAGGTAACCCAGGGCCCCGCGCTCAAGAGGGGCCCCGCACTTTCACCTCACAAATTTTTTTTACCTCGTTTTCCCCTTTTCCAAAAATCTTCTTCAGAAATTTGAGAAAGGAAGAGGAATCACAACTGGCCCCGCACTTTCACCTCACAAATTTTTTTTACCTCGTTTTCTCCTCGTTTTCTCCTTTTCCAAAAATCTTCTTCAGAAATTTGAGAAAGGAAGAGGAATCACAACTAACCACACAAATAAAATTTGGTATATTGATCTTACAGAGAGGGTTTGAAAAGTCCTGGTATAAGAGAGCGATCACTCAATATAGACCCAAAGCACTTAGACTGCACACTATTATTAGAGTTAGGGGGCATCTCATTATTTGTTCTATAAAATTCTTGATTTGAACTTGGGGGACATTATAAAATAACATTTTAGGTCTTTCTGATTACCAATTGGATAAAAACTATGAATCGTAGATTTGTTTCGACTTGTTTAAATTATGATATCCGGATCTGTTGACTCATTAAAAAAATAAATCAAATTGAATTTTAGTAATGTCAACTCCCCATCGTGAAGGTATGGCTCCCCCAAGTCTACAACATAATGGGTAAATCATAAGGAAAATAGCTGAATCATCAAATGAAAAGAAATTAGACTTGCCTTACGAGATAAATCAATTAACCATCATGTTCTGGAAGTAACAAAACGATCAGTAGACCAACCTCGAAGACTTTAGTTCCAATGTCAATTTGATCTACCATTGTTTCATCAACAGGTTACCTGACAACAATAAATTACAGGTGACAGTCAGAAAATTTAATAAAATTACCTTATTATTAGTAAGTACAAGATGAAAAGGATGCTGCAGGGAATACAATTCTTTAATGCTAATATACGCACGCTATTTAAACTAGATCTGTCAAGCAATATTTCTTATGCCATAGCAAATTGATCTCTCTTGTTTTTGTGGATCAATCAATGCGCAAAAAAATATACAGGAAATTGAAATGTAGCTGTAGTTTTATTAAGCTTCTTTACTTTAAAGTACCGATTGTGGAAGCTCCTCATCTTTGATGTACTAAATGGATAATCGTATAATCCCAGCGTATAGTCTGAATTTAGTATACAAAAATTTAGCATGATTACAGTACATCAACGAGAATTGTTTACAAAAATTAATAGAAAATTATCACCTTGAATAGCAGGTTCCTACCACGGATCACTTGTGTATTTCAATTCACGTATGGAATGAGATAAGAAAGACGAGAAGTCTATGTCTCTCAAATGCAATTTTGAGCCTTCTAGGGACAGTAAAATTCAAAATCTCCCATGCCAATAAACAATGGTTGGCTGGCTTGGAAGGTAGGAGGGAAGGGAAGAGGTTTTGCTTTGAATTTGTCCCATTTGTCATTATCCTTTCTCCTACTTCCACCCTTGGGGTTGGCCTCCACTTCTCTCGTACCCACTTTACCCCATTCTATAATCCACACCCCCTCCCTTTTACTTGGTTTTTTCTTGTGTACCTGAGCTCACGAAATTGGCGCAATCTCCCCAAAATTTAAAAAACTCGAGGGCTGGATGAGGCTGCTCTAAGAAATATCTTGTAGCGGTTTAGACAGTTTGATAACGGGTTACTTCATGAATAAGCTAACCTGGGACAGAGGGTACCCTAAATGAAGTGTGAATTTATTAACAGCAGTGTGACTAATAGGCACTCTCTTGTTTGAAATATTTGGCCTTGTATTTGCACATGCACACTTAATGGGTGTGTCCATCAAGGCAGAGCAAGATAATAAGTGAACTTGAGTCAAGTGGCAATTTCAAATTCTACTTCATCTTTTATAATATGCATTGAACCCCCGCTGTTTTCTAGCCCCCTCCGCGTATCCCATCCCTTTCTATTTGGTACCAGAGAATAAGAAACTGCTAAGATACTTAGAGGGCTCAAAAGGTCAATATCTTAAAGAAACTTCGAGGGCTGAACGCTGAGGTACAAGTGTTTACCAACTCTTCAAATGGAGTATCATACAAAGTACACACTTACGTGGTCGTCGAAACAGAAGTGATGAAATTGTGAGACGTCAAAAGCGATTTCCCTCTTCGGCGGCGGAGGTTCTTCTTCGAAAGACGGTGCCGCCCCTTAAATGTAAAATTTGCAAGAAAGGAAGTTAGAGAAGACGATATGCACGACGCCATGAAGGAATGGGAATATTTTAATTTTCCACGTACTGTTTTTTGCATGGGTTTATTTGCGTTCATGCTACATAAACTGGCAAAATAACTTTGGTACCAGTTTGTTTGAAACATTCGAGATCGATGTTATCAGAGACTGTATGTTAATAATTTTGAATATGCGATGTATGTAAATCCTGGTAAATCCAAGCAAGCTTACACATGTAAACCACGTCATTGTCTCATGACAACAACATGTAGAACGAGAGGCCAACAGAACGTGTACTAATTGATTCAGAGACTGATGTTTATACTCGTGTGGTACCATGGCTGCTTCATAACGAGAATACATGTCACAATGCAGAAGGGACTGTATCAACTCCGTGTCACATTGACGACCTTCTGCGATAGGCAGACAAGTTGGATACATGAAATGGGAAGGGCGAGGTGTGGCTTGCTTCTCTGCCCGGTAAACCACATTGAGGGGCGTTTCACTTGACGTCCAGCTGTACTCTATTTATTAGTTAGCCAGGTGCATGGTTTTTCTGTTTATTTAGTATAGTTTTAATATAGGGCCCCCTGCTCATCAGGTATCTTTGATTAAGAGACTTCGAGCAGTGTCGGTATTTGGGGGTGCCGACTATGCCGACTCTGCTTCTCGGCCTTTTGGCAAAGAATGGATGTAGTGTCTGTTCCCATTGATGACAGATGCTTTCCATAATCCGCGAGAGGTGGTTCTACTGGGCAGTTAAGCCTGCTTCATGGCTTGTTTCTCTGCCCGGTAGCACAAATTGAGGGGCGTCGCTTTTGGACACCCCAGCTGCTCTTTTTTTATAAGTTAACCTGTTCGGTGGTTTTTCTGTTTATTTAGGGTAGTTTCAATGTCAGGCCCACTGCTCATCAGGAAGAATATACAACGGGGGCTTATTTGAAAACAAATCAATCACGTCTGTCTCATGTATCACACTTGCAACTTGAAAAAGTGAGACCTTAACCAAAATTGTGAAATCAGACGTTTCGTCTCCCTTTCCCTTTCTTCAGAACAATACACGATCAAGGAGTGAGTTTATAGGACTGCCTCATGTTTCCTTGATCGATTTAAAGATAACATTTTGTATGTTAAAGACAAATCTTAAGGAAAAATTTACATGGAGAAATGTATGATACTTATGCACGGAATTACGGACACCGTACGCTTAATTTAGTACATATAATGTAATTGTTGTGTCTTAAATGAGTAAGATATGTCTTCTTAAAGTCTTACCAGACTCACTGTATAGCTTCATTGCCATATTCAGTTTTCAAATGCAATGAAACAAAAAACTCTAACGTTTTTGGAATTGAGTAATTCTACCTTACAGTGAATTTGCTCCCATTTATGACACTCGACCTTAAATTTACTTTCCAGACCGTTTGACGTGTCGTTTTCTTCCCAGAACACACAGAGCGGCTCAGAAAGTATTATAAGCTTTGCCACTAGAACAAGTTCAGCAGGATTACAGCCTATTCTACAATTTCAGGTACAGGAGTATGTTTGCTACTGTAATACCTTTACGTGCAAGGTCAGAGTGGCACAATTAACGTGTGTGGTGTTGCTGCGTTGAGTGATGCTACATTGAGAGCTATTCACTTGCTTGATGCTCTAATATCTATTACTTTGCTTGCTGGAACGTAACAATCGGTTCCTTTAGTGCCAGCTGATCTCTCTCGTGAATGCTATGACAGACTTCCGCATTGCAGCTAGTGCAATAAGATCCGATTCAAAAACGTTCTGCATTCAAAATAGCTAAGGAAATTTGTTGTTGAAACTGTTGTTGAAACTGGAATCAAAGTTGGAATTGGCACCATTATTCCTAGCCGCCTTTTAAATTGGTTGGTTCCGCCCTTGTAGTATGATATGTCGAGACTCGAGAGTCGTTTTGAAAACTGTTTTGAAAGAACTATCCTTACAACTGATTCAACCCTTCTCCAGTCCCCCCCGATGAACAAATATTAAAGAAATACCTTGAGCAGAGTTTTCGGGTAACTATTATGAAAAAATATTCACACTTCCTTCTCCACTTTTCAGCGCTTCCGGTTAAGCATACACTACTTAACTACAAGCTGCGAGGACATTGGTTAGGCCTTCGCGGTGGCAACGACATGCTCGACAGAGTGCTTTCCACGAGATGATAATATTCTCACAGAGTCTTCAACGATAAAGGATTCGTTATACTGATACTTGAATTTATTATGCTTGAAAATTGATTTAATCTATAAAAACTCTTTTAAAACATTTTACCGGATAGTCCCTATGATATAGACATTTTCGCAACGGCATTACGAAAACAGGGCCTACTGTAGTTAGCATGTCTTTACAACCAGATAACCAAGGTTGTTACGGCCCATTAAGCGTTACTGGTTTAGTCGCGTATTTCTGCAGATCACCCAAAGCAAACGCAAGTTAAATCAGGATAGCTTCATTCAGCGTTTTTCAACCTCTAGATGTTTATTAGCTTTAGGAAGTCAATAGGTTTGGCCGGAAAATTACCAACATAAATGCATTTAACAAGGAACTTTCACCTACCCACTTGGTATAACTAGGACCCTCTAAAACCCCTTGACTTCTCCCTTAAAATCTCAAAATACCCCGAAAGAGAATCCCTCTACCACACCGGGAAGCACTGGCTTTATTGACTTGCGTAAAGCCACGTATCAACCACTTACCTCAAACAACGTAAGGGATTTCTGCTGAAAAAATTATTCGTTAAAGCTTCCGGTTGAACAATAAAAAAATATCCGAAAGGTATACCCAACTGTATTTTGAAGGAGCCAGTCAGAAATTGGACTGTCTCAATGGCTTGTGTTTTTGGACCAATCAGCATCCATTACAACAAGATTAACTGAATAAGCCTAACGAATCAAACGAATTCTTTTTGTCTGCACAGAAAAGGTTTTCTTGCTTTTATGTGTACTGACTCCAGAACTGCCAAATGAAATGCAGACCTGGCCTTTCCTATAATACGGAAGCAATCTAAATTTTATTAATGAGCAAAGTCTAGTGCAGGAGGGTACCTTTGTGATTTGCCGGTCATGTTGGCTTCTCATTATTACATGTTACTATTACAAAATCAGATGCAGAAGAAATAAACGCGGTTTCTACGCCAGGATAGCTGTTGCAAATAGTTATTGACTAAGGAAAATTGAGTCCGTCTAATAAAGCAGCTGTCGAATTTAGGAAGTATACATGCACAGGACAACACATGCACACATTGATTTGCTAGGTTGTGCTTTGCTATGAAACTGGACACTTAAATTCTGTTGATAAAACTGGAAGTCTGGCTAGACACAAGGTTTTAACGGCAACATTTTAGCAGAGAACAGCAATATCCATATCCTGAGCAGCAGCTGTGGTATTTTTGTAGTTGCCGACTTCTACAGCTAACTACTGACCTCTACAGTTAAAAACGGACCTCTACAGTTAAAACTGACCTCTACCGTTAGAATCTGACCTCTACAGTTAAAAACGAGCCTCTACAGTTAATAACGGACCTCTGCAGCTAAAAACGGACCTCTGCAGTTAAAAACTGACCTCTACAGTTAAAAACGGACCTCTACAGTTAGAATCTGACCTCTACAGTTAGAATCTGACCTCTACAGTTAAAAACGGACCTCTACAGTTAAAAACGGACCTCTACAGTTAGAATCTGACCTCTACAGTTAAAAACGGACCTCTACAGTTAAAATGGGGGAATGCATTTGTTCAACAGATGGGGGGAATGACATTTTCTGGCCATCTAGAATTGCCAATTTTCAAAATTTTCCCTTCGGCACCAATCACGGTGGAGCCTCACTGAAACACTAAATTGAGAAATTCTTAACACACTTGGTTCTGAAAGTAAGTAAGTCATTATACGAGTGCCTCACTTCAATCTTTCAAACTGTGTACATCTTGTTTTCCATATATGTGATTTTGTTTGAGTGGATTTCCTTTAGCGTATAAATGTTAAATATTTAACAAAAAAGCAAAAGTTAGCATTTCGTCAACTTAGATCAACCATTAAGGTAGACTGGAGTTTCTCTCAGTTTATATTTTATATTTTCTGCCACTAAACTTACTATTAAATATATATGCATCACCTATTCTAACTCTATAATTCTGTATGTTTCTCCAAAGCCTGCTAAAATTGCGGTACTTAAGGTCTCTTCTCGTTCTCAATGCAGATCACTTGAGTACCTCTATTTTAAGTGCAAATTTCTGTTGCTCTTACTGCTCATTATATCTAACATATTATATCTTTAACTGCCCAAACACTGGCCTCCTCCATTACTCAGATAGCTCCAGCCCTTCAAATATACAGTGCCATGGGCCTCTATGACCTAGAATGCTTTACTCTCTATATACCCTTAAACTTCTCCATTGCCTACTCAAAGCACGAAATTGCATCTATAAGATTTCAAGAGGTATTACGGGGCCGCAATTTAGAGTTATATGTATGTATATATTGTAGTATATATTGCAGTACATATACACTACACTAGTATGTAATGTCATAGTGATTACATGAAATTAGTGCAGTTATATTAGGTTTCACATTCCGCATTGTTTGTCACACTGCCATACCTATACATATGTATGTATGTATGTATATATATATATATATATATATATATACTACATACGTACTGGGTCCCAGGTCCAATCTGTAACAAATCATGAAATAATATTTAAGATGGTGGCACCTCCTATGGAGCTAGTGGGGCTCAGCCCCACCACAGGTTTTCAAAAATAAAGTTTTAATTTTTACTTCAATCTTTAACATCTGCATTAATGCAACCATTTCTCTCTAATTTTGGAGTTTCGTGACTTTCCCTCGTTATCACTGCCCTCTGTCTGTTTTTATTGTCAACAAAGAGAAAATGCTTTGTCTGGAACAAAACAAGCTACTTCTGATCTTCAAGGGACTAGCCCTGAACAGAAAGAAAATCAAAACCAATCATGTTGTGAAAGTGTTAACTATTTAAATTGTTTTACGTCCTATGATTGAGTAATCCCACCTGCAATTTATACAGTTTTGGAATACTTGAAGCTAGCCCCAACAAATAATTAGTACGAAATTCAATCTCCGTGGACATGCATATTCATCAAGGCGGACATTCCATAATGCTTCATCAGCCATAGGTCTAAGAAGCAAAGATTGTGAAATAGTCCAGTCTTAGACTTTGTACTTCATGTGCGGACATACTATCATAATGTGGATTTTCAGCAGAGCTGTATACTATTCATAATGGGTTGAGTATTACTTTTGAACAGGATTTACTTCTCTCTTATTATCATTTGTTTACTACGCTGCTATTCGTCGCGAGCTGGTGAGTAGTTTAACGTCTAGCATATTGGTTCTTCTATATCGTCAATTTGCCGGGAAATGACACAAGGAAGACCTTGGGTAATCTTGGGTAGTAATAATCCCTGTGAGACAATGCATGTCAGTGATTATACATGGCATCCTCTGGGTTTGGTTCCCCCTCATCTGTCACCTATCACCCCCATTTGGCCTTCTCCCCCCCTCTTACTACATTAAGGTTTCCCCCATCTGAACCCAAATTAGTGATATCTCCTACATATTTCACCTTCCTTCGCTTCAATATCAGCTCCTCTGCATCTGTCGGTGATCGGATAATTACTGACGTTGCTAAGGCTAACTACTAAGCAAAATTTTACTGAACCTTTTCCTGGTATCAGCAAAGCCTCTTGTGTTATAGACATCATATTGCAATCTCTTTAAAACACTTGACTTGTTCCACAAAATGGTTGGGTTTAATTTCTGGTTAATCATTTTTGAACAATTTTTCTAGTAATGTTCTGTGAACCAGGAGTAATATTTGTGTTTTCTGGCTCCTTTTAACTAAATTTTATTTTAAATAAACTGTTTATGAGATACGGATTACTGATCACACAACTTCAACAAATGCAAACTTGCTCAGGTACAAGAATCAGCTAAACCAAAATATCAAGCCAGTAGACCTTTTCACTAACAATATTTAAAATACAAGCTGTAAACCTCCAAGTCTGGCAAAGTGGATATCACGATGGCATAAAAAACACTTGTTTAGATCGCTTCAAGTGCAAGGAACAACGTTTTCAGTTCGATCCCTCCTCTTAGTCTATTCTGAAAGAAACCATATACATTTCAGGATATGTGACTTGGTATTTCAATCGTAAGCTGAATTGAAGTCCCACATCAAGGACAGAAAAATGAGACGTGAATCTCATATGTCGAATCAAACGAAAGTGCCAATCCTACATAAGTCTTTAACTATCTTTCACCTTGCGTTTTTAACAGTTTTACTAGTACAGAGAATGAAGAAAAAGAGTTGCTTTGGTAGAAAGTCATCCTTGGCAAGATCCTGGCAATTGAGAGCACTCCGGAACGCGTCTTCAATGTTTCTATGCAAATCGTATACTCGATAAGCATGGGTCACGGGTTCAATCCCCGGTGGTGACATACTTTTCTATTTCTCTAGTGTTCTATTCAAAACTAACATTTCAAATCCTCTCTTCTCGAAAGACGGTGGCCAGTATTTATTAGGTTGCGCATTTCATATTCGTAAGACGGGTTTGATGTTCATTGAAGCGACTTTAGAAGATGGTACACCCCTTAACAGTGGCATCTTAGTTATCTTAGCTTTTTGTGCAAGAGTTCTGCTATGCAATACTTAGCAGAAGCGTGAAAGGGGTTGGTTTTACATTGACATATGAACAGGAGTAGCCACCTTTTTAAATAGGGCCCTGGCAGGTAACGGTGACAGTCAAGGGCCAATTGACAGTGGTTACAAGGAAAATTCTGCACTTCGCCTTGCCTTCCATTAATTTTAAGACTATTGCCTCTAGGGGCTACGCCCCCATTTCAATATATGGATTTTGGGGTTATGCTTCTAGAAACTTCATTTTGTTAATTGTTTAATAAAGGTTATTACAATATTTGGTTGGACATTTTCAGCAGTGTGAATATTTGCACTTAATCACTTAATTCAAAATCATATCTTGCGTAGCAACGTAGAGGAGAATAATAGTTGACGTGGCATTTGCTGCTCATCCCCCCCCCCCCCAAACGATTTGGGACTGCACCTCTGCCCGGGAAGAAAGTGCCATTGCAGCCTTGGTTTCTCTAAGAACAAATTACGTAACAAAGGACCCCTAACCTCCTATTCAGGTTTTCTATAATTGCCGCTCCCCTTAGGAGGTCAATTATCTGTAAGGAGGAAGGTGAAATTGACTCCAAATCGTTCACGCTGGAGAAGTGTACAGTTGAGAAATAATGGTAACAAACTGCCATGGTAATTACTGCCTTTCCTATTCTGCATACTGCTAGAAATACAAATAGTTAATGAAGGAAAGTAGAGTTATTATACGCCCGCACGCCGTCTTTGTAGCCTGCGTGCAGACTATCTCAGCTGAAGTGGATAGTCTGCGCATCTAGCCCTGTTTCCTTGTATGCTGACCTTAAGGCTTCACAATGACTGTAAAATAACTAAATGTATCTTTCTGAATACCATGCAATTGATGAAATATGTCTCAATGCAGTACAAGGAGTTTATAAACTACATAGGCCCTGGGCAGCTCCACCTTTTCTTTCAGATAGGAAAGTATCCGCCACCTCCTCTTACCTTTTCTCCTTGCCACTGTAATTTGACCAATTATGTACACTTTCCTTTGATGAAGACATTTTCTTCTGAGCAGGGAAATATTAATACATCAACACGAAATTTGCCACTTTGGCGTGAAACGTCCATGTGGCATGGCATATATTATGTTAAATATGCAAAATGTCCCTTTCAACATGTCACTTTAACAATTGATTTTGCCATAACTGCTCACGTAAAGAGTCACCTACATTATAGATCCAATCAATTATTTTTGGTTTGGGGCTGTTTAATTGGCTAATGTTACCTTATTCAGCTTTTACAGGATTTTTATGAAAAGCACACCCTCAGGATTCCTGCGATGTGACTTACTAAAAGTTATAGGATCATCTTTCATACATATATAAACAAGAAGAATTCTGCAGCGAAAAGGGAGCAATATCACAAAAATATGGCTTGTGGAATTTGGAGGATGGGCTACTGAAGATGAATGACTGGTGTACAAATAGGATACAACTGCATATGACTATATGATAAAGTTAAATGCTATATGGCAATAAACATTTTGTACAATGGGTCAGCACACAGTCTCAGGACTATATAAATACTCCAAGGAAGAGCACAGATAACATCTATATATAATCTAACATAAGCCATTTATGCATTGTAGTACTGAAATTTAATATCCCCATACAGTGACTGGTAGATATATTAATACCTCACTGAGGAACCCTCCTCCACATCCAACATCAAGTATGTTATACCCTGACAGTGGAGTAGCTGCTACATCCTGCACTGGCCATTCAAATGTATTCAATTGTCGTAGTGGAGAGCAATTCGTATCCTCTTTACCTCATAAACCAGTCACGTACATTTATTGATGTATTTTTGACGACGCGCGCCGTCGTGCGGCGCGAGAGCTTACTTTTAAAGCCGCCATCATGATTCAAACCCTGCACTGGAAACGTTTGGCAATTTCTCTAAACCACGCTCAGGGGCCCATCCAGTCCACTTAAAGAGAAATTGAGAGTACGGAAACTTTAGAGAGCCGTTTGATGAATTTAACCTGTATTTAGAAGGCCCTTCTTACACTTGCATATGGCTCGTTCATGTCCAGTAGTCTAACCGAACACAGAATGAGTCAATGGTAAGGCATAGGGAAATATTCTCGGTTTGGAGGAGGGACGGCATTTCAAGGGTACTTCACGAAACAAATAAACATGAAGGGCTCAGGCTAGACCGGGCGAAGAGGCATTTGAAGATGCGCATGTCTGGAGCATAACGGGCTGGAGCGATACCTGCTCCTACTTCACTAGCTGATAGCGATTACCGATGCAAGAACTGTGGTAGGTGTTTTAGGGCAAGTATTGGAGTTGCTGCTGTCAATCTCGCTAAAGATAGAAAATCATCATGAAACAAAAAAACCGGAAGTTGAGAAATAAAATGGGGATCGTTTAAAAACCTGCGTACTTTATACACAGAGAAAAGCAACGTCTGCATCAAAGTGAAAAGCTTTCCTATTACTACTACAAAGTAATCATTGAAAAGAAATTTTAAAAGTTTACAATTCAGCAGATTGTGACGCGCTGTAGGCACTGGAAGCACAGGGGCGACCAACTGCAGTGACAGTCGATAAAAATACTATCAAGTAAGATCGGGTGTGCCGGTATAACTGAATCAAAACTTGATGAAAACATTTTGAATAGTGAGGTTCAAATTCATGGTTATGAATTATTAAGGTCCCTTCAGTGAGTCAGTAAATGAGTAAGTCAGTGAGTCAGTGAATAAGTGAGTGAGTCAGTCAGCTAATCAGTCAGTGCGTCAGTCAGTCAGTGCGTCAATCAGTCAGTGAGTCAGTCAGTCAGTCAGCAAGTTAAAGGAGTAGGTAGCGTCTATAAAGTAGGAAAGTGTGTATGATACACCAGCAGCATACTGTACAGCTATCAACAAACAAAACTCCACGGCGTGTGTATTTAGTTTAAGAGAAGAGAAGCACAAACCTTTGCCTCAAGTTCTGCTTTATTCTTTTCAGATTTATTGCGCTCCTCTTCAAGTTGCTTCTTCAACTTTTCATTTTCTTTTGCGCCTTGTTTCAACTGAGAATCTTTAGATGACAACTGCTTTCGCAAATCTGAATGGAAAAAGATACCAGTAACAACTTTAGAGCTATTCAAGTGTGACTAACCTACCACATTATAATATGCAATCAACCAGCTAAAAGAGGCCTTGATACGCAAGTTCTATTTTATTGCCCTTTTCTAACACCAATTTTTGGCATTAAGGTAGTTGTTGTACAGACCTTATAATCTTGAAAAGAACACTGGAGAAATAGAAAATATGTCACCACCGGGGATCGAGCCCGTGACCCACGCTTTCGCAGCGTGCACTCTACCAACTGAGGTAGGTGGCCTCCGATGTTAACATACTCTATTTCTCTAGTCGCCACATTAGTTCCCAATCATCCACCAGTAGACATCGACATCCAGCTCAACGCAATCGGAGACCAGCCTCTCTGCACCATGTGACTTGACCAAGGAAGAACTGTCCTCCGGCCCGTCATTAATCCAAAGCCCAGTAAAGTTAGAAAGTGTCATCGAGAAGGGAGGATTTGCAATGCTAGTCGAAGACCTTATAATCGTAAATATGCCAGAGTATTGATACCGCTAAAGTAAATTTAAATCGAAAACGTAGAAACGTGTCTATTAATTCTTCTGTGAAGAGCGTATTAACGCCAAATGACCAGATAAAGACCCCACTAAATTAGACATTGAAAACAAAAAATATTTGATGTATTTATTTATCCAAATACAGCAGAACACCCAGAGGTTTCACCTGCTACCTAAAAATCCGTAAAGCTTAAACTATTATATTAATTAGATTATAATTATTATAGATCCTACATGTTTGAACTAAATAATTTACAATACCTAGTTGAAAAAAAAAATTGTACGGAAGAACATCTTGTGAAAAAAATTGGAAAGGAGAAGCCCAATTCGCAAAAAAAAATATTCCTCAAGTCCTAAGGCCAATGACAAATTTAGAAAATCACTTTGAATTCTAAAAAGATTTCAAGTTTTTTTCCAGAAATAATTTCTTCTAATGATACACGAATTCCTATGATTTAAACCCATTTAAAGCAACAAAGTGGTAATTAGAAAATTGAAATTATTTATCTTAGTTACAAACCGTAAACTCTGAGCAAATCCAGAGATACGATATGTTAGCAATGTAGTTGTACAAGTAGGTCTATAATTTTAGAATTAGGCCTCTACTACTGATATATACCAAAAATCGTAAACACGGCGTCCTTTACTACGTAGTAAAGAACACCATTGTCATTAACTATGGCAGTACGCATATTGAATGTATCCCAAAATCCTATACGGGAATATCTCAAACCAGCGTAGTAAAGAACGCCATGGTCATAAACTATAACAGTACGCATATTAAATGTATCCTATGCGTGAATATCTCAAACCAGCGTAGTAAAGAACGCCATGGTCATAAACTATAACAGTACGCATATTAAATGTATCCTATGCGGGAATATCTCAAACCAGCGTAGTAAAGAACGCCATGGTCATAAACTATAACAGTACGCATATTAAATGTATCCTATGCGGACATTCCATTGTTTATTCTCCAACATCGTTCTCAAGCAGTATGCTAAGTTTTGATTTTGCAATAAATTTATAGAAGCTATTAAAATTGAATTGACAAATGTTATTAAAGGAGAGGCTATCGTGGTTAAGAGTCACCCTGTTTATCAACATGGCAAGGAAATTGGTAAATTTTCTCTATTGGCAATTAAGTAATTTCTTCAACCTTATTTATTTCCCTAAGGGTACTTCGTTGACGAGCGTCGGTTCTTTTAACGAAGTTAACTCCTGCAAAAGCGTTATGCAGATGAGAACTTTGGGGTGAAGGTAAACTATGTGGGGGCTACAGACGCCTACATGTTTCTCCTTAGTATAAGAGTAACGTTACTAGGCATACTACGCAACAATGACTTTACAGAAGCATACACCGAGCGTAAAATTAGTAGTTCAAGCACATTTGAATCTGATTCTGAATTTTCGTATGCCCAAAATAACAACATAAATTGCCTTAAGTCCTTTATGAAGTTTATACGCATTTTGGCATGTTACACTTAAACATGCAGTATATTTTAAATATTTTATTGTAATTTTAGCCACTACTTTTCTTACTTCACATTCTTTGTAATAATTTCTCAATCGCGTCATTGCATTTCTTTTCTTTCATCGCAAATACGCATGTACTTTGTTCATACCTTGATTTAGTATTGACTTCTATACTGTAAGTATGTTGGCGTTAGAGTCTTGATAAAAGCCGACCGAAAATCTGAGATCAAAAAAAATATTTTCTTTCCACGCGAATACACATGCACATTGTTCATACCTTGATTTAATATTTAAGAATAGGGTTTTAATACTGTAAGTATGTTGGCGTTAAAATTTTGATAAGAGCCGACCGAAAAGCTTTGATTAACAGAAAATGTCGTTGCGATGTGTCCGCTCTTATACCCAACACGCTGGCGGTTTCAATCTTTAAATTGGTCACGGCGCTCGCAGGCCGGAAGCATCTCAACACCGACCTATACACCAAACATTTCTGTAACGGTGAATTTTCTTATTACAACCATACTTTTCGCTGTCATAAAGCGGAAGGCCACGGCTGGGTGGATCTCACCGAAGCGCTGCAAACCTCATGCAATGTGTATTTCTACGAAATGGCCAAAGATATGGATGTTCGTGATTTGGCAGAGACATCGACATCACTGGGGTTCGGTAAAAAAACCGGGATTGATTTAGTTGGCGGAAAACCGGGTCTCATGCCGACGCCCGCTTGGAAAAAAGCGAGATTCAACAAAATCTGGTTCCCCGGTGAGACTTTATCGCTGGCTTTGGGTCAAGGAAATCTCCAAGCTACGCCTATTCAGCTTCTCAACCTCATGGCCATCATCGCCAACGAGGGTAAGACGGTGAAACCCCATCTTTTGAAACACAGCGTCAACCGACAGCAAAAGATTCCCTTCACCGAAGAAGCTCAAAATGTTGCCTCGATTCCCAACGAACATTTTCAAGTTCTCAAAAAAGCCATGTGGAAAGTCGTCAACGAAACCGGAGGCACAGGAGCCAATGCCGCGGTCGCCAATTTTAATGTTTGCGGCAAAACCGGGACGGCCCAATTGGTGACCTTCCAAAATGATTCTGATCGAAAGAAAACAAACCTCATCAACGCTTGGTTCGCGGGATTCGCGCCAAGAAATAAAGCGGAAGTCGCAGTCATCGTTTTGGTGGAACAGGCCGGAGCCGGTGGCGACCAGGCAGCACCGATTGCCAAAAAGCTATTCGAAGCCTACAAGACCCGAAGCCGGAGGCTTGATCCCACATGACCCGTCTTAGGTAATAGCTACGTATGTTGAAAAAATGAAGATATTAGACTATTTTATGATTGCAAATGGTAAAGAATGTGATTAAATCTAGACCGTTTGGGAAATATGGGTTCAACGATGCTAGACAGAGGTCAACGCTGTATTGGCATGGTTTTATCAACACCTTGATACAAATTTATGATATCTTGATGACAACCTTAGTTTTGCAACAAAGAATTTTAAATAGTTCCAGGCTTCAGTCGATTGTTTCCGTTTGTTTTAAACCAATAGTTTAAAAGGTCACTAAATTGCAAGAGGTTTATTTCAAAACTGCAAATGCAGCTAAAACTTAAGCCAGAATAACTTTGGTTTCATAGTACCAACCTTATACTCTTCATAGCGTTTTCTTAATCCACTGAAAGTACTTCGATACTTTTCGAGTGATCACCTATTAAAGAATTCTCTTCACCCAATTAAAGTGGTAGTTACCTCACTCCATCAAAAAACTTTGGCCAAATCTTGCGTGATAACCTCAGTTGCTTAGTATGCATTGGCTTTTATCAATCTTGCAGTCAGGCGCGTAGCAACGGTAGTTGGGGCCCCTAGGACACTTTCACCATGGCGGCCCCCGGGCAAATTAGTGCAAAGCAAGGACCTCCATCCGCATAGTGAGTTGTTATACAGCTGGGGTGTCTGGAGGACGTTGTAAAGCCTTCCATGGGGGTCCGGAAAATTTCCCTTATTTTACTATTTTATAGCCCTGAGACCCCTATTTTGAGCCCGTTTACGGCCGTGTCACTCTTTTAAGACATACAGCTTTTAAGAGAAAGTATGTAGTTAAAGTCGTTAGGTTCCTCTCGCTCTCTTGAAGATCTTTGGTAAATATTAAAATTCGCATTTATGCCTTCACGACCAAAATTTGTCAATTTTTTTTCAAATTTTGCATAAAATGAAAAATTACATAGACGTCCTGGGGGCCCCATGATATCACAATCTGGTCGGAGCCCCTAGGACGTGCACTCCCTGAACCCCGCCTGTTACGTGCCTTCGGGTGGTCAGCAATCAGTGAGGCCACGACTAAACAGTGGTATTATTTTCTGTCTTTCCTTCACGTCTTCATGCTGCTTTCGTCTAATGTGTCGTCAACGGAGTTGTTCAACAAATAACAGGGTTATACACCCACGAATGAACATGTTACCGGGACTTCAGCTCATCTCTTTTTATCAGTGAAAAGATGGCAAAACTCAAATTTCAAGCTTTGAGGCAGGCTCTCGTCAAATACCCCAGATGACCAGTGGGGCCAATATTAAAACTTCTTTGAATGAATTGTAGCCACGAAATGTGGGTAGCGGGTTATCAGATCTAGGCTCAAGACACAAATAAAAGGGACCTATGAACGGGAGTGACCGATCTTGCTTTGCATTTGTTCACTGTCTTTGATTTTTAAGGGTTTCAAAATCGTACTTCTAGACGTGCTATCCAAAAATGGCCGAACAATTTTAGGGTGGCCGATGTGCTGTGGGGAAATAGTAGTAAAAACTGTTCAATGTTGTTCAACGTGTACATGAGAGCTGTCGCAAAAGTGATCTATGAACAAGAGTGGCCGATCTTGGTTTGCATTCACTTATTATCTTCGGTTTTTAAGGGCTTCAAAGTCGTAATTATAGATGGGCTATCCAAAAATGGCTCGGAATAATCGTTAAGTGGCTGATGTACTGCAGGAAAATTGTAGGCATGAAGGCTGTTCAATTATGCTCGAGTGTACATGAAAGCTATGGCAAAGGTAAACTATGAACACGAGAAACCGATGTTGGTTTGCATGCAGTCATTATCTTACATATTTGAGGGCTTTAAAATCGTACGTATAGATGCGCTATCCAAAAAAGGCTCGGAAGAAGTGGCCGGTGTTCTGCAACAAAGGGGTACTGAAAGCGGTTCTAGGACATTAACCCCCCGGACAATATCCCCCCGGATATTAACCCCCATGACTCCTCGTAAAGTTTTCAGGAATGGAAACGCTTCAGTACACTTTGGTAACTACTTTATTTTGCGCTCAGCATACCTGTAACTCTCTAGTATTAACTTAGCAATTATGTATCGTTCGCTCTTTTGCTATTTTTTGATCCTGTATCGGTATGGAAATAATGCCCATGTATTCAAATATTTACATCAAAGCTGCTAAGTGTCACTTAAGCGGCTGTAAACTGCTGTCCAAAAACATTTTATTGTCCTTCCACATAAGCGTGGAATTATCTACCCAGCCCACTATTCCGGTTTCAAGTTTCCTCGACAGTGTTGTCTCGTTTTACACACGCAGCTATGTGACTTGTCGATACTCGCACGGTGGAAATGTGGAGAATCATAGCCAAAAGACGCACATGTTGATCATTGACACTTTCAGGTGATTGCCACCCGAATCGATCACAACTGCAACCTGAACTAAGAAGATCGATTTTGCTCTTCGCAGTTTATAATTCCTGAGCCTCTTGCTACTGTGTCAAATATGACAAATTAAGCTCTCGATCCGCCAGAATTTAAACTGTAGCAACCGAAAGAATGCCCTCGGCTGGGCTACAGCACTGATCATGCATAAATATATTTAAGCTCCTCAGGACATCACAGGCGTAGATGGGGTGGGGGGGGGTAGAACCCTTTCCAAATATTCAACGGACAGCACTAATAACGGCGTGCCCCAAGAAATAGAGTAAGAAATATGTCAGTTACTAATAAAAATATACAATATCTTCATTTTAAACTACCTTTTTAAAAAAGGGGCGGTATACCAGCTAGGCCCGTAGCCAGCACTTAAGGCTAGGGGACAAAGGTATATGTGCGTGGGGGTGGGCGGCATCCGGTATTATATCCTTCTGAAACAGCCGTTGAGCAATAAAGCGACTAGAAAATGGACTACGCCTCTTGCCTTAAGAAGACTTTCTGTTAGGCCGTGTTTTCTTATTTAGTAAATTATTGCTACAGAAGAAAATACACAAGATGTCGTGCGCTTCTTGAATACATGCAATGCTGGCATGTTTTCTTGTCTAGGTAACCCCCAATTCTTGATGCCGAGAAGTTGAAATCATGGCTTTCATTGGTTTACTATGGTATACCGGAAGTACGAAAAGGTTAGGCAATTTCCTTGACAGTTGAGAAAATCCTTAGCTGAGGAAACTCTTAAGGTCCTTTATGCATTACACTTAAGAGATTTTCTTCGCTAAGGATTTTTCCTAACTGCTTAAGGAAAAATTTTCACTTAAGTTAAGAAACTTTTTATGCATATGGCCCCTGGGCATTTAGATCCTGCTGTGAGTCAAATTTGCAGTGTGACCCCAACCCCTGGGATAACTGAAATACCAAGACAGATTTGAGACCTCGGATTCCGAAGCGGAAAATGTTTTACTCTCGTGTGTGTGACCGCAGCTATTTTTATCTTTGATGTATTAAAAGCGGTTGTTGATGTTTATTTATCAGCGGTGTCTCATCCTGAAACTGAGTAGAATATGAGTGAAGTGCAGAATGTGCTTTGAAATTTAATATCTAATAGCTGTACAAAACTTCTAGAACCGAAGTACCAATATGATTTACAATTTCAATGCGTATGTGTAAAATCATTTCATAGGAGAGTTGTTAAAAAATCGCAGTAAACATTTTGTTATACTTTTTGTATGCAAGTTGCAACCGCATTGGTATCTGTTATGGTCAGCCGCATCGATCAGAGAGAGAGAGAAGAGCCAGCGTGTTGCTCACATGTTGATTCATTATAGAATGAGCCTCATCATACAAGTATTACCTAATTATAACTGATCATGCAGTCGAGGCTACTTTCTTATTTGGAATACTCACGACATGCTCTATACTGCAGAACGCTATGTAAAGCAACTGAAAGCCGAAGATCCAAAGTGCTTATACACATGGCCATGGCCATGGCCATGCAATAAGTCTTGCAGTCAAAAACTCAGTCAAAATGATAAAAATTATAAATGATGCATTTGAAACAGTAGCAGAAATTGCAAAGTTAGTAAAGAAGTCACCTCAGCGTAACAATGCTTTGACAAAAATTAGAGCGGATATGAAAGACCCTTAAAAGGGCATTCATAAGTTTTGCACTACACAATGTACCGTACGGGGTAAAGCACTGCACTCCTTAATAAACAACGATGCTGAATTGACAAAGTTGTGAGAATGATCCTTGGCAAAGGTAAAAGACACAGAGATGAAGGTCAGGATTAAAGGAGTGCAAGCAGCAATGCCTTCTTTTGACTTTCTCATTGGCTGCCAAGTAAGAGCAATCTTACTTAGACAAACAGATAAATTATCACGTACTCTGCAGAGTCCAGAAGTGTCAGCTGCCCAGGGACAAAGCCTTGCATTAGATGTAATTAAAATAATTAGAAAAAATCAGAACAACAAAAGTTTTGAATTGTTAAGAACATCAATGACGGATAATCTGTAGAATCATTTACTTCTCCTTCATTTCCACCACGAAAGATGCGATGAACTGGACTTAATTGCAATAGCAAACCATTCCCTTTAGCTTAAAAAATATTCGGAAAAACCTTTTTGGGAAATTTGTTCCATCAAATATTCATATTGCTGGGAAAAAAGTTTCAAAATCCACTCAGACAGAATAACTGGACGGAACGGATTGTATGACTTCGTACGCTTTTGTTATGTTAGCAATAAAAATATGCAAAATTATGTAACACAATTTTCTGTGTTAAAAAGGTTGTAGGAGATGTCCATTTTCAGGCATCTGAGACATGCTTAATTTTACAAAATTTCTTGCGTTTTAGCACCCACTATATACAAGAGAGTTTCACACAATTGAACAAGAAATCTTAGTCATGAAAATGCTCTCACTTGTGCATCTCCTTTCACTGGCCAACTGTAAAACAAGTTTCTTTACAAGTCAAAGTATGTACTATGGATGTTGTGGCAGACAGTCAGAGTTTAATACCATTCTGAACAAACTCTTGCATCGGCCTTATTCTCATATTACTGTGCATATCGACTCGAACATTTTCTTTGAGCATCGTATTTTACAGATACCATGATTCCATGAATTCTTTAATGACAAAGACATTAATGAAAAGAGCATGCTTTTCTCTTACAAAGTTGCTTACTAAACTGGACCGTTAGTGTTAAAGTTACTTAAAATTTATCCTGGTTGAGTTAAGTTGCTTTAAAATCAGTTTCTTAAAAAATGATCGTATATTTAGGAGTCCTGTTGCCAAATTTATTGCTTTTTACTCAGTTACATCTTTATATAAGAAACTGATTTTGGCGGACTCAGTACTCTTTTTTATTCATTAAACCAACGCTTGTATCTGTTCTATTTTGTGGCAATTATCATTTTCATGTAATTTGTGACTACTCTGATTGTGGACTAACCTATAAAAAGCGCTTTTATTGTTTTAAGGTTTTTCTTATTTTGTCGATTTTTGTTTCTTTCCAAACGTTATTCACAAACTGTGACTCAGCCTCGTTTAGTTCCCATATGGTGCTTACTAGTGCCAAAGACCATTTGTGTAAACAAAGAGCAACGTCTGACTAATGCAACTACCTGGTGACGGCACTGTATTACGTTTTTATAAAATGTTAAAGGATAATTATGATGATGAAAATGAGAAAGATGATACTGACGGTGATGGTGATGGTGATGGTGATGGTGACGGTGATGGTGATGGTGATGGTGATGGTGATGGTGATGGTGATGGTGATGGTGATGGTGATGGTGATGGTGATGGTGATGATAAAAGACTGTAAGATAATATAACATTAGAAATCAAAATTAAAATGTGTAAAAAGAAAACTTAAAATATTTTTATCATTCGTGTAAAACCTTCATCTTTTCTATTTATCGAGGGATTGTTCCGTCTAATTAATAATGCCTCTGTTATGTAAACCCTGGTCCTATCAGATGATCGAAAGTAGATTTTCATGTGAGCAGCAATGTCCGTCTTTGTGTCATGCTCTTGAAGATGTAATTTTATTGCTCCATTTGTTTTGTGTTGTTTGGCTCTTTTCGCCAATTTATTTGTGGTGTATCTAATGTAACAGTTCCTGCCGCTATATGCAGAGTCCGGGCATGTGAATTGGTACATTGCATGATCTTCGGAGTCTAATTTCTTGGCAAGTAAGTTCGCAAGTCTACTCGGACGGTGAAAAACACGGAGCTTAACGCGACATTCATTTTCCTTTGCCTTGACATGTGTTTTTACGATCGTTTTTAGAACTTTTTCTTCCGTATCCTCGTAGGACGTCCGCTGTCCTTTAAAAATATTTGATATCGTTATTTGGGGTGGTTGGCTTCTCTTCACCTCCGACGTTGCTTTTCATAAATTGATATATCGTTCGATCAACCAGCACTCGTGGGTAGTTATTGTTTGACAGATTACTTGACTACTGTACATGCTTATACGTCTCTACCCCCGAGCTATTGTATTAGGGTATTCTTTTATATCGCTATGAATCTTAATTCCTCCGTGCGCATTTTAAATTTCTTTTATAAATTCTTCAACTAGGTTATTATGCTGCACTGTAAAAATTTTAACATCACTTGATAATGGCAACTGTGAGTGCCGAAACGTCGTGCATAAATAAAAAATGATTGTGACATTTTACAACAAAGTGGTTTTCTTTTGTTGTATTACATAGATTAGCAAACGGAAAATCCGCATTCAGAAAGCTTTGCATGGTAGTTGTAAAGGAAAACGTACGTCATACATGTAACCGTTATGCCTGTAAAGTGAGTAATGGTTGTATTAATTGGTATGAAATAAAACATGAAGTTTAAAAAATTATTATTATTATCATTATTTCAAGGATGGGACGCTCCGGATCTGTTAATAAGATCCTAGTTTGTAATGTTAGCTTGTTGCAGATATAATATATGTTTCAGGTCGGGTATTTGTTTGTTTTTATTTTTTCCTCGTTTGGAGTTGAGCTTGTTTGTCGTTGTTTTATTTTTCTTTCTGCTCAGTCAATATTTCGATAACTAGAATTCTTTGAAGTTTTTGTATTGTTTAGTAGCTAATTTGTTTTTGTCACTTAATTATTTCACGATGAATATTGCCTGTATTAAGATAATTTAGATATGCCTGTAAAGTGATTATCTAAATTGTATATAAAAGAGAAGGAAAAAATACATCCGACGTTTCAAAAGAGAAAATGTTGTTATTATTATCATCATTAGCGTGGTTCGATCCCTGGTGGTGACATTTTCTATTTCTCTAGTGCTCTTCTCAAAACTAACATATCAATTCCTCTGTTCTCGATGGTATCGGGTTCCATACCACACCTTGTACGTAGCGGCCTTGCGTCTACGGTAATAACCAGGCCACTTCTTTTACGTTGCTTCATTACCTCCCTCCCCCTTTCATTCTGCTTCCTTTCTTTTTATTTGCAATCCCATTCCCCTTGTTTCTTTCCTTAATTCTTCCCTTTTTTGCTCCACTTTCCATTCCTTCTCCCCCTCTTTACATTTTATATCCTCAACTCTTCTCTTTCGTTACTCCTCTCTCCATCTCTTCTTCCCCTTCTTTTTCTTCTGCTCCTTTTATTCACAATCTCATTCTTCCTGCTTTCTTTTCTCACTGCTTCCCTGCCTCTTTAGTTTGGTTTACAATTTTCGCTCCCTGTGCCAGTTAAACACCTTTATCTATATTGGCCGTATTGGATCATTGCTAGCACCTGGTTTTGATGCAAGAGAGCCGTAAGTGTACGTAACTGGTGCAGCTGGCCCAGTCATCTTATTTTCAAATTTAGTTTATGTAGTTCTTACATCAAGAAGAATCTATGAAGTCCGAAAAATAGCACATATTGTTTTTGTATTTCGTTGTGTTTGATTTAGCCTGTATTGTGGTCCTTTACAAATAAGCAGATAAATCCTGGCTTTCTGGTAAAAGCCGTATCTTCCCGCGATTCCTGTTGCTGCGCTTGTCATGTTGTTATGGAAACAGACAAATCAGCACATTGAATGAGTATACAAACACTATCGGGTATTATTAAAGTTGTCCTCTACAAGGCATTCTAGCAAACTAAGTTTCCTTCAGTTGACCTTCCGTTGTGACCGGTTTTCCAGCCAGATAGTAAAAGTCAGGTTTTCTATGGGAATTCTCCGATTACTTCTTGTTTTATAAAGATGCCAACTCTGCACAATGTAGAAGCTCTACATTGTTAAAGCCGACAAATTTTCCCTTTTGAATAGACGAAACGGGCTATTGTCGGAGTGCCGACATTAGAGCCATTAACGCGTAGGAGCTGTAAGATAAGTTGCGATAGTTGTAATTGAATTTACTTAAGCCCGAAGATCGCAATGAGCGTGAAACTTGAAGTAGCTTAAAACCCCTAATCTTTCTTTTGACTCGTATCTACGTATGTATTTCTTTGTTAATTTTAATAGGGTTTTTTTCCAGCAATGTGAGGGATGAATTGTTAGTATTTTGTGATGTAGACCACGAGTGAAGAAATTGGAGTGTTGCGCATCAAGTATAACCCGAAATTGGCTGTGAGATAACATAGAGCCTCCTGGCTATTCACAATGTGTTGTTGTAATCTCGCCAAGGGTCCCAAAGCCCATAAAGTTAGAAAGTATCATCGAGAAGAGAGGGTTTGAAATGTTAATTTTTGAATAGAACACTAGAGAAATAGAAAAGTATGTCACCACCGAGGATCGAACCCGATCGAACTCGATTATACTTAGTGGCAAATCCAGCCATGAGTTTCAGTGGGGAAACTTTAAAAGTGCCTATTTTAACACTTGACAAGGTGGATTACGGTGGCTAGGTAGACGGTTTGTACCATAGTGTCTTAGTCGCCAACATCCACATTATTTCCTGCATTGATCAACAATCTGAAACCAACCCTAACTCCCCAATCAATAGTCAGAATGATAAGGTCAAATACTTGAAGAATCCTTCGTAGCGTTAGCTTTTGGTTTTGCTGTGGTCTGGGAAGCCTCTCCCTTTCCTTGTCTTCCTTTGAAGCCGTTTCCATTTAAGGCAGGGCCAACGCAGTTGCGGGAATTCTTGGTGTTTACGGTTGAGACAGGTACATTTTGATCTCATTCACAAAAGCGTCCGTAAAACATATCTAAATTAGTGGCAAGGCCTTCAGAATAAGCAATTTAATTCTGTTTTTGAAATAAGATGATCTTCTGGGATATTCGCAAAAATAATAGTCATGACTATTATTTTTGAAGAAAAAATATAAGGGGTGACCGACCCCCCTTAATCCCATGTGTCTGCCACCTGGCCAACTTTATTAATTACTTGGTGAGTATAGCATACCCAATCTCATCTGAGAGATCTGCAAGGTCCAAGTCTTCTTCAACCGATTGTTTATTTCATCTGTAGAATTTGGCAAATGTGCACCCTATGTATACTTGTTCAGTGATCAGTCATCACGTGATTTTTATTCACATAAACAAATAACAAGGAGTAGAAATCAGAGGTTTACAAATGAAAAGATATTTCTATCTATTATCCTTCTTAATCAGGTTTAACTGCACCAACATTTAGGTCTGGTCATATCACCACTATAAAATACTTTGTTGCTAGTTACAGACAAAGTATTGTGCAATAATAAATCATAAGCTAGTACATTAAACTTGCTTTGTCCTTCTTCAATCTCCACATATTTTGCAAGCCCAAAATCTTCAATTTTCCAGTATTTCCTCTCTATTTTGGAGAGCAGAAGTAAATGCTTTTTAGACTGAGGAAGTACATTTCAATTGCTCATTGGTTTTGAGTCAACAAAAGAATAAATTGCATAATCGCATAAAGGGTATGCATATAATGATGATGATTCAGTTGTTGTTTATACGCATACTAGTATTTTCAAGTGGAAATCTACCTCAAGTCTTCTGCTGGATTCTATAAAAGTATCTACTTTATCTTGAACTCTAAATATTAAACCAAGAATATCAAGAATCTTGAATTAATAACTTACTTGTTCCTTGAGTCCTGCTGACTACAGTCTTTCCAACATTGCGGACAACAAAGTTAGCTGGTGCTTTAACATCATACCAGTCCTTTCTTGAGAAGGGGTCAACACTGGAACAACAAAACCAAAGTTTACGACTCAATGAGTAGCCACACTAAAGTCTTTTAATATGTAAATCATTATTCATGAACAGGGTTTGGTGTATTCTGATGTGATCAATTAAATATAATATATATACACTTACATTAGCTATTTACAGAATTAAAAACAAAGTTAACAACTAACAGTTGAACCTTACAAATTATTTAACCCATAAATGTTTAGTGCCAAAATCTATGCACAAAACCCATTTTCAACCCAATCAGACAGCACAAATTACTTATACATGTAAAACATTGTCACATATACAATTCTTCACCAAAAATGGGGTGTTTTCTCTTGCTTTGCTTTCTCATATAATTGTCCAGAACAAACAAGGAAGGCTGGCTTTCTGGCTACATTACAAATTTAGAGCATTCAGCATTATGATATTTTTGCGGTAGTTGTCTAATACGCTGCGGACAATAACGTTTGATGCTGGACTTAAGTGTGCATACCACTTTAATAAACATGCATAGACAGAAGTGTACCAGGAGGGGTATAATATCTTCCCCTCTATTACTTTGTTTCAAGAACGCATTTTCCTACTCCTTCATTGCATTTTGTTACTGTTTTACTATGCATAGTTATAAGCCATGTAGATGATGAATCCACCTCAAACCATAGATTATGGGTCGCTTGTTGGCAGTTCGCCGGCAGTTGTTGTCACTTTATGTAAACTTGTGTTTATGTTTTAGGCCGGTATTAGCTTCTGCACATTTATTAATGATGAATATTCCTTGAAAAACAGATACACTCAACATCGGAAAGCACAATTCCTCTACAGACGAAGATCCTTGCAAGACAACAGTTTTACACGTAGATGATACTGCCTCCACTGAGAGTATGCATATGGCTGCAAAGCGTCTGTTGGCACGGGTCATCAAGTCAAAACACTTCAACTGGAGCATGCATTTTTTGGCTGTAATCAACATAAGTGTTTTAGCATCAAAAACTGCAAATCAGTCACAAATGGTGACCAAAATTCTTGGATATACAAATCAAGTTATAGTTTTACTATTTTTCTTGGAAATTTTGGTCAAGCTAGTTGTGTATGGCTTTAAATCATTTTTCAGCAGTAACTTTCGGCGATTTGACTTCCTGGTCGTCATCTCCAGCGTTGTGGAAGAAATCCTAGTAGAACTAAACCTGGTCACAGCAATGGGACTCAGTAGCCTGCGGTTAATATGTGTACTACGTATTTTCAAAGGCACCAACTTCTGGACTTCCTTCTCCATGTTAATGACATCATTTACCAAATGTTTGAGAGCCATCTTTAGCTTGTTGATAGTCTTGTTCATTGTAATCAAAAGTGCAATTATTCACAATAAGATCTGAGTTGTTTCTAAGTACAGTCTGCATGGCGACGGCGTGATAGTTACACTAAAAGAATTATGACTTACAAGAAGTGATAAATTTGATAGTAATCTGGTCAGAAATAGATTACATCAAGAGAACGGGATATGAAGGAGCAAAACTTATTAGGGCACTAGTCCGTCAGTTTGACACATTGTTTTCAATACCAGTCCGGTTAAAGATGAATATAAACGGTGTCTTAGTATTGGAAGGGAGGTGAGTTAGGTCAGTCGCTAAAGAGCTGGTCTAGCAAGCTAAAGATTGATAGTTTGAGTCTAGGCTCTGCCTTTGATCTGAAAACTCCTACTGCAGGAACCCAGCAGGAAAATTGGTAGCTGGGGAAGGATAATAGGCTGCGAGGAAAGGAACTAGCCACTCTGCCTTACAATGCCGTGGCTCAGGACATGTGACATACCGTATCAGATCCCTTACTCTCTGAATAGAGTATGGGACTAGTCACCTTTACCTTAAGTATTGGCAGTTTCAATAATTATAGTTCCGTGATTGTTTAGTTTAGAGAGCAGTCCAACAATCAATAAATATTACTGAAAACATTTGAAAAGTTGGTTTGTGGTATAAAACCTGAATATTGCATTGAGTAATGGATTCATTTTGCTAACCTAACGGCCAGTACTCTGTCGACAAATAGAATTTGCTTACAATTTACGCCTTTTTCAATAACACGAGTGACAGAAAACGAGTCGTTCTCGTGACCGTTGTTTTCTAGGATCTTCTCGTTTCCTATAAATTCATCGTAATAGCTTTCTAGTTTCACTCCATACGATTGCTGTGATCAGTGTATGGCAAAAACGTTTAGCAAAATGAATCCGTTACTCAACGTAAAATAACGTTTGTTAAAGCAGACTGTATTTACTACTGAAACTATTCACTCAAGGACTCTTTGTTTGACACACAAGCACTCTGATATTGCAATAAATATAATGTTACTTTACCGATAACTAAGACAGCTTTAGCATAAAGAATGTATTTTAAAGGATCATTGCCAAAATGCACATTTCTAGGAAAGGTTCAAGCTTACTTATGTTGCAATAACTACAAAGTCAATGGCAGAGGTGCACTGTCATGTCCAAGTTTCAACGTGGTCCAGCCTGGCTAGCTAAAGCACGGAAGCTTGGGGATATAAGAAATAACTGAATTGCTTTTTTGGGTCTTTACCGTATATAATAACACCCAAATTTAACTCCTTTTCTTGAGCAACCATGATCCTCGTACTTCTCTTTGTAAGATGGACTTAAAAGAACGTTTCATGTTTACCTTAAGAGATGCGCCTAGTGGTCTTTGTTGCCTAATGCTTATCTCAATATTAAAGGGAGCATGATTTTGTAAATAAAAGAAGATCATTTGCACTAAAAATTGCCTGGGGCAGCATTGTCGAAGATCGGTTTTAAGAAGAGGATGCTGTTTAGTCGTTAAGTTTGCGTTGTAGACCTTTCGAGGTAACTGCTATCAATAATCTAAAGTTAAACCCTTCCTCCAAGTACAGCAATAACTGCTCTTTATTGTTTACCTGCACCTTTTAACCAAACCCTTACAGAGAAACATGCAGAAGCTTGAAAGCCAGACATACTTGCCTAAGGAGATACTTCAGGTAAAAAGTAAGATGCACCGTGCTCACAAAGCATCAACTGTTACTACTCAAGAATTTCGTGCTAAAAGCAATGAATGATTTGTAGCAATCATAGTTTAAAGTGGCCACAAAAACTAGTTGGCAGTCCTTTAAAGAATATCACATCAATATTTTCATGTGAAAGGTACCGTGCTTTTATCTCTAAGAACAAAATGTGAAAGTGACTCAATTGGTAAGCAGCATTTAATTGATTGATCTGGTTTCGAACCCCTATTAAGACAACGGTGGGCGGCTTTTTTTCTCAGTGGAAAACTTATTTTTCTGTTCATTTTGGAACAGATACAGGTCGACTGCAGAAACGTGGTACGTTTTCCTTACTTTTATTCGAGTTTTTATTGCAAAATAATATTTGAAAAAATGTCTCACCGGAAATGGGCGTGGGAACGACTTCCTCGAAGGATGGTTACCAATATCTATATGGTTTCCGCTTTGAAAGTTGAGAAACAAGTAGAGGGTAAAGGGAACATCAGTTGAGAGCACCAAGTTGGATAGATATACCAACAAACATGTTTATTTTTAGATGCAATAGAACACGAATGTGATGACGTCAGAAAATGTTTTTGAAAAGAACACTAGAGAAATAGACAATATGCCACCGCCGGGGATCGTGCTCGTGACCCATGCCACCGCGGTGTGTCCTCTACCAACTGGGCTAGGTGACCTCCGATGTTAACATTCTATAATTCTCTGGTCACCACATTGTCTCCCAGTCATCTACCGGTGCACAGCGACATGCGCAATGCAATGAAGACCAGTCTCTCTGGACCGTGTGACTTGACGAAGAAAGGTCTGTCATCCGGCCCGTCAATCTGTTAAAAGCCCACGTCAGAAAGTATGATCAAGGATTCGGAATGTCAGTTTGAAAAGAGAACTAGAGAAATAGAAAATATGTCACCACCGGTGATAAATTATTTTCCTAGGAATTCAATTATAACTGCATGAAAGCGTTAACCATGTCAACAAACACACGTATACAAAATATTTTGTATTCAAATCTCAAACAAACAGAGAGAAACTGCTGTTCAAATTTGCAAAAGATCTTAAGCCCTGTACAAACGGGCTCGACTTTCAACTAGACCTCACTCGACATTGTAACGTTGTATAGCCACGTCTAGTCTAGTCGAGTTAGAAAGTATCATCGATAAGAGAGGATTTGAAATGTTAGTTTTGAAAAGAACACTAGAGAAATAGAAAATATGTGGTGATATTTTTATGTATCCCCAGTGGTGACATATTTTCTATTTCTCTAGTGTCCTTTTCAAAACTAGCATTTCAAATCCTCTCTTCTCGATGGTACTTTATTCTAGTAAGTTCAACCTTCTACTAAGTAATATCGTTGACAAAGCACCACTGAAAGTAGGCGCCAGCCATGCATCATAAGCTCTGCGTGGAAGTATCAGAGGGAGCGCAGATTCCCCGGACTCAGATGTTTAAACGAAAGGGTTAAAGCGATATTAGATGGAGACATTACAATATAAGCGGAAATTTCGTTGTTCAAAGATAGTGCTTTTTTCCGATTTGTATTGTGTTTCTTAATATGCGTTAAAATGTTGAAATACGTCCAATCCTCGATTAAGTAGAACCCCTTTTACCAAGTTAAACAATTCATGCATCATTAACCTAAGTACAAAACAACTAGGGCTTTTATTTCAATACAATGGCCCTTACACCCTGCTAAAGCGACAAACTGTCACCAACATCGCTACCATATATCCTACCCCTGTAACGAAGTGTTCTTTTCTGCAAATTGGGGTACTATTAGATCCATATCATTATCGTTCTAGTCTTACTCTTGTCCTTGTGCGGGAAGTTCTCAGTCATGATGATATCTCAAGGTGCTTTTTTCAGTAGTTTGTATTGTGACGAGGCCCGCTAAACCGGCATGCGTAAGGAATTGGAGACAAAGTGACTTACTCAAGGAGACACCGAAATACCTGGCACCAGTATCATACCAACAATAGAGGACTAAAGTGATGACGTCACAAAAATATTTTGTCAAGGAATCGCAATCATAACTATATTACAGTGTTAACCCTACCACAGAATGCCCGTATACAAAATACTCTGTCTTCTAAAGGACCCTCCCTCTTACGGGTTTTTCTGCTAATAAATGTATTTCCTTGACGAATATGCTTCTCTGCTTTGAAAAGTTAGCTGTTCATGAAGCTCCTTCTGTGTGGTGGTCCCTTTGACAGAATATTAAGCTTGAAGCATGCTGGTTCCGAAAGAAAAGTGTCCTGCCCTTCACGTTCCTTTCCCTTGGTCGTGAATCTTACATCATCCATAGCAATATGATTTAATGATTGCACGATAGGGGTTTTCCCTCTCTCCATCTATTTTCAGCAATTACGTAATTCTATTCTCTGTACTAATACATAAATACCAGATCTGTAAATTTATCAACACACTTTCATTTCGACTTCAAGTATAGCTGTTGGTAGGGATTTTTGCCTTTGCTAAATTCGCTGCCGTGGATTAAACAGCCTTGCCGCTACCATTGCGCCTAGAAGTCATATAGGTTATACATCAACCACGTAACTTATACCTTAATAAGGTCCTGCCTCGAAGAGGTCCTCTTGGTAAACAAAAACTGCTATGGAACATACCTCCCTTTCGAAAGACCTATTTTGTGATAGACACTACCTTGGAACAAGCTTTTCTTTTCAAGACAAGATTTTGCTCTCTACTCTTGAAACACGTTACCTTCTCAATAATGCTCTATAGAGCTTTTTCTTAATTTAATCGTCCTTTGGTGATTTTACCTAAGAGCTTCTGTTCAACAGCCTTCCTACGGATAAAGCCGCTTGACAAGATTACCATGATCTTGAAGCCTTGATAACTGCCCCTGGCTGCCTCTTGATTTGGTTTCCAAAAGATGCTTGCAGAAAACTTTTTTGCAGCCGAAAATCTTCATCGTCATTTCCCAAAACACGTTTGCAAATTGTTGAAAATTTCCATCTTCAAAACATACATTTAAAATATGTTATCTATCTTTTTATAAGCCGCATGCGTATTAGTGCTCTGACCTCTGGCTAACGTTACCGTTATCGTTATCGTACCAGAGCTGAAACTGCCTAATAATAATAGTATGCGGGCCAACGGGCCTTAGGGAAGTGAACTACCCTACCCTACAATGCATAGTTCCAGGTCACACTTAGGCAAAGTGTAGCACCTGCCAGCCTACCCCTGAGACCTTGAAGTTCCCGGTCGGCATCCGACGGAGTTAAGTTTGCCTTTTGGGGAGGAGTGCCTTTTCAGGCTTGGGTGGCAACCCTCCTAGAGATGGTGTCTCGGAAAAATACCAGTGGTTTTGTAGCCTAAAACTCACAAAACTTCGTATGAAAGTAATGACAAATCAAAGAATTGAAAATAACGGCATGAACGGGACTGGAACACAAAGTGAAGAGCCCACGCCCGGCGGGTGTTTCTTGGCACAGCAGCGAGAACCCGGTCGTCATTCTGCAACTGCTTAAAGGAATGGAGCAAGGAAGTCAGCAAGATAGTGATGGAATGTTTTTGCAGGAGTAAACCTTTTGACGCTGCGGGAAAACCAATCAGAGGGTACAGACAACGGACGTTCAAAGAATAGAAGAATAGAGGATTGTTTGACTCTACCGAACAACGTGTTTGTGACCAGGTCAGAGCGATAAGAAAAAACGGAAGGATGTCTGAATTGGAAATGGAAGCAACTGAAAGGATGGGTAAGAAAGATGAGGAAGAGAATGCTATGAATAATGAAGAAATGGAAAGGAATCAAGATGGGATGAATGAGAATTAAAATGCGAGGGATGAAGAGTGTGATACCAGGGATACCATAATAGTTGAAGAGGAGACAAATGATACTAACAGTGATGAACTAGGAGGTGTTTTTGAGTGTGATGACGAGATCCAATGTATTGTGGACCGACTGACAGAGATTAAGAAAGAAGGCAAAAGGTGTGATCCGAATGTTTGATGTTGTCATGCCAAATTAGAGTTCTGTTAAGTACATACACGGCGTCTTACAAGTAGATGTAATACACTCCTATATGTCAAGACCTGTTTAATCTAATGGAAATGAAATAAGGCATTCACGTTAATGAATTCTGAATACAATAACACCATTATTTTCATAACAAATGAGTGTTTTCGTCAAAGGACAACCGCCCCGACTAAAAGGATTTTCCTCTCAGCCACTTACAACGCTAATCAAGTTAGCAAGTTATAAATTATCACTTCTCCTCATGAAGAAAGGAAATAAATTAAAATTAGTAGACTCTGGTCATCACGCCCATATGGTAATGTACGAAATCTTCTAAAGAATTAAACAATTTCAGAAAACGACTGCAGAAGTCAGTGATTGAGTATCACTCTTGGGCATCGTCCATTTGCTCGTCAGTATGCGAAGCTTCTGTTGTTTCTTGCGGTCTGTCATCTTCTAAAAAGTGGGATAAAAATAAATTTAAAAAAAACACAATCCATCAACTGGTTAGATCTTTCGGACTTGGAAAGCATCTAATAAAAACAACATCGCTATTTAAAGTGGTGACTATAAAGACAACAACATAAATATCAATCTCCTGACCAGGCCGGTCTCGTTGACTCAACGACAGTCTAGTTTCCATGTTGAAGGTCTTGAACGAAGTCTTTGCAAATAATCCTTAATTTGATACCAACTGTACTGACAAAATTTGTTATAAGGGCATTTGTTATGGTTAAGGCTTACAATGTTAGCAAGTGTTATCGAAAAGAGAGGATTTGAGATGTCACTTTTAAAAGGATACTAGAGAGGCTCCTCCGGTTGTGACATATTTTCTATTTCTCTATTATCTTTGTAAAACCGACATTTCAAATCCTCTTCTCGATGATTCTTTCAAACTTTCAACAGGCTTTAAATAGATGGCCTAGAGGAAATAGAAAATATGTCACCAGCGGGGCTTCAATGCTTCCCCTGTCTCTGTCGGTGTGTTCCTCCGAAGCATTTTGCTCTCTATTTTCATTTTCTATGCTTCGAGGTATTAGCTCTACATCTGTGTATGTGTGAGCATAAGCTAGTCTTTACATTTTGTCTGGGTCACTGACCCTATAACTAAAAGATTTAGCTTCCACAATCAACCTTAGTACCTGCGACACCATTACATCCGAGGTAACTTCACAATCACAATGCCTTTTTGATACAAAAGTCTTGTCAATGATACAAAGGCAAATATGACAATTCAAAAAGTAGCCATCATTGACGCTTAGTTAAGGGATACCAAATGGCACGCTAAAGTGCTACACTTATTAATGGCACGTGCACTAAATGAAAATGGAATTGAATGGAAAAGAGTCACGGGTGTAGCCAGCTAAATTTGCTATTTGGAGGGACGTTGCCCCTGGGGATCAGTTTCGTCTATTGTTTAATACATTTAGTAATGGTTTTACTGAGGCAAAGACTAACTGGGAAAAGCCTATGAGGGATACAGGCAGCCTTTACGGTGGCGAAACATGCTTCTGTGCTTATAGCTGAATCGGCAATTGAGATCTCATCTGACGATCGAAGCCTGTAGATCTTGTCTTAAGGTGCGAGCTACTCAGCCTACATTTCTCTGCCTGCTCAAGAAGTGCTCATTGTTCATCACATAACTCGCGTATCATTTTTGCAAGTCCAAGCTAGGCACAATCCAATGACCTCGTCCGCAAGTCAAGGTAAGCCGCCATACTGTCGCATTTGTCCTACCAAAATATAAACGTCACTATTACAGCATCACATCATGTCCCATATCTCAAGTACTTTGTATCCAGGTCTTCTCTTATCATTGTTTAACGCTAATTGCTATTTTTGTGATCCACCCTTGTTGGTTAGCTTCAACATCAGTAATATCAGCATTCGCTGCTGTAGCATCACTGTTTTCTTCACCATTGAAATTGGAATCAGGATCTACTGAAGAAGGTTCAACGAAAGAAGGAGGTTGCCCTTGGTAGTTTGACAAACCCTCTAGCTGAACTAAATTATCTTCACTGCCGTCAGCTGTGAGAACGCAGCCTGTTTTCTCGAACAATCTTCGTCGAAGTACATACAACAGTCTTGCATGATTTTTAAGGAAGTACTTCTTAAGAAACTTTGAATTTTGAAACTGGATAAATTAAGAAACATTTGAAGCTGAAATTGGAAATTTTTTTAAGAAACTCGAGCCTCAAGCCGTTGCTTAGGTTTCTTACAAAAAACTCATGTATTCTAGAGCAAGATTATGTTAAAAATAACTGTTTGTCGTATCCAAGAGTGAAATGAAGCAATTTAGTACGTTGGATAAACTTTAAACGGTAATTATAACTAATGGAAAAAGGTATGGATTCCTTGTTCACTAAATGTAGTTGAGAAAAACTGAAAAGCTCACCTTTACAATGTTTCAAAGTGTAAGGAACCTAATGCTGTAAATGGATTGACACTGCAGGATCTTGAAACACAACGAGGTGAGCTTGCTCAATGCTTGCTGGTTGGATATTCTGTTACGATAGGTTGCATTTTGCGATGCAAGTAAACATTTCGATTTGCAAAGTCCTACAATTTTACCTGTTTTTTGTGAAGTCCGTATTTTTTCCCTCCAATCATGTTTCACCTATTGTAAATTTTTATCCTTTCAATATCTATAAATTCGGTGTCAACAGTGTATTATGTACCGGTGTATTTAGTCTGAAAGGAATCGTCGGAAAGCTTCACTAATAAAATGAGAGTAAAACTTCGTCAATGGAGTATTTTAAGCAAATCTTCAATCTTTGCACTGTTCCAACAAAATACATGCTAGAGTGAACTGGTTGGTTCATTCAAAAAGAGAGTGAACTGGTTGGTCCATTCAAAAAGAGAG
Organism: Alatinidae sp. Z8VKAUB7J3; assembly: GCA_010016025.2. Classification (NCBI taxonomy): domain Eukaryota; kingdom Metazoa; phylum Cnidaria; class Cubozoa; order Carybdeida; family Alatinidae; species Alatinidae sp. Z8VKAUB7J3. The sequence continues at coordinate 173,050,800 of JAAAKM020073195.1, read as the reverse complement.
TGAACTGGTTCGTTCATTCAAAAAGAGAGTGAACTGGTTGGTCCATTCAAAGAGAGAGTGAACTGGTTCGTTCACTCAAAAAGAGAGTGAACTGGTTTGTTTATTCAATAAGAGAGTGAACTGGTTCGTTCATCCAATAAGAGAAGGAACTGGTTCGTTCATTCAAAAAGAGAGTGAACTGGTGGGTTTACTCAAAAAGAGAGTGAAAAGGTTCGTTCATTCAAAAAGAGAGTGAATTGGTTCGTTCATTCAAATAGAGAGTGAACTAGTTCGTTCATCGGATAAGAGATGGAATAGGTTCGTTCACTCCAAAAGAGACTGCACTAAGTCGTTCATTCAAAAAGACACCAAACTGGTTCGTTCACTCCAAAAAAGGTTGCAGGGGTTCGTTCAATCCAAAAGTCACCGAACTGGTTCGTTTACTCCAAAAGAGGTTGCACTGGTTCACTCAAAAAGAGACTGAACTGGTTTTGACATGTTGTATGAAATGGGGAAAGTAGCTTTGTATATCGGGCGTATAAAGAGAGCATTAATGACAACAAAGAAATTCGACTTAATTCGATAATCTCTGATGGCAAGCGTCCCTCAGACACCCCCCTTAAGCGCTGGGTCTATCAAATACGTAAGGGTATGTAGATACCACTCCTAATAGCCCAGCGAGATGCATTAGAAACAGTCAATGGAACAAAATTTTTGACAACAAATATGCAAAGATTTGATGAGCTTATGCAGTTAGGTCAAGAAAGTAGTCGAGTCTAGTCTTTTGAACCATTTTAATGCTACCCCTACCCACTTCATCTATAGGGGTTCTTTGTTTTTAAGTACTTATATTTATCCTCTTAAGTACCTATTTATCTTTTAAGTTTTCGGTTGTATATTGATATCAAAAGATCATTAGTTTTCGATACTACCAACAATCCTGCAAGGACGTTCTCTTAGATATAAGCAGATTGGTGTAAACAACATAAAAAACAAACGAGCGGTTAAAATTCTTAAATATCATAATCGTAGAAAACTTCTTAGGAAAACGTCACACTATCTGAACGTTTATAAGGTTATAGACTTAATCTATAAGGTAAGACTGTCCCTCCTTCTCATATGCTACTTGTTGTTTTTTTTCATTTGCAAGTTTTAAGGCTAAGAGGACGAGCATTCAATTTGTGATTTTGAAGGTTACTTTCTCTACAGAAGGCTGTTGCTCTTGAGTATTGGTACCTTAATAAATATATGAATTGAGTTCCCAAAATACAAAACGGACAGAAAAGGAAAGTTGATTCCCAGATGAAAATCTGATAAAGCTATATTTATTTCTTAAATAACTTTCTTCAATTTTCTTAAATAACTAATATCTTCAATATTAGTAAAGTCAAAATGTTAATGGATTTCCTTTACAGGTTTCACTACCAGCAGATTGCCAAGGAAGTTCCCTTTGTAAGATTTGTAAGAAGATTCTTGGACCAGGATTTAAATTTAACCTTAAAGGAGAAATAAGGAGTAAATACTACAAATTGAGTGCTGGTTTCAGCAATGTAAGATTATCTGAAAACTTCTATTTCAACAGTGTGAACCTGTTCATTGAGGTACGTATATTTTACAAATAAGCATGTTAATTTAGGTAATTTACAAACATCCGTCTCAAAAGAATGACTTTATTCTTTTGTCATCATTATCATTCCTCTATTCACTCGTACAATACTTTCCTCTATTAAATTCGTTACCACTTTTTTACCACTCAAAATTTAATAATATTTTCTTGGTAGACGTCGACCTGCATACTAATGGAGTAATCTTTTTATTTTTAGCTCTTATGTATCCTCCGGGGAACTAGTTTTGTCCTGTGGTCGGTTGCTGTTGTCAGTGGTACATTGTCAGGGGATAATGAGGGTTTTACTATTTTTACTTGGACTTTTCTAGGACATTAAATTGTGCTAGGTTTATAACTTAGATTCTGTTAAGTATTCTCTGATTTTTAAATTCCGGGGGGACGACCGAGCGCCCTTCCACATAAGTCATATCTGTGGAACACGTGAGCACAGTAACATTCATTATTGAAGCACCCATCAACGTTACTATTATTATATTGCTGCACATTATATATTAGGTTTTCATAACACGCATGGACATTTTCCATACCTTAGTACAGCCTTGCCATAAATGCCCGCGATGGCGCTCCCGTACTAACATGATCCCTTCGTTAAGGGCACCCCCTCCCTCTTTATTCTTTCTAGTTGAAAATGAGCATCTCTCTCGAAACAGAAGCTTTTTGCGCCCAAGAGAATTTCAGTACATAGAGGGGTTTGATTAAACAACAACGGTTATTTGACCCATAATGTGTTTCTTATCGTAAATACTATTACAGACCAACTTTATTATTGATGATGATTATGAAGAACGATGGGTGTTAAGATATTTAGATGTTTTCATCGCCGTGTGTAAGTTGTCACCAATTTTAACTTAGATATCACAATCATATAATTTTGCCAATAACATTTTTATGTCGTCTTGTTCAGTTATTGTAGCTATGTACTTCTTACACAACAAATGTCGTAAACTGGTCTGTTTCATAAGCGCCTTTCTTTATTAAGCGCCCCAATTGAAATGACATTTTAAATGGGCGACGTTTAGCATTTATGACACTTCTTCAGAAACCTGAACTTACCAAAGGCGTGGCTGTAAATATTAAAGGAAGTTGTACAGTTGCGTTTTAGCATAGTCAATTTATCATGTTCGTGGGGATATACTGTCTGATGTATTGTTCACACTTTAAACTTTCATATACCGTTAAGTGTTAGTGCGATAGGTACTTCTTAGTGTTGCTGGTGTTGTGTTGTTTCCATAATGGTCCCTTTATAGAAGTATTAACAAAAATTGTGCTCAAAAACGAAAAGGGGAACTAAGGTCGTAAGGCTTATTAGGGGATTTCTTTACTTCCTCTGATGTACCCATCAGGGGGAACTAAAAATAATGATATCGATTTTCTACTCTTTGCAGGAGTGTTTTAAAAAATTCTTCTTTTATATTAAGTCTGAAACCATTGAGGGTTTTGGCTGTTTTTAAGCTTACCGGTAAATTGTTCCAAATTGTTGGTCCTAAGTGTGAAATGCCTTTATGACCTTGAATGCTTTTTCTGAAAGGGACATGTAACTTATTTTTGGAGTTACGTGTAATTCTGGTCTGGTTTAACGGAGAAAACACCTCTGCCATATATAATGGCCCTGTATTTCAAAAAAAATTGAAAATGGTTGTTGCAATACACTGCTCGACCGTTTCCTTTGTTGGCAGCCAATTTATTTCCTTAAAGTCTTCTACGCTTGCTCTGTTTTTTAAATTAACGCAATTTTAGGCAGTTTGGATTTTTGTTTTCAATCTCATATTTAATGCTGAGTACCATGCGTTGCAAGCATAGTCAAAATGAGGTTGAATTAAGGCATTGCAGAGTAACCTAGGCAGGGGATCATCAAGAAAACTTGTCGTCTATACGGAAATTTCAGTTTTCCATTTATTTTACTTATTACTTTAGTAGCCATCGATGCACCAGAAAGGTTCTCATCAAGCGTGCATCCTAGGTAGGATACACTGCTATGCTGTTTAATGGCAGCATTCGTTCTTTTGATTTTCAGTGTTTGGTGTTTGTTTCCTCTTTTTCTTTTTGTAAACAAAATACATTTAGTTTTATCTTCACCAAAGTGGATGCTTAGTCAAAGACACAACCGAAAATACCTGCAAAGATACCTAAATGCTTGAAACAGAGTAATTAAGTAGACGGTATGCCATAAATGTTACTTTCAGGCATACTTCTTCCATCGTCTTAAACTAAAAGGGGTTCAATTTTCGTAGCCTTGACGTCAGAGCCTTGTCGTACATTTGTATTCAGCCTGGTATTCAGCCAACTTTACCATAGTATTGCCCGTTATTATTGACGCGCTCGAGCTAGCTGGGGCGTTTATTATATAGATTCCACTATATCTAGATTTTAAACATGCCAAATGGCAGCGTATCTGTCCAGCGCTTTGGAGGTCAGGCTTCGATGCTGCATGGTCCAACGACATTTCACCACTGAGAATTTGTGTCGTGGAAGAGAAATTTAACTGTTTTGAGGAAGTGTTACGTATATATTTTATGATGTTAATTCGTTTTTCTTTTGCTTCAGGACATAGTTGCGGCAAGTTGTTCCTGGTGTAAACGTGCTGTAAGTTCTAATAGTTTACTATTTATTTTTAATGTTTTGTTTCTTCAGTTTGGGATCTTCTTCAGCTTCGCTTTTCAAGCATTTATACTTTGCCCGCAAAGGTGCAGTCAAGTTTAAACTAAAAAAGGCTACATTTACCATATGGTTGAATAAGTGGGGTTCTTAGCAACATATGGCCATAGTTGCCATTCCAGTGGCGATTATTAACATTCTTGTGACCACCATGGCCATTCTTGTGGCCGCCATTGCCATTTATGTGACCCCAATTGCCATTCTTTTGACCATCATTGCCAATCTCGTGATCACCATTGCCATTTTTATGGCCACCATTGCTATTCTCTTCAACGCTATTGCCATTGTTATGACCATCATTGCCATAGTTGTGACCACCATTGCCATTTTTATAGGCACCATTGCTATTCTCTTCACCACCATTGCCATCGTTGTGACTTTTTGGCTCCCTTTGCTACTATTTTCATTTAGAGGATATCACTTCTCAACTGCAAAAATCATTCCCTCTCTGCGATTGTTAATCCTTAATTTTGACTCCGACCGATTTACTTTGAAGAGTTTGCTTAGGAAGGAGAACGAAACTATCGGCCTTGTAATATAAAATAGAGTGTTATGTTATGTTACTATTGTGGTCCGTATTTTAGAAGTGCACCAACCAATTCTAATATTTTTCAAGCTTCCGCTTATGTCGACTACCGTACTTTGCAAAATTCGGAAACCGACCCAATTTTTCGGCACGCAGGGGGATATATTCGTTATGTGTTTGCTGAGCACTTCTTACCCCAATTAATATCAGAAAACTGTGTTATTCGTATATAGTATATGTTGTTATGTATGCTTTAGACAGCTGGCGAGCTACATGCAATTTTAATTGGCACAGTTTCAGAAAGACATGGATTGAAAAATTTTAAGCCTGCCTCGCAAAAATTGATTTAGGGATAAACTTTTGTGAATTAGAGTTTCTTGTCATTGTCAAAACTACAGTGTAATGTATAATCTTTTTCAAAATGTTGTAACTGTTGTATTCTGGTCTTTTACGTTGCCTGATAGTTATTTTGTCGTCGTTTTGCCTCTCGTCCTTTTACCTCTGGCTCGCAACCTTACAAATAATGTGATGAAAGGGTGGTCGTCACATGTTTATTGTGTATTATTGTATTAAAGTAGATGCTAAGGCAAGGGAAACACCGAGCCAAAATACACATATGTGGCAATTGGCAGTTAAGCATTTTATAATGAGATACAGATTTTACCAGAAGTTTCCGATGTATTGATAATGTCATCGTGAGGATGTAACAAACTAGAAAATAAGTAAGCTATTTAAGAACCAAGAGGCGTGACTAAATGAGCTAACCAATTACATTGCACAAAGAAAAATGAACTTTTGTTTCGACTTTAGGAGCTCTGTGACTTTTCAAAGAACGTCGCTGCTATGCTCGTGTTGACGTAGGTGATAGCTTTGCGCGAAAGGAGTAAATAACTACCGAGAAATCTTAGATGAACGTAAACATTATCTTTTTCTACGAACCCTTTATGATGGTCCTTTTATATTTACAGAAACATAGCTTTTTTCGTTGTTCTCTTTTCGACTCATTTCGTGAGGGCCAAGTCGTGATACTTCGACTTTTATTGTGTACGTCGTAAGATTTTTCTTGACACCAGACTTGTTTGTACATTTGCCCCACAAAGAATTTTGTAATTGTGAAGATGCCCTGCTTCAAATTTAATGCCTTCATGTATCTGTAAGGTGGCTATGCATGAAACTTTCCCTGAATTGTTTACAGCACTGATACGAACTCCGTAACAACTGTTCACAGCTTGCTCTGTTTTAATAATTTCGGTCCCCCCTGCCAACCTCACAATGCATTGCGAATCAAAAATCCTTGCATTTCCGAAATGGTCAAAATAAAAAGTTTACGTCAGAACAACATGCAGCGCTACTAATGCATCCCTTCTAGAGTCCCATAGTTGACAAATGTGTACTCAGATAACTCCTTTTAACATCTGAAAATTCCCCGAGGCCGAGGGCGCGCTACCGCACCTTCAGGGAATCAATAACAGATCTGGTGGCAAGAATCTGGGAACTCTATTTGAAGGAAGATTATTCACACCATGACTGCCTTAAGCCTGGTTGAAAAATGCTTGAATAGAGATCAGCATCTTGCTGATCCTTGGCGTGTGGGTTTGATAACAAAACTCTGCGCAGATATCACTACCGTGCATGCACGATGTATGCTGATAAGTCTCTAATCCAAACACCTGATTTCAAAATATTACATGAGTTTTATGCGCGACTTAACGTATCGCTACGGTCTTAATTGTCAATAAGCCTAAAACGAAGTTAATAATACTTGGAAAGACCTTGAACATGCTGGGTAGATCTGGGAGGAACATGTGTGGGATGATCAGGGAGGAAGATGTGTGGGATCTGTTTTCAAAGTGTAGGCTGAAATTCTATGTTTTGCAGAGATTGTAATCTGTGGATCCATAAGAGATGTTCTGGTATTATTGGCAGACTAGTAGTGAACCAGTCATTCACATGTAAAAGATGTATTGGAGAGGCTTGTACAGTTGATGTGAGGCTGTTTAAAGAGGTAGTGATGGCTCATGTTATGCTAGAAATCATAGACAGCGTTGTCTACCTTTGGTGATGGCATCTGTCCAGGTGGAGGATGTGAATTTGCCACATTCATTAGAGCACAATCTGCCTGGGGCAAGTTTAGACAACATCTGTGTTAAGAGAATGTTTGCATTTGCTTATGGGTACAGCAATTTCACTACCAAAGCTTGGAAAACTCTTCAGCACCTGCCTGCGAAGCATAATGATTTATGGCTCAAAATGCCGGGTACTCTGCGATGGTTTGGGCATGTGAATCAATCTGATTCATAGATCAGCATGTGCACCTCTATGGAAGTGGGAGGATGAGAGGGGGCATGGGAGCATGAGGGAGGGCATGGGAGGATGTGGGGGGTCATGGGCAACCAAGGGAATCTTGGGGAAAAATTAAGACATTTTGAGTAGTGACATAAGACTGATTGACACACATACAAAATCTTTGATCAAAGGTTTGAGTAGAACAATACATGCAACATAACAATGAAAATTTGTTTTCCTTCCCAGTAATAATTAGATGAAAGTAACAATGAAAACAGAGAAAAAGAATGAATACCTCATAGAGGATTCATAGTCATGAAACAAATGACGAATTTTCCCCATGCTTGAGGAAAGTTTTCTTATCTATCTTTGGAGTCTAGCATCTAGTACCTGTGTAAACAGGGTCTGAGACCATGACCAAAAACAGGTCTCCTTAAATTCACAGGAAGAGCTAAATAAGCAGTCAATTGACAGACGTCTCGAAGGCAAAGTCTGTAATCTAAGACCCTGAGCGAGCAAAGCTATATCAGGATATGAGAGTGCCGAAGTATTTTGTTAGCGCAACTAAAAAAAGTTTGAAGAGCAATCGGTTTCTTATCATTTAATCATCTCGTCGAAAGCCAATCTGTTTCCTTTGATTCCTCATTTTGGCAAGAAACTCTTCCGAAAGAGAGAGAAAATACATAATGTCTTTGTAACTCCATTCAGTTCGGCTGGAGGATGCCATTTTTCAGTGGTTAGAAATACTCTTGATTCGAGTATCGCAGCTACCATCCAACATGGCGATTGACATGAAAGAATTCTGGACTGACGCGTGAAATTCTACATCTTCAGTTGACGTAGTTGACGTCTGACGTCATCAGTGCTATGACCCATGTGAACATAAAAATTACAACTTTACGCTGACGTGACGGACGTCAAGCCCCTCATGTTAAAAGGTTATAAAATTGGGACGTGGCTATGATTACAAAAACCGTGTTTTGATGCGATGTGCCTACACAACCCAGGGAGTGAATCAGAATTCTGGACTGACGTGTGATATTAAACATCTTTGACGTCTGACGTCGTCAGTACTATGACTCATGTGAACACAAATATTTCACCGTCACACTGACGTGACGGACGTCAAGCTTCATGTGAAAAGGGTATAAAATCGGGTCGTGGCAATGATGACAAAGACACGTAAGCGCCGTGTTTTGATGCGATGTGCCTACACACCCCAGGGAGTTGATCAGAGAAAAATCTTAACCCCGCCCTTGAGCTGCGGGATAAATGTTAATCTTGAAGCGCTTCCGAATGTTCCTAGCATAGAGAGAGCGCTGTATAAAGTCACGTTTGAAGGTTTAGTGATAAACAGGAATGGATGATGGCTGTTGGAGACCTTGGGCCTTCTTGAATGGCAAGCTTCGTTTCAGCTCCTCCTATTGCATACACAAAAGAATATTAAGCTATAAATCTATAGGACAAGTTTTGGTAGAAAGTACTGAACGGGGTTTATTCTTCTATAATGTTCCATCTATTTTTTATAATATGCATTCCATAAACATGAAATGAACCCAAGTTGTACTTATGTAATTTTTTTACACAGAGGAGTAATTCAATGACGTCACTTAATGTTTCATAAAATGTATATTATAAATAGCAAGTAGACATGCTTAATTCCAAAGTATGGATTGAGTTAAAACCATTACAGTCAAGACACTTGTCATGATATTCGTGTGGGAAATTTGCTGAAGATGTCACTGAAGTTAAACTAAGGTTTTGTATCCGGCCCAATGCTCATGGTAGTCATTTTTACAAGTCGTTTCTCCTTCATGGGTGTTCGTACTCGCTTCTTATTTAACACAATCAAAATAACGTATGCCCATAGAGCTTTCTCAAGGATAAAAAAAGTACCTTGCACACTCTTATCTAGGAAGAGCTCCGATATTGGCAAATGTTACAAAATGACACAGTTCATCAACAAATGTAATGTTGTAGTCATCTTTATAAGGCCTGACGAGTTGCTTTGGTGCGTTCCAAATCTCGTCTGAAGAGAGTTCTTTCTAAATAAGCTAAATTGGTTTGATAAATCTAAGAACAATTGCAGACAATGGTCAGGAGAAGTGGCAAATTGATCAGTAAGGGGGAAGGTAATTCCTGTTCTGTATCTTACAGTTAAGCTATGATTCCCGAAACTGAATATAATGGTTTCCTTTTTCTGGTTAGTCTGATTACATTTTTCTGGCTAGTCATGCCTGACGAGTTAAAACTGCAAACCCTTATTAAGAGGTCAAGTCTTAAGCACCAATACCCGCCTTAATTGTACTCTTTGTGCCCCCAGAAACACTTATGTTCACTGTAGGGCCTACTGACTTGGTTTCAACATCCTCGCCGTAGCATACCAACATGGTTATTCCCCACAATACTTCTCGCGTTAAGCGATATTTTTTATAAGTCCGTACCAGTATTTATTCCTTCTGTAAACATCCTGTTTCGAAACGTCTGATCTAGACTTGTAATAAGACGAAACGTTATCAAAATTGCGGTTCTCTTCTTTGCGTTTTACCCATAATTTGTCGTTGTTATTTCACCATAATATCTTTAAAAACTACTTAATGCAGCACAAGATTGAAGACTTCCCGAGGAAGGCCGATAGTCTCATTCAAGTAGCATAGGGCTGGTTTTGCGAAACCACGAATCGAATGCCACGCCCTTTTAAAGTAAACATACAGCAACAAAAAATATATATAACGAGTACGTACCTCGACTGGCTTCATGAATCACGACTGATGACGGTATACTCGATGTGATGGTTTCTTCAATATCTTTCGTTGTGTTAGTTGACTCTGGAACACTAGGATTAACATCTGTATTAGATGAAGACCCACTTTGTAAAGAATTCCGTATTACTGTCTCACCAGCCATCGTAGCCTCTTCATTCTGCTCAGGTGGTGAAACGTTAACTTCTCCGTCCTCTTCGCGACGACTGACAGTGTGAGGACCAATATTGTCCATAGCTCCCGTCACATGTTTTGGCCATTGCGCATATTCATTCCCTCTGTTAAAGCTTCGAAATCGATCGTTATTTCCTCTTCTAAAACGTTTACCTCGTTTAGCAGCATGAAACGACCTTTGTTTCCTTTTCCTGGAACTGAGAACTCTTGGAAAGGAATCAATGGGTGTGTTATGTGGGTCTTGATTCCCGAAAACGATTTGCTGAAGCGTCTTTTGATATACACTTCCCAACTCATTAAATCTGCTCATGCTTTTCATCGATTCTACGCCCTATTTTACGTTTATACTTACGTTATATTTAATCTCATCTAATTAAAACACAACTGTACTGAAAGAGAGTAAACAACAGTACTGAATCGTTTTAGAATGCTCTTCTTGCGATCAGAGCATATCTTAACTTTCTTGACATGGGTGGTTATACACATGGGTGATTTTACACATAGAAATTAGGCATACCATCGCGCTAATTAGTAATAAGATGTTATGACAGAAATTGGTTTACTTTCTGGTATAGTTGAAGGGATTAATAATCCTTTCTATTCTTGAAGAAAAACTTTTGAAGGAAGACCACACTTCCTCGCTCCTCATGTTTCCGCCATTGAGTGGTATCTTACATCATTGCAGCCAAAGTTATCTATCTTTCACAATTAATGCAACCGATCTCCGGTTTACTATTCCGCTCTATTATTTCTTGCTATAAAACTGTATAAATTCTCTGCTTTAAAAGATACTTGAGAAAATATAAAACCATTGATTCCCCTACCCGCTTCTCACTCTATCTCAGCATATCCTCTACTAATTGAGGTAAGTAAGGACCAATGTTAACATACTTTATTCTCTAGTCGCCACACTATTGATCAGTCATTCACCGGTGGACATCCACATGTGACTTGACCAAGAAGGAATACCATCCTACACGTCATGCTGTCCAAAGCCCACCAAATGAAAATTAGAGAGCATCATTAAGAAGAGGGTTGAAGTATCAGTTTTGATAAGATATGAATTTTAAAATCGTTATTTCAAATCTTCTCTTCTCGATAACAATTTTCTATTGTTAAGGTCGTGACAGCCTTTTCCTCAGTTTCCGAATGCAACAAATGAAGAAAATCAAAGAGGCCAAGCACAACGCAATGTTTAGACCACTAAACATTCGAGATCCTTGTCATCTCAAGAATTATACATTGCTATAAGTTTACCTTGACATTATCAAATTAACTGACCGAAATGATTTTATGTGTAAAGAATGCAATTTAACAGTCACAAAAGGACAAACCTAGGAAAGGTAAATAAAGCAAACACCTTCAACAACCATAGATGTTGTTAGAATGATGAAAATTCCTATTTGCCGTGATGTCAACCGCAATCTTGTATCAGGATTGATTTCCACGTAATCGTCACAGCGCCTCTCTGGGGTTTAGGTGCACTTCCCATCCTTGTTCTTCAACCTGCAAAAGAGACGAACTTACATCTGCAGGAATTGTCTTTCCAAATTTGTTACTCCATGTAGGTAGATGATGTATGTCCATTCTTAAGCAATTTCTGACTTTAAAATAATTCGATCCCTTATCAGCATCACAAGCGTGGAGTTAACTTTTCTTCTCTGATGTCAAACATCGAAGTAAGAGAAGTCACAATCCTTATTCAAAGTATTGTTAGCAATGTGTATTACGACCTTGACTATTCTGAAATCCGGTTTTAATGTGTAAAGTAGCAAACTACTATCACCGCCATTTTCCCTTGTTGTCAGTGCTGTATCCGGAATACCATTTCTTACTGATGAGAATTTGAAAATGAACTGGTATTTAATAAAGAGAGGCTTCTTTTTACGATATCCAATCAGGATTGGTCTTCTTTCCCGCCTCGTACTTAGTACTTTAAATAACAATTAAGAGGTCTAGAAACAAGTTGGGAATTTACACAAATCTGATTGAATAGAGAACAAACGAAACCTGCATTCATTACATAGCGGCTGACTATCTCTACGTTAGCGACGAATGGTACTGTTGAAAAGGATATTCACGAAGAACAAAAATTCTTGAACCATTTTGATGATACATGTCATTGTAAAGTAAACGTAGGAGATCAGACGAGAGCTGGATCTGCGGTTCAGCTCTGTGCATTACACACGGTGCAGCATTGCAGATTCTGTTTTAACAAACTCCAGATTGTCCTTGACCAGAGGAAAGAGTATGGCTCAACCTCAACTTTCTTATCTTGTGGCTGTAAACCCTAACAATCCCTCACGATCACAATCAACCAGGCATGCAGACAGGGCGGGGGCAGGGGCTGTGCCCGTCCAATAGGTAAAACTTGCCCACGTTTGACCCGCCTCCTCCCCCCCAAATAAATCCTTACAGGCATTTAAAAGATGGATCACTTGTGTACTTAAATTCACTTTGTGAGATAAGATACGAAAGACGAGAAGTCTAAGTCTGTCAAATACAATTTTGAGCCTTCTAAGGACTGCAAAAATCAAGATTTTCCCAGCCAATAAAACCATGGTCTTGAACTATTACATGTTTCCACTATCACCTCATCAAACACACTCTACCTCAGCGTCTATACACGAACAGCAACTAACTCTAACGCTCGCAAAATAATGTAACCCTTGTTAATCGAAATAAAGCTTTTCCTCGGTACCGTAGCCCCTGGTGTTAATGATTAACCTGCACACCACGGAGTCTCCGCTTATCAGGGAGACTGGTATGAAACACTGGAGATACAAAACTGTCATACTGAAAAGGAAGAAACTGTCGCGGGAAGAAACTGTCGCGAGAAGTCGCGAATGCGTTAATTTTTTTGTGTCTTAACTGTCTCGGGACTTAACTGTCGGAAACGCTGGAAAATTTAATTGTCGAGGGAATTCACTGTCACGAATTGCAGGGCGAGTAACTTTTTTGGTCTCTTCTCTCCGCAAATGCCGAACCTTAAACAAAACCAAATAATAATTTCTCGAAAATTAAAAGTATGTTATGTCACTGATACTTCAAATGGGAAAATTTACAATAAAAAAATCACAATCTGTTTACAAAAAGTAAAATATCATACACGAAATGTAGATTCTTTATTGATATCCCACTTCCAAACTGCAAACTTACAGTTTGGTATTAATTGATGATGTAGCTAAAAGTTCTGAACTCGGATAGAAGTTAAGAGAGGTTGACTCAAAGATCTCAGAAAGCAAGATCTTTTTGTTCACTGATAAAGAATGTGGATGCTTGTTATGAGGACTAGAGGAGTGCAGTAAATTTGCCGTCTGTTCACCATAAAGCAGTCACCATCTGCTCGCCATAAACAAAGTCGCTGGGAAAACTTCGATTCTGGTTAACATTGCGTTTGGGGCATACGTCATTTCTCCTGCAATTTTCCGCACGTTTGTGAAACTAAAGCTCACTTAAGACGCCAAATTTGCCTTGACCGACTTTATAGTCGAATTCAATGCCACAATTAAACCTATAATAAACTCATGCCAAGTCTGTCGTCTAAAGCCAGCAATCGGATTTGTTTGACTTCAGTCAGTCTATGATGCTCTTTGAGACAATCTAGCACAAGTTCAAGTGGACTCAGACGACGGATTTTCGTTGGATTTGTGTCGGGTTAAGTTTAATTATATCTAGAGTGATCCGTAAGTTTGAGTTTTACATACTTCAGTTCATACTCACCATCACTTCTACGTCCCCCTAAAACACCTTGCCCGATGTGTAAGGATGTGTAACGATCCGGTCAGTGCCAATAACAGCGCTTTTGAATGTTGCAGTGCCGTGCCGTAAAGCACTTGAGACGTCTTTAAAATAGACACCATGTGTGTGACGTCAAAAGCTATCAATATAATTTACTTCGACCAAAACTCGACCAAAGTCGATGTTTGAAGCTACTTGGAACTTTTGTAACACCTCTGCTAGGTTTGTGTTAGATCCGATTAAATGTAACCCAAAGTCGACATAAGTCCGAGGTCGTAAGTAGACCTCAAAATGTCCATGAAAGATTGAGAATACTTTGTACATCTAAAAAATATTCATCCTTTTTTATAATATTGTTCGCAAACACATATAATGCCTTCCTTTTTATACCTTAATTTTAAAGTAAACCTACGGCCTGACGAAATCTTTGCGGGTCCGGCCTCGTTCTGGATTTTTGTGTGATAAAGGTCCATTGTTTACGTTTGGTATCACCAGACGCTATTAGTTCTTGTAGAGTTGATGGGGTGCTTCGACAAAGATCCGATTTCAACAGGTGATCTTTAAAGACATTCATGTCAATGGATTTGATTTGTTTGAAACAAGTTGTTTTCTTTTCTAATGGTGGCTTCGCCCAATATAATTTGCATGCAAATAATGCAGTGGTCAGATAGAAAGCTAGAAGGGTGAGGTTTATCACGGGGTATAGATCAGATGACCTGGTAAAGATTCAGTTTAGGGCATGTCCCTTATCATGTAATGGGAATGTAACATGTTGTTCTAGTCTAAATGATTCAATAAGATCTCGAAATGTCTCAGGGTCACCATTCTTCGTTGCATCATATGAAAGTTAAAGTCACCAACTATAAGGAGGGCTTCAGGAGTAATATTACATTTTCGATGTAGTCTGCAAGTTCTTGTAGAAATGTAGTAGTGGTAACCGTATGACTAGTAGAGTAACGTGGTCTGCAAATTATGATAATTTCGAGTTTATATGGACAACTGAGCACTACGAAATGAGATCGCTTCCCTAGACGAAGCAATTGTGGCTTGAAAAGATTCACGTATAAGTAATGCAGTTCTACCGCCATGGCGCGATTTTTGAGCACATTCTAGCAAATTGTAACCCTGATGAGTGCATTCTTTTTGTGCAGAAATCTCCTTTGACTTGAACCATGTCTCCCTAACAGCAAACAAGTCAATATCATTACGACAAACACATTCGGAGAGAACCAGCTAATATACAATGCACGCATAC
This sequence comes from Alatinidae sp. Z8VKAUB7J3, assembly GCA_010016025.2. Classification (NCBI taxonomy): domain Eukaryota; kingdom Metazoa; phylum Cnidaria; class Cubozoa; order Carybdeida; family Alatinidae; species Alatinidae sp. Z8VKAUB7J3. The sequence goes on along the minus strand of JAAAKM020073195.1, from coordinate 173,035,795 downwards.
TCGTATGTAAGAAACTAGGCAATAGCTGTTGTAATCAACGTATCGTAATTGATTAGAAGTTCGAATTCCAGACGTTTCTTCCATAATTTCTTTATGGGAACTCAAAAATAAAGATGGAACTAGCTAGGGTACAAAATGTAGTCATGGTTACAAATCACCTTTTTACTGCGGTAATAGAATCTTTTACCGCGGTAAACTTGGTCATCATGCGCGATCCTATTCTCTGAGTTCAGTTACCCAATGTAAATTTCGACAGCAACGTAGTAAGCAAAATTAAGATTTAATTAGAGATTTCCCATTAGCTGCCCGCGGTAATGTTAGTTTTGAAGGGCTGTGTGCGTACTGATGTTTTGTGAAATTGGCAAAAGTTATGGTACCAATCCTTTCGAACGTCATAATGCCTAAGGTTATTTTCGTGGCATTGTCATGATAGCTATATGCAGATATAACATTCAAGTTCCTGGGTGCATAAGTTCCAAGGCTCTTGAGTTCATACGTTCCTACTATTCGAAGCTCCCGAGTTACCTATCTGATGAGTTTAAAATTCTTGAGTTTGTAAGCCACCGAGTTCCTAAGTTCCTTAGTTCCTACGCTCCCGAGTTACCTATCTCATGAGTTTAAAATTCTTGAGTTTGTAAGCCACCGAGGCTCTAAGTTCCTTAGTTCCTACGCTCCCGAGTTACCTATCTCATGAGTTTAAAAATTCTTGAGTTCGTCCGCTACTGAGTTCAATAACTCTTCAGGGAGTGTTAGACCAAATGTCTTGAACATTTTCAACGAACTTTGACATGTATCAACAGTAATCCTATGAAAATTCATCAACCATGCGTTAAGCGCGTAAAATTCCGGGATTGGAAGAATCTATAGTACTTATTTAGTAAGTTATCGTACGTTTACCTGGTTTTGGAGTTAGATTTCTACATGGCAGTGGTCCGCAATCTTGGCTCCGCAAAGTATGTCAAGGGATGTGGAACCTATTAAGGATTAGATTTAGTTAAATGAGAACTCGAGCTGCTAGGCCGTAGTGCAAAAAAGGATCAGCAGAAGACGTCATAATAAATAGGAGGTAATGCAGTTGCAAAAGGCTTACAATTAATAAAAACATCCCTGAAGAAATCTTGATCAATTCCAATGAATTGATCTTGATAAGAGATTGATTGATTGATATATGTTTCAAAACTAATAGTGTTGCCATATTAGATTCCAACAGTAGTCTCTTCCAGCTGGCTCTTCTATAGATATTCAATTTGTGTGATCTTTCGTATCAAGGTCGCATTTTACACATTTCGGACACCTCATTTTCGGTTCTTCTTTCCTTTTCTTCCTTTTCTGGCTAAGTTATTGTCAACAATTTGCTACCAATATTCCCATTCCTCACATACTATTTTATTTATGTCCACATCTATCTGCATATCTTCATTTTGATCATCAATGATTGTAAATTATTGTATGTGAAACTAGTGTAACATGTCACCAAAAATGTATATTTATTTGTACAAACTTGTTTGAGGTGCAAAACAAGAATATTTTACGAAATAGCAAACACATTGAGTGCTGAAGAGCTTTTCTGCCTGACACTCCTCATAGTACAATCGTCTGAAATGATCGAAGCGAAGCATAAAATGAACTTAGGAAGAGCCAATCAGGATTTAGAGTACCTGAATGACTTATTTTTTTGAACCAATCCGCGTTCATCACAAGCATATCAAGAAGCAACTCTAAAAATAATAATTCTAGCTACTCAATCAACAACCTCTCTAGTATTAGTATTAGTCTTAGTTGCTTCTTTCCCCTTCGTCGTCCGCTTTCTTTCATCATCCATTTACTGTTCTCAACGTGTTTGTGACTTGTTTGTCTTTGTCCAATTTTATTCTCGGAAGTTGATAGTAAACTTTGATATCAAACAGATTGTTGTATTCATTGTATCGATTAAGGATTCTCATTGATTGGAGAGCGAAAGTTAATTTGGATAGAGGCCTCTCAACTTCCGTAGAAAACCCATCTCAAGTGTGTTCACAATTAAAAGTACTTCATCATATCCTGATGAATACACCCATTTGACAAAGTGGACTTTGCCTTATTCTCATTTTATTTGCATAAATACACTTCTTCTTACTAGTTAAGCATATCAGTGGAGTAAACAATACAGTTTCATTTTCCCTTTTTGTCCCCCAAGTTCTCTGATGTTTGTGGTCTTAAGACTATCTCTTTGTGACACTTTAGAAGATACTAGATTTAAGCGATGAGATCTTGTTTGCAAAGTTTTAGAAATAGATATATTTTTATGTCGTTATAGCCTTAAAGTGGTGGTGAAAAACCTATTTTTGTGTTAAGAATAAACCTACGCTCAAGAGTACATACAATAATTCTTATTCATGTCTTTGTGTGGCTGAGGTCCTTTTACGTAAGGGCACCCCTAAAATTTTCCTATTTTCAAACCAAATTGAACACTTTCCAATCAATATCATTCACATAAATTGTATTTGATGTTAATTTTTTTTCTATTTCATTACTCATAGCATTCCGTTGGGCCATTATGCAATTTACATTTTGTCGGTTATATTTCCTCGTCTTCGTTCCCATTTTTGTCGACTCCCTGTGCTGGCTAAGAAGGGTGCAACTACCGACAACAAAGCAAAACTTTCGACCTGAATTCCTCACCATGGGAAAACTTCCACTATTAAAGTTATTAAGAAAATTACCGTCTTTTTTCTTACTAAATAATAAAGGAAATGGGTGACTTTTTACAAAATAAACCAACGAGGTATTGGCAATGTTCTGTCAGACGACCAAAGGGGGTATCTGGAAAAGGTAGTGGGGTTATTCTTTTTCAGTGCAGTTTTGAACAATGGTGGTGGGGGGTATCTGGAAAAGTACCCCAAATTCCGCATGAAAAATATCAACAAAAGGATGATAAGTTTCCTCTAACAGAATTTAGTGTCGAAAGCGTTTATTTCAGTCTTGTTGGTTTGTCAAATACCCTCGACTCCATTATGAGAGGAAAAGTGGCAAAGCTTTCCGTTTTACCTGCATGAAGGCGAATCAAAGAGGAATGATTTCATCCAGCAAGTCAGAAGAAGTATTTATTGAAATAGGATTTGGAAACTGGAAAAAGGCAATGGAGAAAGGCAGAGCATTTGATACTTACGAGCTTTCTGATAGCCACAGAGAAGCTGTTAGTCGTTACAGAACCACACTAGCAACTGTTACTGGTGATATTGGAGAGGTGACTTCCTCTAATTTGGCAGAAGAAAGCGCAAAAAATAGAACGATATTACCATTGATTTTGAATAAGATTTGTTACATTGTACGCAAATCCATATCACTTGGGGGTATTGGAATATATGCACTGAGACGGAAGAGAATTTAATTCAATTGATAGGTAGAGTAAAGCTAGAGTTTAACAAAACACCTGAACTTAAAGAATGGATGTGGAAAAAGAAATGTAATTACTCGCCTCCTGAAAGCCAAAATGGTCTTTTAAAGTGCATGGTTTTATACGTCCAACGAGATATGCACCCACTTGATGGAATCACTGCTTGTAAAAGTAATTAAAGAGATACTGCCGCGACTTAAAGTGGATTTACCAGAGTCTCGTGGCCAGTGCCACGATGGTGCTGCTACAATGGTAGGGGGAAAAAGACGAGGCAAAGCAACTGAAAGACGAGAATCCAAAGTGTTTATGCACTCATTGCCATTACCATGCATTAAGTCCTTCAGCCAAAATGATAAAAAAATATAGTAGTAGAATCCTCTTTTCTGTCAACTGAACAGGGCTTGGTATGAGATAGAGGAGGATCACAAGATAATTTGAGCAAAGAATAAGTGAACACTGACCCTGTACAAGCAGACTAGATACTCGTCTTCTACAAAAATAGTAATGAATGTGCTTATGGGACGTTTTTTGCTGAATATGTGGAACATTTGACCCCGGGTGTTGCTGGATATTTCCGTGTTTACTGTAGAAAAAACGAGGCTCTCTCTTGTACACAATCCCTCCTTGAATTTCTATGTCTTGAAGAAGAAGGTGATACTGGATAGAAGCGCGCAGACATAAAAAAGAGTGATGTAGGAATCGAACAGATAAAATAGACCTGATTTCTTCCAGTTACTTATGAGAACCTGATCTCGCCTAATAAGAGAAACGCTACGCTGATTGATAAAAGTTGATAGCGATAATTGACTTTGCCTTCAAAGGGTTCCTCACCATATTAACCTCGTAACGTATGAAGAGAATGTTTGCCATGACATGCTCTTGGTCACGAAATGTTGATGAACAGCGCAACTAAAATATGGAGTGTATATTAGAGTTATTACGGCATTTTTATCCGAAACAGCTTTGTGAAAGGACAAGTATATTACAAGAAACAAATTTAAATATTGGGATCTATATTTATGGTATCTGAAAGAGCGGTATTCTTATATCCATTCTTTAGGAGCCTATTTCTTGGTGACAATAATAATGATTTTTTAAGCTCTATGGAGATTGCATTGACTTCGTGTTAACCTATGGCTGTCGATATGAAAACAGAACCTATCGGGAAAGTCCAAAATGTATTGGATTGGTGTCCGAACAAAATATTGCGAGAAAATAATAAATAGTCTGGTAGATAAGGAAATGGACCCGGAAGAAATTGGTACCAAGCTATAAATTTTTTTCTGGAAAGGCTCAAGATCACTTAGGAGCCTGTTGTGATGGCATGCCCGGATCTGACTATACGAGACTAACATTCTCCCATAAAAACCTGTAAATGGTCGTACTTTATGGTAGAGATCCTATGTCACTTTGTTACGGCGGTCACGAAGCTGGCCCTCTAAGAGAAAGAGGGGGGGGGGCGAGATTTCCAAAATATGAAAGGGGGCGGTCATAAGTTTCATCGTTCTCCGGGAAAAACCCTAACAATAGAATCCATTCAATTTCATATCACATTTGGTTATATCGATACAAAAATGGGAGAGGTGGGTAAATTCAACTGAAAGTGGCATTGTATAGTCTAAATTCTAACTGGGACAAACTAAGCTATTGGTTGAAAGTCGTGAAAAAAGTTTGTTCATTAAAGCCAAAAGACACAATTTTTTGTAGTTTTGAAGTTATATCTCACGGGAGGCATTTTCAAGGAACTTTCAGCGCACATACCCATTGACATACGGGCAAGAGTCACCCCACAAGAGTAATATCTATTACTATTTACTCAATCTGTAGACAGTACTGTTTCGCCCTTTGTGGGCTCATCAGTGCAGCACAGAGTATATATATATGATATAAGAATTAACACTAGAAGTACAGTGCTCGATACTTAGGAATGTAGAGCATATAGGTTGTAGAGAAAAGATATACTAGAATGTTTTGGCTATTTCAAGTTTCACGCAGTTTGTGATCTTCATGCTCGACTGAAACTGATTACAACCACTGCTTCCTTCTTACTTCACATTTCCTACATGATAATGAGTCCCATGGCGATACTTTGATACAAGTTCAGTTCAGGCTTTATGGCCTGATGGCTCAATGGTGGAGGCGTTGGTTTAGTAATCATGTGGTCGTGGGTTCGAATCCGGTCAGATTGTGGTAATGCTCCACTCTTTGAGAATTATGTATATAGGCCTGTATGCTTTTGCGGCTCAATTAAAGCGCGGCTTAATTTAATGCGGCTTGATTACATACGCGGCTTAAAATGACGTAATAAGGCAGATTATTGTTACGATGTAGCACGGCAAGATGGTGAAAACTCTTAGACCTGGCCGTTGGGGTTCACGTTGGTAGCCATGAATATTGATAAGCGTTACTGCACACATACGCAAGCTATACGGTGACGGGAGTTGGGAGCAATTAGCTGACGAGCCATCAATTCCAGAGTTAAATTGTTATATCCAGGGGATGTTATAAAAATGAACCTAGGAGCACTTAGTTCGTCGAATGCACAGCATATTGGTTTCTCAAAACTAGAATGTTGGAAACAAGTTTTAATCTTCACCCTTTATAAATATGATTAGGCAGCTAATAAGAATACTCTCTTATCTTATCAGACTACATACCACTTTTGAGGTCAATAGTTTATTTCAAAAAAGGTGTTTTCAACCCTCAATACATATTTTTCTCACATTTCCAAAATGTTTATACTACAATACTGCTTTGATCTCCTTTCTGTTTTCGCGTAACTCATAAAGGAAATCAGTCTTTGCATCACCTTTTACTCTTGAGCCCAATTTAGTGGGTTGTCAATGTAATTCCACGCCTGGGTGTAACTGCCATAAATGAAATTTAATCGGCAGCTTTTGTATTTGTTATAAGAACTGGGCATTCCGTTAATTACTAACCGCTAATCTGCCATTAGCGGACTGGCAAAATGTTATTATAATAGTGTTAGCGGATACTTTCAAAGATTTGTTAAAGACAAATTACAATCCGCTTACACCCACTTAAAAATGCCCATAGGTACAATGTTTACACTTCAAACATATTCTTCTGAAGTGATTGAATGCCGATAGATGTATAATCAAGTTGAAATATTGTAAAACTACTAATAATGCATCCAATAGGCTTGTGTGTGTGTGTGACCCTAAAAATACCATTCATTTTTGCGCAAAGTAAGCATTCATCAGCTCCTGGTCCTCATATTTTTGCTAAAAGCTGTATAGCATATGCAGTCATCTCTGCACATCATCATTACAAATCTTAAGGCTATACTTAGAATAATGTAACACTTTCATGATATGAATAATTTCATTATTTATGGATTTCTGAAGATTATTTTAGTCGAATCATCACGCAATGTAAAACTCTTACTTCACACCCATTCGGAAAATAGACCCTTAGTATTAGATGTGAAACAATTACAGGAGTGTTTAAAATGATTTAGATCAGAGACGCTAAGGGCCCATTTTGGACAATCAGGAGTCTTGACACAATAAAGCACTGCAGTTATCACCACATCACTTCATCTCCCATTTTCAGTAGCAAAGTACCGGACTACCTTTAAGTTTTATGCATGTGCTTTGACGGATTTTTTCTTTGATGCAGTCTTAAATTCTTATCCATGACTGTATAAAATTTATTTAGAACTTTCTTGCTTGATTCGACTTGCCATAATTGAAGCAACAATTGCAATAATTAAAGGAGTATTTAAAATGAATTAGATCAGAGACTCTAAGGGCCCATTTTGGACAATCAGGACACAATAAAACACCGCAGTTATCACTCCAGACTGGAGTGAATATGAACCACACGACCTGACTAGGCACTGTAGGCCTAATCTCACTGGTTTGTGATAACTGATTTTATTTCACAGATCGCTGATTTTATTCAATGTACCTAATGAGATGCTGTCAAGTGTGTCTCTGGTACTGGCAAATACCGTTCCATCAAAAAGATGTACAGATCAGAAAAAGTTGTTAAAACCTCCTCAATATGCACTTATAGACAAATTATTTCTTTTGGTAGAGAAGTGGATTCACTGTTTCAGCAGTTTCAACATAAATTTAAAGTTAACACATTGTGTGTTTTTCTTGATGACAAGAAGAGGGGAGGACCCAAAAACTCAACGACATTCACTTCACTTTATTACGACTTCATCGATGCATAGCCCTTTATTTGGCCCCTCATTTACTGCACGATCTTTCTGAGTCCTTTGGAAAAACCCTCCAGCAGACGAGGTACTAGTTCTGTATGAGTTAAGGTACTAATTAAACTAGTTTTTTAGAGTTTGGGCGTACCAACTCAATTACAACTTGTATTGCCTAGGTAGCACGCTCCTACATAGGCTGGGGTATCCGATGGCACTCTTTGCACGGAATTATTATACATCGCATCATGTCCATATTTTTTTGTCAACACGTTGCAAAGGTGACGCGAGAGATGCTATTAAAAGTCAACAAGATTACTTTACAGGCATTAGGGTTTACCATAATTAACAACGGTCCGGGCCCTTATTATATTTTTCAGTTTTAAGGGGGCTTATTGGAAGGTGCGCTTATTGGACCATTTTTTATAATAAAACAGAGAGCAACATAAATTTTTTAATATTTTAACACTTACCGACTCTGCTCTTTCCATGGATTGGTAAGTGTAACATATCATGAGTCGTAGTCATTTTGAATTAACTCTACAATCTAGGGTAAAGTTGTTTGATTAAGTTAAAATTTAATATTAATACCCTTCCGTACAAAGTTTTTTATAACCCTTGCATATTTTCCCCAATGCTTGTCTCAAAAATAAGGGGCTCTTGTTTTAAATGTTGGCTTTAAAAAGAGCTTCATAGTGGGATTTGGCACTTATTGGAACCTTTGCGCCTATTAGGTAGGATACGGTGTTTATCAGATGATGTAGAAATTAGTTAATCATTACACTTGACTTTAATGTATTAATGCCATTTCTTTATTCCAAGGCTTGGCAATGTGGCCTTCCCTTCAGTTTAACGGCACTTGGTTGTATAGGAGCCTCCTTTGTGTCTGCAATGATTTTAGCAACCATTCGTCTGACACCCTTTTTGACACTTGAAGCTCCTTTGTGTCTGCCATGATACTGTCCACCTTCTGTCACGGTCTCAGAAGCTCGCCTTTCTGGAAATCATATACAGGGACATCGCCATACCTAAGGAAGACCTTCCGACAGTAATGACGGATAGGGATTACTGAAAAAGTGTAGTGAATTTTATCTTGGTTGAGGCCGTAAGATGATGACGATATATGCCATCCCGCTACTCTTGGAAGCACTGTGTTAACTTTACAACTTGCCAAGGCACGACTGTATCAACCTTGTGCCACATGGAGGCTTGGTCTTTTGCGGAACAGAATATTAAATATAAATTGATGTTTGTTTCCTTTTCTTTCATCCATCACAGCAAGAAGAGGCGGATATGCATCTACGCATGAAGCGGGAGCATAAGCGTGCTCAGGAGGCAGAGCAACAGAGAGAGGCACAAAGAAAGGAGGAAGAGTTCAGGTATCAGCAGGAACTCGAGAGACAACTGCAAGAAAAAGAGGCACAGAGGCAGCAAGACTACGAAGAGTTCTTAAAGGACAAGTTGATGGTTGACGAAATTGTGAGGAAAATCTACGAAGAAGACCAAAGGTGAGTTGTTTATTTCATAAGATTGACTTGACTTAAGTCCATACACAGAATTTTTTATAAGTGACTAAACTCAAAGTGGAAGAAATTTGAACGGCGTTGCCCGAGGTCCTTTATTTTTCTAGATTGGAGCTCTGGCTCTCACTAATACCCTAAACGACTTTGAGGCAGATCTCCTTTTCATCTTGTCGCTTTAGAGGCCGCATTTATCCAAACAAAGAAGCCGGTACTCAGTCGACAAAAAGAATTTGTTTACAATTTACGCCTTTTTCAATAACACGAGTGGCAGAAAACGTGTCGCTCTCGTGACCACCATTCTCTCAAGATAAGCATAAGCTTTCTTAGGACCCCTCCAACCTTCCTTAGTTTTTCAATATGTGAACACTATATTACCAATAAATACGTGCACAGAAAGTGGGTTATTTCAAGAAAAAATGGCACATGCTAGTACTTCCTAAATGATAATGGTAGGCCTATTTTATGTATTAAAAACATGTTAAAGATGCACATAAATACTCAAAGTTTGATTCACTGCCACCTTGTATAAACTTTATTGATTAAACAGTAACCACTGTACAGCATTGAGCCTCATATATGTATGTATCTAGAAGCTGTGAAAAATAACGAGTTCATCTCGAATTAAAAGTTTTGGCATCTCTTAGTGTCCTTGGTCAAGGTTGCTGCTTGCTTTTTTCAGTTCTGTGCGAAGTGACGTCACCTTCTTCTTCCTCGACTGTATTTTGTGTATTTCACGGCGATCTCTTATGAATGAAAATGTGCGCACGCGAACGTAGAGCATTATCAAATGCTCAAGCAAATTCAATGCCACTTCCTTACTGACTTTTTCTGAGCCCCGATCGCGTAATCTTTTGTAATTCGCCAAAACAATGGGATTAATCAACAGATTAGATAAACTGTCCACTATCTGTCCTCCTGTTAACCTCGACTGTAAACCACCGGAATTCTGTTTCCACTACAGAAAAAATTTCGAACACTTCGGATGCAACAGTCCAAAGACCTCCTCTATCCTTTGCGTGTATGAATGAAGTGTTGGCCATCGAACTGCTTTCTGAACCGGTCTTTCCAGCAAGTAAAATGGCCAAACTTTGCGATCCAAGCATACTTCTCGTGTAACTTGATCGTCTGATACGCCGATAAACAGTTCCAAAAACGTAACCACTTAGATAATGGACGATATTCTTCTCCTTTGAAGTCAGGGAGACCGGTTCTGGGAAAGTAACGTTACTCTCACTGACGAATACTACGTTATAAATTTATTTTTTTTAAACTTCAATGCCATTTATTCTTTCTGTAAATTTACAGTAACAGTAGTAATGTTAATGATAGTAATGATAATAATAATGATAATGTGATAAAACCGCAATTTAAAAGCAATTTGACCAAAATCGAATGTGCCCGTTTTAAGGTCCGACAATTGCTATTATAATTATCATTATTTATGCAGATGTATTTTGACAAAAAAGAGGACAAAAAAAAAAGGTTTTAGAAGTTAAAAAGAAAGGGTTCCGCTGTAACACTATCGACAACTGTACACGAAAATATGTATATCGAGTGTGGCATTGGGTAACGAATTCATTTTATCGCAGAGGAAGCGCCTCAAGTGAGGTAGTTTAGCTATTTGTGAAAAAGTTATAGTAATAGGATCGAAAACAGCTTCGATGATGACATCCACGTGAGGAATACGTTTTCTGTCACTCGTGTTTGAGAAACGCGTAAGCTGTAAACAGATTCTTTGTCGACAGAGCACCAGTTTCTTATTTTTGATGAATTCGGCTTCTAAAGTGGCAATATTTAATAAAGATTATGCCTTAGCTAATACCTAAACGAATCCTTTTGGTAACTGTTGACACATGTTGGGCTTTAATGTAACGATACCTCACCATTATTGCTGCGTCTGTCTTGGGATCTGTTGACTTGGTTTTGTAGACACGATGAGGCAATATCTTCAAAACTTTACTACGTTTACTTATGAAAGCGTTGCTGTGATCAGTGTCTGGCATTAATTGAATCCATTGCTCAATGTATTATTCAAACCAGATTTTTAAATATGTAATCTCATGACTATGCAGATTTGAAGATGCTTTCCTATGCAGGAAGGCGTTGCCGTGATCAGTGTCTGACTTTAATTGAATTCGTTGCTCAATACAGTATTCAAACCAGCTTTTTAAAATAAAACACCCCGTGATACCCTCTGCGTAGTTAATGCTTCTTTTTTTCAAAATATTCGAGTCCAGTGATTACCAAGAGTTTCCTTTGACTTCTAGTGAACGAGTATCAATAAACGGTAGGGTGTTGATAATTAATATGAGACTTGTCCTAGTAACTCCAGTATCCAAATGGTTGTATCCTGTACTGCCTCTTCTTGCCGTTTATTGCTTTTTCAACATTAAAGAGTACAGGTAAAATCTGGTAGAATGAAGCAGGTAAATACAAGGATCTGACTTCAATCAGCTAAAACATGGCTTTACTTGATGGTCATAAGGGAAGTACGCAAATTGGGACGAAAGTTTTGTGTCCGTGATTGATTGATTAGTTGATTGATTAATTGATTGATTGATATATTGACGGATTTTGTTTGATCGAAATAACAAATACGCTGTGCTCTGAACAGTAGGTAGTGTACGGTACAGAACATAACAGTGGCAGGAAACAACGTCATTTTGTGGTAATACTTGGATTAGATCCATTCGCCTACAAAGGTCAGAATGGTTTCGAACAAGAAAGAAAGTTTTGAAATGTGCCAGTTTTCCCATCGTACAACGCGATTGTTAAAATTAGACTTCTTGCAAAGTTTTAAGAGAGCTACTTTAAGACATCAAGACAAGTTAACTTCAAAATCTATTATGGCTGAGAAAAAGTATTCGTGTTTTCCAGTCCCCGGCATTGCCACTCGTCCCTTTAAACTGTCAAGCACGTTTGATACCCACGGCTAACTTCAACAGAATTCAGCAGTTCTCTGACAAACAGTAGATATCTGCAAACAATATTACCACAAGCCCAAAATATCCAATTCGGTTTTCAAATCTGTGTGTTTACCTGTAATGTCATTGATATGTATTTGATTCTGCACAAACACAGTATCCTCTGGTAAAGAAGCGTTATCACTGTAGTTTCTCAATCAAGAAAGAAACCCCGAGGTGAATACAGTGAGTATCGCTGAAAAATATTTTTCTGTTTTCTTACGCCAGAATGGGGTGACCCTAGGGGGTAACCAAACTGGTACATGTGGAAATGAGCACGGCCACTCCTTTCCCCGCCTTTGATGATAGGAGGTTCTAAACCGAGACACTTATAAAACATTTCAACGAAAATTTACCATGTTGATGAGCGATCAAAACACAGGAAACAGCTGTCTTGAAAGGAGAAATATGAAAGAGTGGGCACAAGCAACATGCTGAGGATCGTCAAGGCGTATGTTGATATCCATATTCAAGTTTTACTGCTAAGGAGTGCTGCTTCTATGAAAGGAAAGGCCTTTTTGTTGGATTTTCTAAACAGGTCTTTGCGGAAACTTTAACAGTCTGGTATGCGATGAGAGTTCTTAACGCTTTATGTGGATTGCATTTGACGTCCAATGGTCATCCTTGGGCCTTATCAACTCAGTTTGATTCTATACCCGAACAAATGCAAGTTCCGCAAAGTATCAATGACGGGTTTTCTTGAACAGGTAATACTTTTCTTGTTTATCGAAAGTTTTGCAGAACACATAATTACTAAAAAACGCCTTATTAGTTAGTTAAATTTGTATATTGTAAGATCATCATTGGTAAGTACTTAAGGAAATACTGTTTTTATCGGCGCTTTGTATTGATCAAAGTCTTTATTAGCCGCAATGTGCTTTTTGACGTACGCTGCAGATGGAGTTAAGTGTCAGTCAATGAAAGTCACTGGTCACACTTCATCATTGAATGATCGCTACATCCCCGTATTGGCTAAAAATTTTATTTAAAAATAAACGGCAAGTATTGGTTTTGTGTTGGTAAAGGCACCTCTACAGAGCATGTTTAAAAATGTAGGCCTTTATAGATGCATAGATACCCTAGGTTATGCACTTTTATTCCCATGTTGTATCAATGGTCTTGGTATGCTATGACTCGACCTCCTTCTTCCATATAAGGCTCTGATGAATATTGAAAGTATTTAAGGAGTCCTTGGAAGTCTTTAAGTATTTTTTTTATTGTTAATGGTTTATTCAATGCATTAATATAATTGCCTACTCAGTACATAAAATCATAGATTATCCTACCCTCGTCGCCCATTTTAACCAGGGATCTTACACTAGATCGAAGGTCTCCGTTTTAAGGAACGAAAATTCTGCTCCTTAACTTCACACAAAGGAGATGCACTGCGCGAATCCAGAGAAACTGAGCCTAAGATCTCTGAGTCTACTATCCCTGGATAATCAATGCTCCAAATCAGATATTTGCAAGGATGATGAGCCAATCTGAACCATGTTTAGGCACAGAGGGCTATCAAAGTTCATTTTCTATTTCGACAGATGACAAACATTATTTGGTAAAATTTAAAGTTTGTGAATCGTAACAGTAACAAGGCTTGTCTTTATGTTCTTTTTCAGGTTGCATGGAATAGGAAATCGACAATTGGTTTCCGATGTTTTATTTGTATTCATCAGGGCGTTCCCTTGGTTGGAGAAGAGTGCCACCTCAGAAGAGTGAGGCGAGGTCTTGAAAAATATTTCAAAAATTAATATGCCTGATTGTAGGGAAGCAATGGCGAACTCAAGACTATAAAGCTTCATCTCTGATACTCGTACAGGAAGGGTTGAATAGATATTAAAAGCCTACTGTATGCCAACTTCCCATTCTAGAACAATAATGGATCTTCATGACAATAACTAGTAGAATTAAGGCTAATTCTGGGTACTTGTGTAGCACCAAATGACCCTCTTCTGTCATGGACTATTGCCCTTCCCCCTGTGGTGTGTCTGGCATAAAGGCTCATGGATTTGTCATATGCATACTAAATCTCATTCAACAAGTCTGAGAAATGCTCTGACACATTTCAAAACTCTAGGACAGACTACCATGAACTAGGGGATGCTATTTTACCTTAAAGTCTACTTCTAGAGGATGCTAAGCATACAAAGCATCCCCCTGGATACGGTACTGATTGTTTGTAGCATGTGATCGATATTGGGCCACTATATCAGTACAACTTTGAATTACCGAGGAGAAACGTGGCAACTTGAAAAGCAAATAACTGACTTGCATAAGTGAAATTCTGCGCATTCGAAAAAATAAAGTAAAGAGTAAGGTTTAAGAGCCAGGACGTAAAAAGAAAGGATAAAAGGAAGTCGTTAAATACCCTGCAAAATTTCTTTTGGAAGAAATTCAAAAAGTTTGAAGATCGTGTGCTTTAACTGACCAAGTATACACAGCAAATGCATAGTACTTTGATATTTTAATCCCTATTTGGGTCATTTAGTACGTCTTGTTTATTGTTACTTCGTTATGTTTTATTACAATTGCGAAAAGGAGGATAGCTGCCCCGTACGTGAGGAAGAGCAGTAGTGAAATGGCAAGTATTATAAAAAAGAATGAATCGTCTGTGGAGGACGCGAAATTTCTTAAATACAAGTTTGTCTATATTATTGTCAATACTACTGAACGTCTGTGGACCCCTTTAAAGAGTGGCACCAGACAAGGGACATTCTGGCTTTATTAACCCTGGAAGTACTTGCAGATTAGGGCCAGAGATAATATGTCTCCACGATGTGAAAACATTTCAAGGAAAAAGTTCAGGATCAGTCAGACTGTAGACATGAAGTAAAACTAAGTCCTGACAATTTAGATAGAAGAAAGAAGTACCTGAGCAGATACGGCAACAATACTCCAAACGTGGTCGGATTGAAGATTTATAAAGATATAGAACATTCTCCAGTGACAGATACTTTTGTTCGAGGTCAAGATTTGGCTTAACGTGCAGCACTGGCAGATGATTAGAGTAACAAGATGAGTTTACATATACTTTTACTCTTCGATGCAAACAACAAAGAATAATACGTACGGCCATCTCCTTTATCAGCCGGCTGTTCTCCCTCGACGCTGTTAACTGCTAACCAGAGAGCCAGAAACGACCACAAATAAAAGAGGCTCCGCATCATTACCTAAAAGGTACAGAAATGCAGATAAGTAACGGCACATCTTCATCCTACCACTGAACACCACCACTTATTCCTTTTCTGCTAACACGTTGACCGGGGCAAATATGAGAACTCATCTGCTATACAAAGATCAAGTATCATCAGCGAAGACTTAATGGTCCATCAGATCTTAATTTCAAATGCTTAAGCTAATGCATGAGTAAGTTAATATTCAACGTCTTCGATTAGTCGTACAAGTCAATCATCATGTAATTCATCAGTTGGAAAGGATGAGCTTGACTTTAATTTTCGACCGGTCTGCCACTCCGTGCGCCTATTTCAATATCATGGACATGAAATGCCACATTGAGTAAGATAAGCTAAAACGTATCTTGAGTAAGATACGCTAAAATAGACTTATTATATCAATGACAAAAATCTAATATCCCACCTCAATCCATTCATTTCCCACCTTATACTTTTAAATACTGGTAAAACAGTAAGTGCAAAAGCTAAGGTAAAAGATTTTAAGTGTAAATCTTTGTATATATATATATATATATAGCATTACCAATGGGTAGTGGGTTCGAATCCCCTCAGCTCCCGTAGTGAAAAAGACAAGCTATTGTGGTAATGCTCCACTCATGATAAGTACATAATAATTGCTATGTGTCTGCTGAGTGCTTAAATATCTCTGGCACTGATAGAGGCTCAAAGCTGAAACACAATAAATGATTATAATTAATGACTCTCGCCTTACCCACTGCTTTCAAGATAATAAAGGACACCCTTGCATAACACACGAAGGTGCGATAAGCTGTCTTCTAGTTTACTTTAGCCTCTGACAAAACCCATCAGTCAAGAAATTTTATACAAATGAATGAGTTGCAATGGTCGCCATATATAGTCATCTCGACATATTTCTGTCAAACAAACAAAGACTCATCTTTTGTTTTGCTTCATTACTACTACACAAATTTATTGATATGTATCTGTGTAAAAATCTACCTTATAAAATGTTCAACAAAGCCATACATAACAGATTTATCATACCTGATCTTGTTCCATTTCATTACTTGTTAAAACTGAGAGCCTAGAAGGAAAGGAAAGTTATGTCACAAGTCTGTTGAGGTAGGGTACAGAAATACTCTCACATAAGAAAATGCACATTGATATGGGTTCAATGGCTTTCCTAAAGATACCCCTAGCTCTTTCTCCCTTTGATGGTGTGCATCTTGTGCAGGCTGACATGTATTCTTTATAGACAGCTTCGAGGTAACAAGGCATTACACTTCATAATTTAAAACTGTGTCACGTTTCCATATCCCCACATCAGTTTCAGGGAGGGGGGGTATAAGTTGGGACACCCTGGGTTCAACTTAAGAATGCCAATAGCAGGACTAGTCCTTTTGCATAAAACAGGTCTTTCTTCAGAAATGTTTCATAGGTTTTTATTACATCACTGGCCTGCTGGTCTTCTTAATGTGGTTTCTGAATAACTAAAATTCATAATGGTGAATGTGGCAAATTCAGGCCCTTCCAAGACTTGAGCCCTACATAATTTAAAAGCTCAAACCAAAGACCTAACCAGAAAGTTGTGCATTTCAGTTTCAAATTGCAATCTTAATAATAAAATCTCCATGCTGTCACATTTGTGGCCATAAGTAGAGTGTGACATTTAATGCATGACATACCTGATCTACCCTCATCATCATCATCATCATCATCATCATCATCATCATCATCATCATCATCATCATCATCATCATCATCATCATCATCCAGCAGTTTAGTAGCCTTGGTTTGCCACGCCATGGGCTTTGACTATCTTGTAGTAGATTCATAGGTCTGCCTCTGTTGACCCTTCCTGCCATTTACAGGAACTGGCACCCCTTTGTTTAGGTCTTACTACATCAAATATGGCCGGCCCAGGAAAGTGTTCTGCGTCTTAGGAGTCTAAAAGAATAGTGCTTTAGAGGTGTTGTTGTATTTATTGGACCTTAGGAGTAACATTATATAACATAACAGGTGTCTGGATTCCTAGTTTCTTATTTATTATTATTGGCTTGTCTGTGGAAGTACACTGTATACAGAAGCAGCATAAATTTTACAACTTGAGTAGAGGCTGAGCGAGTGACAAGTGGGTATGGGGAGTACGGTAACTTTTTAAGCTTTACTATACCAATCAAAATCAGAGTTCAAACTAGCCCCAGGTACACTCTACTTTTGTCAACTTTTGAACTCTTGTATTAGCCAATCAGAGTATCTCACTGAGGACCCTACCAAATGTCTGCTTGAAATCACCAAAAGTGAAGAAGAGTTTTCTGTTCTTTGAAAGGTACTTCAAGGCATAAAACAAAGCTTAAATCTCACAGATGTTGGTCTCTGCTCTCCTGATCATTATTTCTGTTATCCTTACGAGTGCTTTTATCAATTAGTGAGGAAGCTTCAGACTTGTGCACTTACCAGAAAATTCTCCTCTGCTAGCAAAGGGGAAACTAGATACCATCATTGCAGATAGAACATGAGTCAAAATGTTGGGTTTTTCCTTCTAAGAAAACAGGAGAGTGAAAGGTAAAACCGGTTGTTCTGTAAAGAATATTTATGATGCTTCAATGAAGCTATTGCCCTGCAATATATTAAACCACTCCTGAATCAAGGTCCAAGAGATGTATGGATTTCCGTTCGTACCTGCCTTGGGACAGTCCGTCCAGCCAGTGACATGCCTATGGAAGGAAAGTTGCAGTTTCAGGAAGATGCTGACAAAGTCTTTGTGCGCCACATGTTGGAACAATACTGTCACATAATGGCAATGATAGGAGACAAGTTAGGCTCTACACCAACTAAACAGCACTAGTTACAGAAAAAAGATGGTATCCCAGTGGCACAGAGAGACAGCAAAATCCCTCCAAGTTGGTTCCAGAAGGTGAAAGAACATCTTCAAGAGTTGGTGCAACAAGGAATAATACAACACAGCAATGCAGTTATGCATCCCCAGTTCTTACTTGCTTTTCCAAGTTCATATATGGTTAAAGCTGGTTTTAGTCATGCAAACGCAGTCTTAACAAAACAGAGAAACAGACTGAGCTTGGAAGAACGAGGAGACCTGCGACTAAAACTCGCAAACCTGCAACCTAAAATCAACGCCCTTATGGATCCTCATCAGGCACACCTATCACTTTGATTTCAACACTCAATAAGAAAGGTAAATTGCACGGAATATAAATTACATTTGCTCTTGCACTTCGACAATTACTATTTTCTTATTTTCTCATACTGCATAATAAACTACTGCTGCTACTTCTACTATTCATTCTCATCCATTTTATGGGTAATCTCCGGAAATTCTTATTTTCCCTCCTTCCTACAACATGACATCTTTCATGGGAGAAGTATATATATATAAAACGTGCTAACTCCTTTGGTCATTACTTTTTATGCACTTTTTTTCGCAGTGGCAAATAAGATTTACTTTTGTGATGTTTTTCCCCGTGGTCGGATCATTAATGTGTACTACTATTACTACTACTACTACTACTACTACTACTACTACTACTACTACTACTACTACTACTACTACTACTACTAAATGGCATAACTTCAAACTCAAAAAGTCCGCCATGGGAAGAGAAGGCAGTTTTGGGCTTGTCTTCCTCCCTTAAGGGTACTTGCCAGTAGCCTGACGGTACATTGGTAGACAATTAGTGAGCACCTCCCAGAGTATCTAGTGTTTCATCGTTGCCAGACAGTGGGAAAGCATCCTCACGTGTCACCACATTTAACTTACGAAAATTTACACAAAACCAATTCAAGATCTGACTTAGCAAAAACATCTGAAATGATATTGGAAACATCTTTAGTACGCGCAGTGCTAGGGACTTTGTTGATTGGCATGACTGAACGAATTATTCTTTTCTTAAAAATAATTTCTTCGGTACTTGTGTTCACAAGCTGAACAGGTTTCTCCCCATGAACTTGTTGCACAATTGACCTTGCAGTGCTACTCTCAAATACGCCAGTGGAAAACCCTGGTCTCACAGGTACCATCAAAAACATTTCCGAACGGGGCTGAATAATTACATCATCAACTAAACTAACGGAGCAACTCAGTTCTGGTGCTCCATTAACTAAAGGGACGTTTTCCGAGTTCCATTTTAACATGCGATTGGCCAAACAAATACTCATTCCCACCTTGGAGATAAAATCAGTTCCTAGTACGCAGTCGTACTGGAAACTGGAGGCAACATACTCTCCTCCTTAGCTTGCTTTCGTGTCGCCAAAGTACTGTCAGCTGACTTTCGCATGTTGGCAGGGCTAAATCTTTCAATCAAAGAATTTTTTATAACTCTGTAGTTTTCTTTATCCCTCCCCCTTATCTTCTCGAAATGTTCTCCTGCCGGTCCTCTAACATAAGCTGAAACCATACGTCAAGATATTTCCGGCATCCATTCATTGGCCTATGCATTTCTTTCAAATGCTGCAATCCAGTTCAGAACATTGTCTCCAGGATGCCCATAAAATTTATCGCAATCCTTGTTTATCGTGGGAGTTCTTTTCTGATTGCTTATAGTACATTCAATGCTATACATCTTACGTTACGAGTTAGCATACAACGTGGCTTTCTATATTATCTTTAATGGTTTCGTCTGTTTTCAGGTTTGTTCATTCGTCAATGACACTTTAAGGTAGAAACTCTTTACAAATTGAAATAATGAAGCTCCTTGAAGTGATTTAAAAACAGGAAGAAAGTAACATGCAAATGCCAACTGTTCCTTAGATAGGAAGACCGGAAGGCAAGGGAGGGAGAGGAGAAAGCGGAGGGAGAGGAGGGGGCACACTTGCCACCTCCATGATACCAGTCCCATATTTTTCATCTATAGTTACAGGTAGGGGGTTGAAGACCCCAGTAACATAAAACAACCTCCATTCACAAATTGTAATTCCCCTTATGACTATGGTTCTAGACATCAATGTCAAACTTTACAAATGAATGTGGCACTTTAAACTCAGACAGCGTTTTTGAAGAAGGCAATTTGAATACATTGAAGTAAACAATCAAAATGTGATCATTTGGGCTTGCAATCCTGGTTAATGAAGAAACTTTTCTTGTCACCACTTGAAAAGATGATATTGCAAACTTTTCAAACTTTTAAAATCAGTCACAGTAAACAACGTGTGGAAGGCTATTATTATTGAATGAAGAAAAAAATCCCACAGCTAAGATTAGGTGGCAAGTAACACAAGTTTACCATTGACTGGTTGAATTCCAGTGGTCTCCCTATTCTCATAAACATACTTTCCTGCTCGCAGTACTGTAAGTGCACCATCTGTCACTACAGACTGCAGTGGCAATTTAAAAAATAGAGCAAGGTCTAGCAGGAAAGCTACAGTCAGGCTGTTAGTGATATCTGCAAAGCTCTTCTTCAAGCAAGGGCAAAGCGGGTGATGGGCATAATCTACTTCATTTACCAAGGACCACTGAAAGCAAGATGTACTAAGCACTACACTAAGCACTACTCTACAGCAGCCCCACTCCCCCCAAGGGAGTTAACAAAAGTAAATGGTCGTCAACATTCATTCTACTTTGAAAAAAGAGTTTAGATTACAATTAAAATTAAAAACTGTCAAGATTTTCACCAAAACACTATATTGACTGTTGACCCTGGCTCACGAAAAACCCTCTACCTAGAAAACTGGTAGCGTCTGAAAACCAGACTTTCCTTTTACTATTTATTGCCACGGGATTGTACAAAAGTGTGCGTTCCCTGTTGTTCTGCGATTGGCAGTCTCTTCCGGTAAATCACCTGTCTATACGAAATTAAACCGGGAATACTTGTTAGTCCATAGCGTCCTTGGTTACATGGCATCGACATGCTAAATAAAGTGTTTTCTTAACACCGCTGCAAATTGTCTTTGCGATCGTTTGCGATAAGCGGTATCGTGTAATATGTGCTAAAGAGTTTTGATACATCAAATTAATGTACAAGCATTTTTGGTCGTGGGATTCAATTCATAGGCGATAACTCTAAATCTGTAGAAATATTTTCAGTATCTCGTAGAAAATACTGAGGTTGGCACCTCTTTGCCACCGCGTAACAAAGGACGTTCTAGTATATGGTTTAGTCGCGTATTCAATCCAGAGTTCAGTAATCCGTTTCGCCACGGTCGCTGACCTTTGCATGCAAAGGGGAAAGTAAATTACAGGCCTTTTATTTCATCAGGCATTGGAAAAGGATTTGGTTTTACAAGATCCAATCAATAAACGTCGTTAAATTGTTTTCATAACAACAAAAAGCACGGGCCTTCTGTGCTTTTCTGCGTGCATTTTTCGTTTGAGCTCAGTTCCTGTTCCGAGGTGTTCGTGACCAGCTGCAGCGGGTTGTCTTTCACGGGGGAATGTTGGACGAGTTAAATTTTCACTTGAAATGTCATTATTTATGGCCTTTTACCAAGTCTTTCGGAGTTTGTATCTGCTCAACTTTCCTTCAAAGCTGAGAAATTCTAAATTGCTTTGATATCACAAACCTTACGCGTAATGGCTAGCTGTGTCTACCTCCAAAAGGAGAGGGTTATTAAAATACAGTCAGAGGACAATACCTAATAGAGTGTGACCAAAAAGTAAAGTACTTTTAAGCCTAAAATGAGGTGAATTTTGAATCTGGGGATCGTCCCAGTCTCTATTTGAGTCAGTGTCACTTTGGAGACAGTCACCCTCATTATCATTTTGTCCGTTGAAATTTGGTGCACTTCTGCATTCTTCGCAGCTACGCGCATCTGAGAATACCAAGTCGTGCGTCTTTTAACGGCTCTAAATTAACAAACATTGAGATGAGCAGGCGCACACTATGAATTGCAGCAGATCTGCTTGTGCAGGTTGCTAATTTGTAACGACCGCAAGCTAAAATGCCTGTTCGACCAATCAATGCTGAAAGTGCTTAGTAAGTTTTAGGCTCTAACTTCGTACGAGAGACATAGTGACTACTCATCATCTTTCGATGGAAAGCACCATCGATGGGAACAAAGATTCTCAGCAATTTCAGATCCTTTAAATAGATGCCATCGAGAGCTGGAGTGGTATTATCTGTATCCGTGTGGTGTTTACAATAAGGGTCAAGAACAATTTCGTTACCAGATTTGCCCTCTCACGATTTTGCATTCTACGAGATCCTGAGACTACTCAATTTTGGACTTTCTGTAACCTATATCAATTTGGCCTTAGTCCAAAGTGAAATACAAGAATGGCTTCAACAAGGCTATTGCTTCATACTTCTCTCTTCGTCAGTATTGTGCAAATTGTGAGTGGCAACTGCTAGTAAACTTCCGTAACGATGATTATAGCAATGGCTTGATAGAGGTCTTTGGTGTTGTACGCTATTTGTTGTCGTCATGGCCGTATTGTAGTATTGCTGAACTGCCATATAGCTGCTCTACCGGACAGGAAGAGCTTCTGGACAAGCATCTTGCATTAATGGAAGCGTCACCTTGGCCTTGAAAGTCTTGAATGGGCGTCAAAATTATGAAGCATCATCAGAAGATCAGTTAGGAGTGGACAGTTTGTTGGATTCGTAACAAGGCAGCGTTTTAAGTATGACGTCGTACACAGTTCCTAAACATACAAACTGGAACATCTAAACGAGAGCTGGAATAAGTGGACAATAGAATTGTTCTAAATGTATAGCAAAGGGACATGAATAATATATTCAGCTGTGGAAATATTTGGCTAAGTGAATACCGAAGCAGAATCAGACTGATGAATTAATGGCATTTCATACTTGTGTTTAAATCTGAACTGTTTAATTCTCTGAACGACCACTCTATTAATATACTTGAAATTACCTTGCTCGTAACACCTTCCATTAAAGAGGCATATCAGCTGATTAGAATTTCTATTAGCCAGTTAGACAGCTTGGCATATCAATTTATCTTTGTTTCAATTTTTATAGTTTGAGGTCGCTCGAGTTATGCGGTAGTATTTGTTGAGGAGGAATATGTTTCCCACCAGGTTAAAGACCGTTGTACGATATCAAAATACCTTCAACTCTAAAATATGGATGAATAACAACATAATGGTATTCCCAGAAATGGAGATAACCAAAGATTGTGTCTTTGATATATATGTTTGCAAACACTGAATCTTTCGATTTTGAGGATTTTTCACTTTTCAGGTTAATTTTCCAACGAGGAAATAGTTGTAGTTAAAAAGCCGTTTATCATTCAGCTTGCCTATCTGACCTGTTCTTCATCACTAGTAAGACACCTGTAAACAAGCATGTGACTACATGTTGAGCTCTGTGATGTTGTTTTAGTTTCAGTCTTCAGGGTTTTTATATTCAAAATAATGTTTATTTAAAAGGATCGTAAAGACGTACTACCTTCACTTCTTTGTTCCTCTTCACGTAAGATTTTTAGCTGTTGTTCTACCTTATTCCTTTCAAATTTCGTCTCCCTTTAATGTTCGCGCCCAAGGGGGCGAAAATTAAAGGGAGCAAATTGGAGAGTCAGCTGGAGGGGGGAGACGAACATTAAAGGGAGAAAAAATCAATTTTTGAATTCAGGAGGGAGGCAAAATTAAAGGAAATCAGGAGGCAAAGACATAGATACATTAGCATTCTGAACAAGGTAGTCTACTTCAATACCACAGATAATAAAATTATGTAGGAGGCTGGTAGTTTTTTCAAGGGATGCGATTGTTTACAGCGTCATTTAAGTCAGAATTTTTTCTCTCTCGAGGAAAAAAAGTCCCGCGGTAATTACCGCGGTGCCTTGCCTTCACTGCGGCGTTTTATCTCTAATTGCGTGGGCTGCAGTATGGGCAGGTTTGCAGGGATATGCCGTTTTGCAATATTTTTTCACCACAGGAAAATTCGAAAACGTACGGAACAAGCAAAGAAATGCAATGCACCCCGAAATTTTTTTGGAGAGGGGGGCGAAAATTAAAGGGGTCCAAGCGTAGGATCAGGGGGCGAAAAGTAAAGGGATGAAAATTGAAGGGAGCGAAAATTATAGGGATGCGAAATTTGAAAGGAATAAGGTAGTTTTACACTGCGAACAGTAATGGTCTTGCGTGGTACATATAGCAGGAAGCAAATGCTGATAAGCATCAAATTGGCATCTTCCGGGACACGTACGTTACATTTAAATTTGCAATGGGTAAAGAGCCATAACTAAATACTACCCAAACCCTACCGAAACTCTAAACCGGAAAAACTATAATGCTCCAGTTTTGTAGTGTTTTGCATTAATTTCTGCTGATTTTCTGTATGGTTAGAAGTGATAAAGGGCAGCAGGCAATCTTCTGGAAACCAAAACCTAGAGTTAGTATAACTGTTAAATACCAGATTTTCCTGTTATCACTTAGAAGACCTATTTTTTGAGATAGGATTGATAATTTGGGTGGTATGGCCTCTAGGACACCTAATTAGTGTTTTGCATTAATTTCCGCTGATTTTCTGTATGGTTAGAAGTGATAAAGGGCAGCAGGCAATCTTCTGGAAACCAAAACCTAGAGTTAGTATAACTGTTAAATACCAGATTTTCCTGTTATCATCTATGATAACGAAGTGGAAATTGGCATAGCCACCCCTCTTGATTTATAAAACAAAGATATTGAAGAATTTGTTATGTATCCAACCTATCTAGATCTTGATGCAGGGCCAATAAAGGAGTTTGATGTTCTCCCACAGAAACTCAGCCTCTGAGTGCCACAAGGGCATCGATGACTACAATAATCTGCCTTAATTATTTGTCAGTAGAGGATGCAAAGGCAAGCACAGAATTAACTAAGACAACACAGTTTGAATAGTGTTTAGCTGAATTGATACTACTCAACAGTATAAAGATAGTGGATCTTGGAATGGATAACGTTAGTACAGACGATGAAATACCTGGTACTGAATTTTGTAAATTAAGTTTATTACCTTGTGTTTAATTCAGAGGCTCTTGCTTCTTATTCCCTTTCGACCGAAAATGTGCTGTAATTTAGTTCAGGGTATTAAAAACGAATCATAATTGGGAAGTGCCATAATTGGGTAGATTAACATCAAGTAACGCTACCATTCTCTAGCAAGTTTTCTCGTCTTTTGATGTTAAAAAAGGTACCATCTCAATTTTGCGATATGCGATTCAATGCGTTACGTTACGGCAATCTGCCATAACTCAAAATAATACAAAACCTCCATATTTCTCAATTTAGGCCCCATTTAACTTCGCAGTTGCTGGCTTTCTCTCCTCCATTGTTTTAGTGAAGTTACTTGTCACCATCTACTTAACTACCTCACGTCTTTATAGTAATTCTTATCTCTTTGTTTCGCAAAATATTCCCATTTTCTACAAGAACAGAGCCAGCTCTATTGGTCTGGGGGGCAAAGAAAATCATTCTCAAATGTGTTCAACGACGTATTTCAATATTTTCTTCTCCTTATGTCTTATTTGCAAACAGGAAATTACTCATCTGCTATTTGGCCGACCGAACTGATAAACAAATTGGAAATATAAAGAAAGGATGAATCATTACAACATTGCCAAAACCAATATTTCTGAATAAATTTCATTAGGACAAGAAATTAGAACATGAAAAAAATGGTCACTGAACATTGAAGGGAATTTTATTTGAAAGATAACTTTCTCGGCTTTGTTTCCCAATTTTCAGAAAATGTTCAAATTTTAGCACCATGAGGGCCTTTCTTTCGAAGTGGAGGAATGTCATTTCTGTCTCCCGTTTGGGATTCGGGTGCTTTCTCTGTGGTGCATCTTGTATAGTATTCTCTCTCCTACTTAATTGCAGGGATGAAGGTAAATATCGGAAAATTTGCTTCTCGATTTCAGTTAAATACTGTCCCCAAACAATGAATTTTTCTGGAAAGGTTTCATGTATCCCCTAATAATGGCCTCCCAAAAATCCATGCGAAAGCAAAGAATTTAAAAATAGCCATCACTTTAACACGACAATATTCAAACGACTAGTCTCAAATGTGACCATGTTGCAAACTTGCAACCATTGAATGTAAAGACGTAATCGACCCCTTAGCGGTGGCGGCTCGTGGAGAAAAAATTTTGGTGGGCTAATGACGTCATGATCAAAATTTAAAGTCAAAATCTAGTTTTATCGTAGTAGTAGTAGTAGTAGTAGTAGTAGTAGTAGTAGTAGTAGTAGTAGTAGTAGTAGTAGTGGTAATAGTAGTAGTGGAGGAAGAAGAAAAAGACGAAGAAGAAGAAGAGTCCTTTGTTTGATGCTAAAGTGCATCTTTTTGTGCTGCTCCAGTTTGAGGGGTCCAGAGCTGTGGACAAAATGGAATCCCTCCTCTCAATTACCAGTACCCCCAATGTCCACCCTTGCTTGGGGTGGTAGTACCTATTAAAGTTCCATCAATGGGTTAAATAGTCCAAGATTCCAAGGAAGTAGAACTTGTTACCTTCAACCAACACCCCAAGTACGAGAAGGAATCACAAAATTAAATGGAGTGAAGCCCTTGGTAAGCAGCAAGTGGTGGATTTGGTGGTTTGCAGAGGACCATTTTTCTAAGATTCTAGTAAGCTACACTGTGCCTTAGTTAGATGGGCCTGCAGAGAAACCAATTATCTGTTATAGACAATCATATATAAATAGAAAGAGGTATTAAAATAAATAGGAACTTGGAATGTTCGAGCAACGTTTTGCAATGGAAAATTAGAAAACATCAAGAGAGAAGTGAATCAACACAATGTAAACATTCTGGGTCTAACTGAAGGAAGAAGGAAAGATAGAGGTGAGTTTCTTAGTGATGGAGTGGCCTATCATCTATTCTCAAGGTGACCAAAATCAAAGAGAGGTCACTCTTCTATTAGATGAATCTATTGTAAGCTGCATAAAAAAGATCACCTACAGCAGTGATAGACTCTGAAGAGTCAGCTTGAGTACACAATCAATAGGTCTCACCATCATTGTTTTATATATGCCCACTTCAGATGCTGGTGAGGAAGACATTGATATGATTTATGCTCAGGTTGAAGAATCAATGAGTGATGAGAGCAATCAAGATGTTCTTGACTCCAGGCACTCAGTGGCTGGCCTCAGCAGGATTCTTATCTACAGACTTCATTGAAAGAAAACAGAAGAAAGGGACCCATACGAATGGACGTCATTCAGCGCAGGAACTCAATAGTAAGATTACTAATAAGCGGTGTCTTCTTTGACAACAAAAAGGAGCTATTTATGGATGGCGAGGTGCACCGTTACGTCTGCATTATGTGTTTGGCAGTCACTTCTTCCCAATTGTACTTGTTTTTAAACAAAAGTAATAAGCAATTGTTTAATGTTTTTAACTAACTGGAATACGAAGACTGTTGGATTTCTGCAGGCTCTTCGTATAGCGTCAGATATGATATTCTTGATTGACAGACCTTGTTGTATTGCGTTGAGTTTATAAAAGGTGGTATGTGTAGATCTATAGTTGATGAAAAGGTATGTGAGATGGCAACCCAAAACAAATTATAAAGTAACAAAACTGTCGGGAAATTGTCATTTACGTCCCACTAGCAAAACAATTGAATTATCCAATTACAGTTGCCGGAAGCTTTAACCAACAGATACCAAAGACAACTGAGGAGTGTTGTTTTAATCAGCAAGTGTTTACAAATGAACAGCGTTATGCCATTCATGATTAAGATGTTTTGGAGAATGAAGAGTGAGGAAAGGCGAGATAGGCGTAATGAAAAACACTCGAAAATATTTTACATAGAGCTTGCTTTGTATGAACCAAAAGAATGCCGGCTGACAATAGTATATTTTAGGTACATTTTTGTATAGCTGCCAAATCCTTTCTGCTATCCAACAACTTTTAAATGCTTACCCTGAAAGGATCAATCATCTTTTGACTCAGATAATTGGCTTGCTCTTTTGCAATAACCGTCTTCAATAAGATTCTAAGCGATTAAATGCATTCAGCAGAGAAAGGAAAAAACCACCTATGACCTATGACAACATGGGGTATTGGGAGCAGCATTTCACTTGACCTCTCGGAGATCAATGCAAACACGAATTTTTCCATTTTTTCTTCGAGCAACAACAATGGGCGAGACCCATGGCAAAGCAGAGACAGGTTCAATGATATCGGCCTGTACCATGGCAGAAATCTCAGCAGCAACTTCATCTTGTATACTGAGAGGCAAACGTCTTAACTTCTGAATTGTAGGAGCAGAATCGGGTTTCACCAACGGTTCATGTTCGAAACCGGAAATCGGTTTGAGAGAGCCAGTCAAAGAAGGAAAATGCTGTAAAGGCGTAGGAGTTTCGACATGAATCACTGAATCGACGAATTCTAATCTGATGTGCAATGAACGAATCACATCTCGTCCAATCAGGGAGGTACCATCAGTGACGTAAAATTCACAGTCGGCTTGGTGATCCTCATACTGAGAAGGCAGTGTGACACGCCCATATACACGAATCACTGCACCAGAATACGAATTCAAACACGTGTCGGCAGGCAAAAGCGGAAAATTCGAAAAATGTGAGTTATAAGTCTCTTTGTTCAACAAAGAAACTGAAGCACCAGTGTCAAACATAAAATTAACTTTGGTTGAAGAAATAGTAAGGGGATTGTTAAAAACACCATTACCCTCAGTAGAAATATAAACAGTGTTCACAGTGTGAGAAGCAGAAGCATTATTACTTGAATTCCTGGGTCCTGGGTTTCCCTTGCGACAAACCTTCGCAAAATGTCCCTTAGTCTGGCAAGTCCGGCAAGTTGCATTTTTCGCCTTGCAGGTAGGATCGTTCGCTAAATGCGTAGTGAGGCCACAACGATAACATGTCCTGACTTTTTCCAGTGTCGAAGGGGAAGGCTTCTTAGGCTGAACAGCACAAATCGATGGTGAAGGAGCAGCAAGAAGAGCATTTGCCAAAGACACAGCTTCAGTTAATGTAGGTGGTTTCCGTAGAGAAAGTTCGATCTTATAATTTCAATCTTGACCTTGTCCTTCCGAGTGATGTTCAGCATTGCTCTTTCCATGCTCCTCTGCGCTACAGCAAGCTTGTGTTTTTCTGCCATCATCTTACTGAGAATAGAATGGTTAAGTTAAGTAAAGGTTATTTTGTGCCCAAAATTTTTAATAATATAAATAGTAAACTATTATTTAAATATCTAGGCCACTGATCGAAATTAATTTTCAATTAATTGTAGACTTTTGAAACGTCTGATTGAACTTTAACCGAATGTAAATGATGACGTCATTTTAGAAAATGATGATGTCATCACAAAATTTGATGACATCATGATAAACTTTCTAATTCTTTTTTATTTACTTTTAGCATAAACCTATTTTCGACTACGTTGGGCGAGAAAGGACAAGAACGCGTGGATTTTTTTCTGTAAAACTCCCACGGGCTAAACAAGCCTACCTCAATTTTGCACAAGCCGTACAAGTCGTGCTCTCAATAATGTTAAAAAAGGTAGAGCAGATGTATGGTTGGGCTGTAGTTTTAAGTTTGATAGATTCCATTCAAAAATAAAAACACATTAGTTTCATGATGCATTGTATTGATAATCAGATAAACAAGAGGGACATTAATCGTAAACATGGAGATATTTCCTTGAGAGTTTATTTTGACCCGTTCCTAGAAAACATTTTTTCCATTATAAGGTCACCATTACATAGCATGTTCACTATATGGTTTCGCGATAGTATTACGTTTCGTAGATTCCATTCTGAAAGAAAAAGGAAATTGATTTTATACTTCATTGTATTTATAACCAAAAAAAAAGAGAGAGATAAGTTGTAAATGTAGTGAAATTTCCATGGGAGTTTATTTTGACCCGTTAGTAGAAAACATGTTTTCTATTGTTAGGTCGCCATTACATAGAATGTTCACTATATGGTTGTGCGGTAGTTAGCCTATTATGAACGCTTTGTGCGCCATGGAATGTACGCATCAAATGTATGCAAACTATGTCAAATATACATCATTAGCCTATTATGAACGCTTTGTGCACCATGGAATGTACGCATCTAGTGTATGCAAACTATGTCAAATATGCCATAATAGCCTATTGTGAAAGCTTTGTTCACTATGGAATGTACGCCACTAGTATATGCAAATTATGTCAAATATGCCTTATTAGCCTATTTTGAACGCTTTGTGAACCATGTAATGTTTGCATGTCGTGTATGCAAATTATGTAAAATATGTCTTATAAGCCTAATTTGAATGTTTTGTGCACCATGGAACGTACGCATCTAGTGTAAGCAAACTATGTCAAATAAACCTTATTAGTCTATTTTGAACGCTTTGTGCGCCATCCACTGTATGCATCCAGTGTATGGAAACTATGTCAAATATGCCTCATTTACCTATTTTTTTGGCTTTGTGCACCATGGAACGTACGAATCTAATATATGCAAACTATGTCAAATATACCTCATTAGCTTATTATGAACGCTTTGTGCACAATGGAATGAACGCATCTAATGTATACAAATTACGTCAGATATGTCTCATTAGCCTATATTGATCGCTTTGTGCTCCATGGAATGCACGCATCTAATGTATGCAAACTTTCTCAAATATGCCTCATTATCCTATTTTGGTCGCTTTGTGCGACATGGAATGTAAGCATCTAATTTATGCAAACTATGTCAAATATGCCTCATTATCCTATTTGTATCGCTTTGTGCGACATGGAATGAACGGCTCTAGTGTATGCAAACTATGTCAAATATGCCTTATAGGCCTATTTTGATCGCTTTGTGCGACATGGAATGAACGCATCTAGTGTATGCAAACTATGTCAAATATGCCTCATTAGCCTATTTTGAACGCTTTGTGCACCGATCCTCCTTGTGGAGCGGATGAGACGTTCCCATACCCCACCTTGGTGGCTGGCGGTAGGAGGGTTAAAATTCCAGGTGATGTTCCTCTTCGACAGCGTGTTCTTGATGGAGTCTTGGTCCCAGCTCTTCAGCGCTTGAATAACATCTCTCTCTGCGCCGTGGAAATTTGACCCATTGTCACTGTAGATGATTCGGACTGGGCCACGTCTGCTAATTATCCGCATCATTACATTAATAAAGCTATCTGTCGAAGGGTCACAAACCAGCTCCAGGTGTACTGCTCTGTATCGCAGAAACGTGAATATACATCTCTGTAGGCGAATTCTTCTTGGACGATCGAGTTATCCTTCCTCTGGCAATGTAGAGTGGGCCAAAGAAATCGATTCCTACTGCCGAAAATGGATGGATGAGACCATGCGAATCTGATGAGAACCTTATGACTGGTAGTGGTGCCATGACCTGCTCCCCGACTCTAGAATTTTGACGTCGACATACGTGACATTTTGTAAATACTCTCCTAACGGTGGACACTCCGTTTTCTACCCAAAACCTTTGTCTTACCTCAGAAAGCACTTGCTGAGTACCAACATGACCATGCAAAATGTGATAACGCAGGATGATCATTTCTGTGACGATGTGTTTGGATGGTAAAATGATCGAATGTTTTGTGTCAAATTCAAAATGTGAGTTGCCTAACCTCTCCCCTACACGCAACAGCTCATCATCGACGACCGGTTTAAGCTTTGCTAGCTGTCCCACTACCTTTCTACTTTTGCTCACCTGTTTTTCACGGTTTGTTTTTGTAAAATTTCTGCAATCTTCCTTTCTGCTTCTTTTAACTCTACAAGATTAATACTTGTCAACTCTGATCTCACATTACTAGCTGCCACTTTCTTGGTTTTGCAAAAACTTAAAAATTTACTCTTGGCTCGAAGCAGCGGGAATGGTCGATTAGCAATCACCATCAACAAAGCTCAAGGGCAATCATTAGAATCATGAGGTATAGATCTGAATACAGATTGTTTACGGCGTCCACGACCAGCTTCCAGCCCGCCTCCTGCTCGTCCGTGTAGATGCCGGGGATGAACGCGTAGCCCTTGGCCAGCGGGGAGATCGACGTGGCCTCGGCGATGATCATGCCGGCGGCCGCGCGCTGGACGTAGTACGTCGCGTTCAGCTCGTGCGGGACGTCGCCCGGCTGCTTGGCGCGCGAGCGCGTGAGCGGCGCCATCACGACGCGGTGGGGGACATCGATGTCGCCGATCTCGAGCGGATCGAACAGTTCCTCGTGGGCCATGGGGGGGTGCTCCTGGGGCGGGGGTCCGGAGGTTGTAGCGCCCCGCCTGGGGGCTGGCTACCCGTCCTTCGGATCGTCCTTGCGGGTGAGGCCCGCGGCGTTGCTGCGCCACAGCTCGGCCGCCATCCACATCGCCTTGGCGATCTGCACCAGGCGCTTGCGGTCCTCGCGCGTGACCTCGCCGCTCTCCAGGATGCGGTCGAGGTTCTTCGTGAAGTTCTTGAGCATCGTGCGCGAGGCCTCGTTGAACTCGGCGCGCGTGCGGGCGTTCTCCTCGGCCGTGCCCAGCGCGCGGCGCACGGCTCGCACCTCCTCGAGCGTCGGGGTCGGATCGGCCACCCAGGCCGGACGCTGCTCCATGGACGCAAGGGTCGGCACGAGCTCGCCCAGCCAGTCCGTGCGTCGCTTGAGCCAGCTCATGTCGATCCGCTGGACGGTGTCGTCGACGCTGCCGAAGTCCATCGACGGGCCGGCCATCACGAACAGGCTCGGAACCTCGCGGGCCCGGAACGGATCGATGTCGGGCGTGCCGTGGTAGAGGTCGCGGCCGACCGGCATGAGCACGCCGTCCGCACCCAGCTCATGATTCGTCTTTTATCTTTCCTAGCCTTTTATTTTTAGTTTTCAGTGGTGGTTTGTAACGAGTGAAAGGGAGGCTAGTCGGAAAAGTTAAGGAAAGATATTTTCTGGGTGCAAAGTCTTGGTAAAGGTCACCAGTTCAACACATGACATAACAAAATATAGCGTTCCCTGACAGACGTGATATATCTTAGTTTATATCATAAGCCATCTGATCCTCTTCTGTCATGGTAACAGGTTTAGGATGTTTACGTATTTCACGTATAGCGTTGTTCTCTCTCTTTGAAACACCTAAAAGTGCATAGCAGGATCAGGTCCTCTGTATACTGTAGGCGATGTGTTGAGAGTTTCATCCCATGAGACAACATGGTAACAGCACCCATCAGGTACATGCTGATGTAAGGCTGTGATATTTGAGTCTTTGGGACCAGGAGAACAAGTTGCATTAAGTTAAAGGAGGCATTCAAAGTCTGCATAGATTATACTCGGATGTTGTAGTTGATTTTGGATCCCCGTAAACTGTAGTGTGGCTTTACCCTCCTCAAGCATACGTGTGCGTTGTGCTCCATGTTGTACGTAGAGTATGTAGTACTTTGTTGTTATCAAAGGAGTCGTGACATAGTCTCAATCAAACGATGATGCTGTTTTGTGTCCTTTGAGAAGAGAAATAAGTTAACATGGTGGAGGCGTCTTCGTTGTTAAGTGATATATGATAAAAATACTTCCTTGTTATCCCGGCCAAAAACGTTGATAGAGATGTCAGCATTCAGTCTTTCAAACTGGAGGATATCTCTGATTGTCATCGGAGATGTAAGTCCTGTAACATCAAGTTCTTGTTCGTAAAGGCAATACTGATACACTTTATTTGCATTGCTTCAATCTTGAGTAGGATGAAGGGAGGTCAACGTACACACCATAGGAAACATTTCTTGTCATGGTTTACCTACCGTGGAATTTAGGATTCCTGGATAATGAAATGCAACTTTGGTTGTCTTCATATAGAAGAGTACTATGCGCTTGCTTAAAACCTAAATCACTCAATAAATGTCTAAGCCAAATTGTTTCCTGCGCCGCGAAACTTGCCGCAACGTATTCTGCCTCGGTGCTAGATAAAGCTGTGGTACTCTGCCGCTTACTTGCCCACGAAATTGGACTTTCTCCGATCATAAATACATAACCAGACTGAGACTTACGCTCATCACTACCGCCCCAATCTGCGTCTACATAGCCACTTAAATTAACCTCTTTCGAGCCTGTCTTCTTAAACACTAAACCGTGGTCTAATGTGCCCTTAATGTAGCGTAATACGCGCTTCATAGCTTTCCAATGCTCTACTCCTGGATTAGCTGCGAACTGGCTCACTGTACTAAGAGATGCGGCTAAATCTGGTCTAGTTGCGCATACTGCATAAGTTATGCTACCTACTGCGGCTTGATACTTCTTGATATCTACACTCTCTCCTTCATTCTTACTCAATTTCATTCCTTGCTCCTGAGGCGTACTTACTGGCTTGCAATTTTCCATTCCGAACTTCTGCAATATTGTCTCCAAATAACTCCGCTGGGAAAGCCACATTTTTCCCTTCTCTCTATCTCGCGTTATTTTGATGCCCAAACAAAACTTTGCTTCATTTAAATCTTTCATACTAAAGCGATTCAACAACTTCTTCTTCTCTTCCGCTAATAAGTCTACACTGTTAGTAGCTAGCAGCAAATCATCAACATACAACGCTAATATTAAGAACTTTCCTCCCACTGTTTTCACATACACACAGTTATCAGCATCACTCCTAACATAACCTGTGTCCTTTAAAAATGAATCCATCGCATTAAACCAACAGCGAGATGCCTGCTTCAAGCCATAAATGCTTTTGTTTAATTTACTGTTTTCATTATTTTTAGGGTTCAATAGCAGCTCCAACGTTTATAATGTTTATTCAAAAGTCAGAGGGGCAAGAAAAGGAAATTTCAGAGACACAGGTACTAATACCGGACTCATAGGGGGTCTACTAGAGTCTGAGACGGGTTAGCAGGGTTTTTTTTACCAGATTCAGAGAGAAATTACCTGAATTTGGGGGGATTTTTACATACTTTTTTTTAGTGAATGTTAAAAAAAAGATAAACTTTTTCAAAAATTAAGACAATTAGTTTTTCTTAGAGAATTTTAGAAATTTTTTCTTAGAGAATGACACAAAAATACTTAAACAATGTATAAAGTTGTTTTTGTGACAGTAAAGGCTGAAAAACCTTAGGTGTGATAATGTGCACCAGAGAGTGTCACCTGGCTGGTAAATTATGCCATGTTGGCTTCAATTGCCAGGAATCAACTGAAAAACCGTTATTGGAGATTTCTCATTAAGTTCAAGCGATCGATTCTAGTGTAGACGGATATTCTTGGAAGAAAATGTATGAAAATGCCATATGTACGATAATGGTTGCTATACGGTGCCAGAGGTCCAGTCAAAATGTGGCACAGTGGTGTGAATTGACATAGCGCATCAAGTGGAGGGTGGCATGCAAGAAAGCCATCTAATGGATTAAAAGCATATTTTTAAGAAGAAAATACCTAAGAAATGTCTTACGAATGATGAGGGGTGCCAGAGGCTCCCCTCTATGCATAGTTTGCCACGATGGATTGTATTTTCTTGGACTACCACGTTAAGGGTGGCTTGCGAAAACACAATCTAATGGATTTAAAGCATATTTATATAATGAAAATATCTGAAAAATGTCTTTGAAATTATGTAGGGTGCAAGAAGGGGCCATGCTTCGTACATTTTTTACCACACCGACGTGAATTACCTTGAACAGTCACTTTCTACAGCGTCGACAATTATAAAATTCACCATGAAAAATAAATCACCGACCAAGTTCTTTCCAACTGCCTGGATGTAACTCGAACTGTAAAGCCTGTATCTTGTCCCAGTGTCCTTTGTCCCTGTTGATGCTGACAATCCTTTATTTGCTCATGGTAGGAGAATTGCTAACTAACAGAAATCTATTAGCGAAAATTCGCGGAAACCTACTAATTGGCTTCGAAATTTGAAAATGGGATTTTTATGAATAAAGAAAGATTTAAAACAGCATTAGAAACTTTCAAAAGGATAGAAATGCAACACGAAACTGTAAAAATCAAAAGCCGTCAACTATTATTTATCAAATAAATGCACATCCAAGTTTTTATTTTATTATTCTAATTATTTCTAATCAGTCAATAATTTTTTGCACTTATTTTTGGAATTGTTAGTAAATTTTCCTAACAATTGTTAGCAATGGTATTTCGTTAGCTAACAGAAAACATAATTATTGCTGTAATTTCTTTGTTAGGACGATGTAAACAAGCCTAATGATAGATTGTCACTCACCTAAAATTATAACAACTATTCTTCTAGACCAATACGGAGCCATAAAAAACAATATTATAAGTGACTCTCAGACTGGTTTTTACCCTGAAAGACCCTGGTTTTTACCCTTGGGCAGGTAATCGATATAGTATATTGAAATAGTCTTTGGCTTATTCCACTACGGTGTGTCTGAAAATACGGGTGACGCAATCAAAATATGTATGAATATTATCGTATCTGTGTTCGTACCCCATGTGGCCAAATCGAAGAGTTTGCAACAACATCGGGTATGCTACATAGTTGCATGCTCTCCCTGGAACTTTTCCAGCTATTTTGTATGTTATGCTGTTCTTGCTTGACAATAATTCAGGACTGAAAATTAACAGTGTGGACATGATGACCCTATCATATCCCACCGGCTTCTACAAATTCAAAATTATGTACTTTTTAAAAATAACAAATTTTCAATTAAGTACAAGTTATCTGTCATTTCTGTTAAAATAATGCTACATTTTCTCAGTGCTACAATTACTTATAGTAAGGTCAGTTTAGGATAGGTTAGTTTTAAAAGTGCTTAAATTTGAATTCAAGGTTGGAGCAATTATTATATTCATAAAGAGCAAAAAAAAAGGCATCAAGTGATATGTTCACTTTATTGGTGAGTCAGTTATATGAAGTGCTATAATTTTGACTTTCAGTAATGAATCCAGGGCCAAAATCATACTCTGAGAAAATATTGCCAAACTACTATATTAACCCTCTTTTGATTTCTATATCTTAGAAATTTGTCTACTTGACAGGTATATACCTATTGGAATTTTGAAAAAAACAACTTAGCCTAATACATTTATTTTTATTTTCTTTTTCTCTGGTTTTAGTTTTGGAAATGCCATTCTAATTATTTTAAGCAGAATTTTGCATATCTTTGAAACCTCAGAAACTGCAATTGAGCAAAGTTGTGAAATTGAAAATACTTTTCTTGTACTTCATTAAAGCATAAAATCTCTTTTTGTAAGGTTTCATTTTTGTAAAACAAGATTTTTTAAAGTTGTCAAGGTTATGGCCTCTAGAAAGAGAAGGAGGTAACTACTCAAAAATAGGGTAAAAAACTTCTTTTTAGGAAAACCCATTTTTCTTTGGCATTCTGGAAAAATAGAGATGGGTTTTAAGACTGTCCCTATTTTACTAAAGCATGACACAATGCAAGTGTAGGCCCACTCACCTCTCATTGGAGCCATGACAGTAGGAATTATTTGTCATCATAAATTCAAAATGTGGTCTCTGTTTTGACAAGTTGTTAGAAAAAAAAAAATAATTTAATTTTTGCAATTTATACCAATAAATATCATGCTATAAGTTACATGTTTGCCGGTGCCCGCCAGCAGCGCGCGGGCGCGGACCTGTTCTATTTTGACCGCGGCGACAAGATCGACGTGGCCGCCGATAAGTTCTCCAACGAGGTTCGCATCCTGCTGGAGGAGCACAGCGGCAGCAACAAGCGGCTGGCGGTCGACAAGGTGATGCTGCACGGGCTCCGGGCGCTGGAAGCACAGGGGCTGGAGATCTTCCCCGGCGAAGAGCTGACCGAGAAATGCCGCGCGGTGAAAGGCCCGGACGAGATTCTGGCGATGCGATGCGCCCACCACGCCTGCGAAACCGCAGTGGCGGCGATGGAAACATTCGCCCGTGAGCAGATCCCGGGCGGCAGTATCTCCGAAGATGACGTCTGGGCGGTGCTGCACGCGGAAAACATCCGCCGCGGCGGCGAATGGATCGAAACCCGCCTTCTCGCCTCTGGTCCGCGCACCAACCCCTGGTTCCAGGAATGCGGGCCGCGCATCATCAAAAACAACGAGATGATCAGCTTCGACACCGATCTGGTCGGCTCCTACGGGATTTGCATCGACATCTCCCGCAGCTGGTGGATCGGCAGATAGGACTCGCCGGGCTTGGCGTGCACCGTGATCCGCGGGCAGGTCTCGAACACCTCGGCGCGGGCAGCCGTGTAGGCGTCGGTCACATCCACATCCGCCCAGCCATCCTGCGGCACGCCCTTAAACGCGGCGGCAAAGGCGCGGCGCATGACGCGGTGGCTGCCCTCCCAGACCGACAGCGGCGCCGCATCCGGGCTGCTTTCATTCAGCGGAATGCCCAGCACCCAGGCATGCGGCTCCTCCACCTTGCGGCGGCGGTGCCCGTCGTACATCTTGACCCCGTCCACATGCGCCGCATCGCGCTTCAGCCGGTAGCGGAACGCCCCCTCCCCCTCGCCCGGCCGCGGACGCGGGTAGCCGGGAAAGACCGGTCATGCCAAACTTGTTTATCACCACAGCTAAAATTTTCTATAAAGCATCACGTTTTGGCATATATTAGCCATAAACAACAACAACAACAAAAAATTTCTCACAAAAAATAACACATTAATTGCAAACAATTGTTGGTGTGAAAATCGGTCAAAATTGAATATTTTCTTCATCAATTTTGTTGGTCACATAAAGTGGAAGATTTTGAAATTAAAAGCGCGAAAGTGTTATTTGCTGATTGTTATTTTGAAAGTGTTATTTGCTAAAGATAAAATACCAACCGGGGTAAAAGATTGAGGCTTTTGATAACAATGAAGAATGTATTTGATTTTGGCTATAATGCATCTTTCTTCGAACGATAGGAGTAGAATTTTTTTTCGCTAATATCTTATTGATCCTCAAATTACGGACTAAGTTTTTTCTCACATTCAATAAAGCGTCTACAGGCATAATTGCTGGAATCGCGAGAAAATTTTTGGAGTTGTTGCTACTAATCTTAATTATATGCTTACCACTTGTCAGTAGGTCCAAAGAGTATGGAAAACTTCAAAGAGTGAGAACTGGTGGTAATGAAGACAAAAAAAAAACCCTCAGCGCCATCTACCGTTTGGCAATACTTGTTTTTTTTCACTGTAACAGTAAGAATAATTTATTTAATTTATATAATTGGTAAAATGAGTGTAGCAATTGAGTGTCGAATCTCAGTTCATGACAGAAAACCGATTAAAGAGCTTGAAAATGGTAAGAATCACCAAATGCGTCGGAGTATGTCGTTTCCAGCTTGAATGACTGAAATGTCTGCCTTGGAAGGAAACAGAGACATCATTGCAGCACCGTTACAAATGGGACCAAGGAACCCGAATTTTCCATACTAACACCAAGCGTATGCGCAAGAGTTTTTTGAGGAGGGAGGGAGCTATAATAAAAAGGCAATCTTTGTTGAGGTTAGTGAAATACTGCAAAATAGCCCTGCCAAAGATGTCGAAAAAAACATGCGCGCCGTCTTATCTGGCATTTTCTCCCGCCTTGACCTGGTAACACGGGAAGAATTCGATATACAACAGGAAGTGTTACAACGCACCAGAGAAAAACTGATACAGCTCGAGGCCAAGGTAAAAACACTGGAACAAAAACTCGGCCTACAGGAAACGGAAAATCAATCGGCGTCCGGTACAGAAACCGATTCCTCACAATCTGCTTCAACATAGCGTGGTAAACCCCCTGTAACATGCCCGGAAGCAGAGGCACTTATGTCATGCTCACTTGAATCTTTCGTTACCAATGTATTATCATCGTTGATGCCGATTTACGGGTAACATGTCACTTGCCGTTTTATACAGCCGTGCTCTGTCCGGCATGCATGCCCCACTGGTCACCGTTGAAGCGCATATTGCCAATGGTCTTCCAAGTTTTACCATCGTCGGTTTGCCAGAAACCGAAGTCAAAGAAAGCCGTGACCGTGTCAGGGCCGCATTGCAAACCGCACACTTTAAAATTCCGGCTCAACGGATTACCGTCAACCTAGCTCCTGC